>CM053787.1:3977500-4545000 GCA_028749045.1 Cupressus sempervirens
TTAAGTGAGGAAACTCGTAGAAAATCCTCAGGTGGATCTACATCAGGAAGTGCTTTAAATGCACAAAGCAAGGGCAGAACGACTGAAAGAGGAAGTAACTCTAGAAATCATGGGAACTCAAGAGGAAAGTCAAAGGGGAGGAGGTCTCAATCAAGAGGACCAAATGATTGCTGGTACTATGGGAAACCAGGGCACAAAAAGAAAGATTTCTGGACTCGAAAGAAAAATGAAGGAGATAAATAAGATGGAGACAAAGAGGCAAATGTGGTAAGTAACAAATCCGAAGAGGATGCTTTGCTTCTATCTTTAGAGAATGTTGATGATTCATGGGTTTTAGATTCTGGTGCTTCTTTTCATGCTACACCTCATAGAGGTTATTTCATTGATTATGTCCAAGGGGATTTTGGGCTTGTTTATTTGGGGGATAATGAACCCTGTCAGATTGTTGGAAAGGGAAAAATTAAGATTAAGTTACAGAATGGGAATCATTGGCTACTACATGAGGTAAGACATGTTTCAAAACTAAGTAAAAATTTAATTTCAGCAGGGCAACTCGGTGATGAGGGTTGTGTAGTTACTTTTAATGATAAAAATTGGAAGGTTTCAAAAGGTTCCCTTGTAGTAGCAAGAGGTGTGAAAGTAGGCACCTTATATCTTTGTACAGGTCATATTGTTCCTTCTACTTTGATTGTTTCAGAGAAAAATGAATATTCAGGAACAATTACTGCAGTTGAGCAGGGAGAACAAATAGCTGCTATAGATTCTGATACAACGTTGTGGCACAATAGAATTGGGCACATGAGTGAGAAAGGTATGAAAGTACTTCATTCAAGGAAAGCTTTACCAGGTCTAAAATGTGTGAATATGGATTTCTGTGAAAGTTGTGTGTATGGAAAACAAAAGAGAGTGAGTTTTGTAAAGACAGGGAAGGAAAACAAAAAGGAGAAATTAGAGCTTGTGCATACAGATGTATGGGGACCGGCTCAGGTATCTTCCCTTGGTGGCTCTCATTATTATGTTACATTTATTGATGAAACAACTAGAAAAGTATGGGTTTATTTTCTTAGACAAAAATCTGATGTATTTCAAACTTTTAAGAAATGGAAATGCTTGGTTGAAAATGAGACTAGTAAGAAATTAAAATGTCTTAGATCTGATAATGGTGGTGAGTATTGCAGTCATGAATTTGAAGATTATTGCTCCACTAATGGTATTCGTAGACAAAAAACTATTCCAAGGACTCCACAGGAAAATGGAGTGGCTGAACGCATGAACATGACTATAATGGAGCGCGCAAGGAGCATGAGGTTGCATGCTGGGTTGCCCTTACACATGTGGGCGAAGGCTATCAATACTGTAGTATATTTGATTAATAGAGGTCCCTCTACTCCTTTGGGCTATGGTATTCCAGAGGAAGCATGGACTGGTAAGAAGGTGAGTTATTCTTTTCTCAAGACCTTCGGTTGTGAAGCTTTTGCTCATATAGACTCTGAAAATAGAACCAAGCTCGAAGCTAAATCAAAGAAATGTGTCTTTGTTGGATATGGCATTAATGGTTTTGGCTATAGGCTTTGGGATTTTGAAAATCATAAAATTATAAGAAGCCAGGATGTCATATTCAATGAAAAAGTGTTGTACAAAGATCTGTTGCAGCAACATGAGAAGAAAGAAGATGATTATGTAGTGCTTGATGATACTCCAAAAGCTGATGTTCCAGCCATTCCTCATGATGTGCAACAACTGCAACAACAAATACCACACACACCAGTGAATGTTAGACGGTCAACAAGGCCAATTAGACCTCCACAAAGGTTTTCTCCCTCTTTGTATTCTATTTTACTTACTAATGCTGGTGAACCTGAAAGTTATGATGAAGCTGTGCAAGTGGATACTAAGATTCAGTGGGAGTCTGCAATGAAAGATTAAATGGACTCTTTGCTGAAAAATAAGACATGGGATTTGTGCAAGTTTCCTACAGGTAAATAGGCTTTACAGAATAAATGGGTTTACAGGTTGAAAGAAGAGGAAGGAGGTAAGAAAAGATTTAAGGCCAGGTTAGTTGTAAAAGGATTTGCACAGAAAAAGGGAATTGATTTTGATGAGATATTTTCTCCTGTTGTTAAAATGACTTCTATTCGTACTGTTTTAAGTCTTGTGGCTACTGAAGATTTGCATTTAGAGCATATGGATGTTAAAATAGCCTTTCTTCATGGTGATTTGGATGAAGAAATATATATGGCTCAGCCACAGGGTTTTGAGGTCAAAGGTAAGGAGAACGTAGTGTGCAAATTGAAGAAAAGTTTATATGGCTTGAAGCAAGCACCTCGGCAATGGTATCTAAAATTTGACAGTTTTATGCATAAACATGGATATAATAGGTGTCATTCAGATTACTATGCTTATTTTAAGAGGTTGGATGATGATAGCTACATTATTTTATGTTTATATGTTGATGATATGCTTGTAGCTAGGTCTAACATGGATCATATTAAGGGGCTGAAATGCCAATTAGCACATGCATTTGCTATGAAGGATTTGGGGGCAGCAAAAAAAATCCTTGGTATGAAGATTTGCAGAGATAGGAAGAACAAAATATTGACGCTATCTCAAGCTGATTATGTTGAGAAGGTGATGCAACATTTCTCTATGGAGAATGCTAAAGCTGTCAGCACACCCTTACCTAGTCATTTGAAATTGACTAAGGAGATGTGTCCCAAGACACAGGAAGAGGAGGATAAGATGTCCAAGGTACCCTATGCTTCAGTTTTAGGAAGTTTGATGTATGCTATGGTATGCACTAGGCCAGATATTGCACATGCAGTGGGAGTCATTAGCAGGTATATGAGTCATCCAAGTTTTGAGCATTGGAATGCTGTTAAGTGGATTCTCAAATATTTGAGAGGAACATCCAAGAAGTTTTTACACTTTGGGGGCTCTAATACTAATTTAAAGGGCTATGTTGACTCAGATTTGGCTGGGGATATTGATACCAGGCGGAGTACTACAGGTTATGTCTTTACTGTTGGTGGGGCAGCCATGAGCTGGGTTTCTAGACTACAGAAGATTAATGCTCTCTCCACTACAGAGGCAGAGTATGTTGCTGCTACAGAGGTAGCCAAAGAGATGATATGGCTTTAGTTCTTCTTGGAAGAATTGGGACATCCTCAGAAGGATAATTATTTGTTCACAAATAGTCAGAGTGCCATTCATCTTGCTAAGAATTTAGCTCTACATTCTAAGACCAAACACATACAGTTGCAGTACCATTTCATTCGGTCAGTTTTGGAGGATGGACAGTTAAAGCTGGAGAAGATACATACCAATGAAAATCTAGTAGATATGTTGACAAAGGTTGTAACAAGGGAGAAGCTGAACTCCTCTTTAGCTTCAGTTGGTCTTTTAGACTAAATGTGAATAAAAGAACAGCAGAGTCCAGGGTGGTTTGATCCAATGGAAACCCCATGCGGTAGTTGTATTGCTACAAGATCAGTCTCCAAGTGGGAGATTGTTGTTTAGTGTGGAGCCTGATCAGTCCCCAAGTGGGAGATTGTTAGATTGTGGTGACTGATTAGGAAAGTACTGTACATACTTCATAAATAGTGGGGTTCATTTTTTTTGGGAAGTAGCTGACATGGTAGCCGACATATTATGGCCGACATATGGCTGACATGTTATAACCCTAAAGTGGTTTAATACTTGTATAAAAAGGGCTTAGGGTTGGGTATTTTTCATATGTGGTGATACAAAATTGGTTCTTGCGGTGGTATTGAGCTGTAAGGGATTACGAATTGTAATCAGGTTGTAATCACTGGATTGTAATAAGATCGGACTTGCTGTTTGGTGGACGTAGCCCAGGGATTGGGTGAACCACGTTAAATCTTGGTGCCTTGTGTTTATTTCTGTGTGTTCTATTATTTTCTGTTATTGGTTATATTTGCATGTAGTTTTTATTTCTTTCCATGGTTTTTTCCTAACAAAGATCATTGACCTAATGAGTAGATTAGGATAAAATTTTGAAGCAATTCTGGACAACTGCATTGAAGAATTCAAGGTAGAGTTGAGGAACAAAATGAGAGTTCCAAAGTCAATTGTGGAAAAATATTATGATGAAGTATGTTTCATTGTAGATACAAATTTTGTAAATTTTTTATAATCAGAAACAATTTTGCTAAGGGTAGCATGGCTAAGGCTAATTCCCTATGAAGTAAATGTAGATGAGGTAACTACATTAATTACTACACTTTTGGTAGAAGATATAGATGTGAGTGTCAAGGAATATGGACCATATAAAACTCTAATTATTGACATGACTATTGAATCTAGCACACCTAAAGTAGGAAAAAAAAGAAAGAGAAAAGTTTTCAAGGGTGGTAATAAGAAACAAGGAGAGGGGTTAGGATAACCTACAAAAGTTGAGGAAGGAAAAGGAAAAGAGCTTGCTATTATGAATCCAAAAGCCACCAAATAAAAAAAGGTTGTTGTGATAGAGCCAAAGGTATAGCCAACCTAAAGAAGGACATGCAAGAAATGGTGACACCTTAGAGGCCAAAGGGAAAGGTGATCATCACCCAAAAAAGGACAATACATCCCCCTACCAAGCTATTATCAAAAAGTGCATCTAAGAAGAGGAAACTAACTAAAGTACAAGAAAATCTCAGGAGAAAATTGATCACAGCACAAGAGGAGGAAGATGATGAAAAGACTAAGTTTGATGAACCAAGAAAACTTCAAATAGTGAAGAGACTCCCTCCAATGTCTATGGATTAGGTATGTGCAAAATTGATAGAATCTGAAAGCATTATGGGATTCAAAAACATTCAATATGATTCTTTAAATATTGATGATCAAGTTAAGCTTTAAAGTGAAATGATTGATATGATGATCAAATTTAGATGCACACCCCTAGAATTGGGTGCTAGATTTTTAGTGGGATTGTACAAAAGAGTGGATGCAAAGTGGAAATGGGCATTGTCCACTAAGAAAAAAATAAGAGAGACAACATTGGCACAAGCTATACCAAATTTGGGGAAGACTCATATGTATATATCCCTTAAGATTTTCTAAAGAAGTTTATGCCAAGAGATAGGGAATATAAAGCTTTGAAAAATAAAATTTATGAAGTTGAATATGATAGAATTTAGATATGGAAATAATCATTTGGATTACTTACTCCATATATTAAAGTGAGGGAACATTGAGATGTAATTGAATTCAAAGATGAATTAAAAAAATACATGGCCAACTTGACCAATGAGATTCAACAACTTGTTGGTCTGTATGAACAAAAAGAGATTGTCACAATTGAAGATGACACTGACATCCCTCCACCTAATATGAATGTACTAACTAAAGAGGAAATTCAAGGCTTAATGAAAGAGTCAAGTAGACTTGGTACAAATCCAATTTTGATATAGATAATTGAATATCCCAATCTTGAAAATAAGACAACCGATGATGTAAATGTGAAATTAATAGGATATAGGTGTCAAGAAACTTAGTAAGGCTTTAATTATATATACACCTTTGACTTATATGCCTATTTTGCAAAAGAAGGAAAATTTTGATGAAGACTCATGCACTAAATTAGTAGAAGATGAAGTCAAGCTAAAAGAAAAAGAGGCTACTCAAGATCTTATTCAATTACTAAGTGCAAAGGTTGTAGAACCTACAAATGTGACACCTATGCAATAGGCAATTTTTTACACAAGTGTAGTAGCCAGAGTTGAGATCGAGTGAAAAGGGGAAACAACTACAATTATCACTACCAAGTGATACACCTTCATGATCTTAGGATGTGACTCATTTAGGAGAGGAAGATGATGAGTTAGTGATCCTTGATGAGGTAATTACATCACTTATGTATGATTTGAACAATCTTACACTAATCACTCAATTTAGTTCTAAACTTGGTAACCACTGGTGACTTGGTAGATGTAGTGTCACTCATTAGATACTGCACACTGAGTTTACCTTGCTTTACTCGGTAAACACTACTTCTTCCAATGCTTGGTTTACACTAAATCTCCATGACACAAACTTACTACTTAGTAGACACTGTGAAGCATGATAGACAATAAGAAACTTAGTAAACACTACTAGTCTTCACATTTCCTTTATTTACTTGGTAGCTTAAGGAATACTTGGTGTAAACTAAATAACTACTAAGCTTACAAGGTAACCACTAGATGCTTGGTAAGCATTTAGAATTGAGTAAGTATTGTCACTAATGAAAAATATAACATAATTGTGAGGCCTCGCCCTGACCCATCATAGCATAGTGATTCATTACTATTATTTTTGTTTTTCATGACTCGAGATGTCGAGACATTATCTATGCTTAGAACATAGTATATTATTTCATGTTGTGTGATGTTACTTTCAGATATATTTGATGATTGTCATTTAATGTTTCATGTATATGTATGTTGATGAAATTAGTAATGTAGGATTGAGACTTTGATTTAAGAGATTTTAAATGATTAAGAATTAAGCAGGATGAAGAAACCCTTATTGATATATGTTTCAATTTATGTGGATTTTTGATACGTATACATATATGTACATGTGATTTTATGAGACTACTGATGTGTGCAATGAGTGTGTAGATATTTTAGCCAAGAAACCAAACGGAGGAATAGAATTGATCTCTATGTGCTAATTTTGGAAACCTTGTTGTTCGTAATTCATGTCTTGTATTGTGAGATGTATGTATGTATCTTTCGGTGTTCAGTGAATGTTAGTGTTTGTAACTATGTTCTTTTAGTGTCGCTTGACACTCATTAATTGTTTATGTTCTTCAGTGTGCTAATTAGGGTTAGTTTTTCAACCTTTGGACCCAAGTTGGTTTAAGTTAGTGTTAGTTTGCTAATTGGGTTCCTAATCGAGGTTAGTCATCCCTTAATTCAGAGTAGTGCTTAATCTGCGATGTTAGAGTAGTTAGATGGTCCTATTTTATTTCTAAATTTTGTTTGGCTCTAAACCTTTTTTCTAAGGCTTAAAACATGAAATTATTATACCCAAAGGGTATGGGTATGGGTTAGGGGTCTTTTCCAACCCCTATGCCCCTTTTTTTGACTTTTGAGGCCACTCAAAAAGTCTCATTTAGCCTTTGTGCGAAAATTGAATATGACCATCATGAGTTACCTCACCTCCATTTAGTGTTTAACCATGCTGTGGGTTGAGTTAGGAGTTTCTAGATTTGAAGGTGGGTGGATGTAGTTATTGATCCCTTTGGTGGTTGAGTTTGAAGCTTATTTAGAGGCCCTTCTTGGACTAGTGGAGGTTGTTACCCAATCTCTACATTTAGAGAGGAGTTCTTGAAGATTGAAGGAAAGAAGTGGAAACTCTACTCAAACTTGTTCATTTGCCATTACCTCTTTGTGTAGGTAGGAATTGTCATCTCCCTTGTTCAGCTTTCATGTTTGTTTCATGCTTATGCTACCTTGTTGTTGTTTCTATGTTTGTATTTTTGTGAGTATGTTGGGAAGATTTGAAAACCATGTTATTTTGGATGATTTCCTTTCATGTTTATGTTTGCAATTTTGAGATTTTTCTTGCATGGGTGTTTTCGTATTACTCACCCTTGGAGAGGATAGAAGTGACCAATTTTGGGAGAGGTCTGTTTAGTTGGACTCCAACCAGTGTAGAGTCTCTTCTCAAGATGAGAAGAGGGAGAGAGGGTAGGGTGTTATGGGCCCCTACCCATCAGCACAAACCTCGTATAAGTATGGCATGTTTAAATGGAAGAATGGAAATTCTTGGTTAATAACCCTAATTGGGCATCTGATTGGTGTTGTGCTTGACTTCTCCTATTGGAAGAATCCACTTTTCCCTAGTGTTGATTCATTGTGAATCATATTGTGATAACCTTGTATGAATATGCATGTTTGAATTGTTCTTGGTCATGCTTTTGGTCACCTGATCAGATTTTGTTTCCTCCATGGTTCTCAAAATGTGTTGCAGAAAACATTATAAATCCCTTGATGAGGGTCATGAAGAAAATTCAATTAAATTGTTGAATTTTTTTATTGATATCCTATGAAAATTGTATTTTAAACTTTGATGTAAATGACAATGAAGCCATGTTTTCTTCCTGGTTCTTTCCCGACTGAGCCTTTGAATCAGGTTTGCCAATAAAATTAGTGTTTGAGTATATTTGGTTATCATGTGATTTAATCATGATTTAAATTTAGATGGATGCATATCAAAAATAGGATGAAATTGATGTTGATTTAATTTGACAAAATTTTAGGTTTTCTTATATGTTGAAAACAAAAATTATGATCATGCATGTAGATTCAGTTTTTATGATTATTAGAATCAAATGATAAATTATTGCATTATTGAACAAAATGAATAATTCAAATTCTTGGTATGTTATGGTTGTATCAAGTCCTTATAGATTTGCCTTAAAAAGAAATAATGACAAAGGTTGAATTATTCCAATTTAAGTCATATAGGAGATCAAATGATTATGGTATCAATGTTTTAAATCTATTAAAAAAAAAATACACCTTTAAAATATCAAAAAATAAGTGTTGCAAGAGAGTAAAACTCTCTGCCTTTTGTATGGGAGAAGCAATTAAATGATTTTGGACAATAGAGAATCTTTTAAAGATTCCTCTTGTATTTTGTTTAAAAATAAATATAAATATAATTCAATCAATTTTATAAATGGGTGTAAATTTCCAAAATAGCCTTTTTACATTTGAACAATATCCTAGAATATCTATTTCTACCCATAAAACTTTATGCAATCAATGTCACTTATCTTCCTTGGACGTCATATTTGAAATGCTTATTAAAAGGGTTTTATTTAAAAAGTGTGGCAAGTCAACAATGATCATGGGGGGGGGGGGGGGGGGGGTGACATCACCCTACTCCATGTCCCATCCCCATCTTCATTTGAAAATGAGCGCTCAACTTGGGGGGGGGGGGGGGGGGAGCATTTAAGTTTGTTTTTAGCTAAATATGCTTGACCTTTATCATGGCTGCAGGTTTTGAGGGGGTTTTAAAAATGTTTTATATCTTGCAAAGTCAAGTAGTCATCATGAAGATGACATCACCTGTCCCCTCTTTTAAATTCGTAGTGATCATGAAATTGGGCTTTGTTATTATATGTTTTTCCCCCTTGGGTTTTGGATTACCCATTGGATGGGAAGATCTGCATGGTTTCCTTGGCCTTGGACCTACGTGCCACACAAGGATAGGGCCAACCTGCCATGGGCAAGCCTCAGGAAATGCATGAGCAAGTCTAGGGGAAGTTAGAAAGGTAGTGGAGAGTAGGGTGGGCATAGGGGGAGGGGTAGATGGTAGGTATTAGGGTAGTTAGTAATGTAGGTTAGTATATTGTTAAGTTTTTTTGGATTATATTTAAGTTTTTAAGTTAGTAAGATGTAAATTAGTTTAGTTATTAAAATAGTTAAAGATATTTGTTTTAAAATTTATATATATTCTCTAGTAGTATTAGTTTAAATTCATGTTTTAATTAGTTAGTTTTAATTTTATTTAAATTTTAAAGTTAAGTTTTATTTAAAAATTAGTCCCTCATTTTGTATATGGTTAGATCAAATTTTAGATTTAGTTAGTTAGTTTTAAGTTAAATTGGTTAGTTGTTAGTAAATTAAATTTATGTCTAGTTTATATTTCACATTATTAACCTTTAAATTAAAGTTTGGGATTAATGTTTTTTTTTAAATTGTTATAATTATTTTAGTTCGTTCTAATTAGATAAAGTACGGTAAGTTGATTAGCTTATTGTTATAGGTTTAAACTCAGGTTTATTTGATTATATTTTATGATTAATCTAAACCCAATTTCAGTTAAATTGTTATTAAAATATTTTTCACATGATTGTTTAAGCAATGTAATAACGAATCAAATAAACATTGTTATCAATCTAATAACGAAGAACTTCAAAATCTTGATGTTGTATTCATCCTCTAGAATTTTAAAGTTAAGATGTATCATAGTGAACCTTCACTTCCCTTGCAAGAGATCAGATTAAGACTTAGAGCTTTTTAATTATTAATTTAAAAATATATATATTTGTGTGTTTTTTCCCTCGTAGTTTGGGCATGAAATTTTGGTATCAGAGCCTAGTTTCAACACTAGGAACCTTAAACCATTGTGCTTCCTAAACTTAACTCAAACTTTTGATTGTGTAGATGCCTCTGATTACTCGTAGCAGGCGAGGCAGAGGTCATAGGGCTAGAGGTGGTAGAGCAGGACATGAGGATGGACCACCTCCACCACCACCACCTCCACCTCCACCACTGAACCCAAACTAGGACATTATAGATGCACTTTAGACTTTGATTGATGTAGTTCAGTAGAGAGTATTACCTATAGTTCAGCCACTTCAGTAGATTCCAGTAGTTGAAGCAGAGGGACTCAGAGGATGTGGGCCCAGAGTTAGAGAGAGGACTAGGAGTCCCCCACCGAGGCAGTTAGAGGGTCATGGTGAACATAAGGAAGAGTCAATACACCAGAGAGGACCTTCTTTTGACAGACCTCCTAGACATGTAGGAGATGATATCAGGGAATTGATTTGACTTGGGCCACCATTATTTACTGGTTCCACTAAGGGAATAGTAGCAAAGGCATGGTTACAGAGCCTACAGTGGTGCTTTGGGTTATGCCCTTATGGGAGTAATCTAAAAGCATGCCTAGCAGTTCATTAGATAAGAGGGGATGCCTCCAACTGGTGGCATCAGGAGGAGATCATAGGTGGAGTGAGGATGGACACCCTCACATGGGAATCTTTCCTAGAAATATTTTGAGAGAGGTACTTGTCAAAGCATTTTCGACAGAAATAGATAGAGGAGTTCGATTATCTTTATCAAAGAGGCCTTACAGTGGCTCAGTACGAGAGTAAGTTTCTTGAGCTCCTTCCTTATGTGGAATACATGAAGGACGAGAAACTATAGGTGCATCGCTTTATCATGGGTCTGAATTTCTCACTTCAAGGCCCAGTTCAGATGGCCTTCCCTACCACCTTTAGATAGGTAGTGTAGATAGCACTAGTTGCTGAGGATACTCAAGGTAGGTAGGAGTCACGGGATCGATCTCAGAACCGAAACTCTTCCCAGTAGAAACCCCCTTGGAAAGGGAATCAGAACTATACAATAGGGTCCTCTAAGGGCCAGTAGTCTCAATAGCCAAAACCCCAGCAACAGTAGTAGTAGAAACCTTTTCAGGGTTATCAAGGCTCCAAGCCCAAGCAGTGGCAGTCACAAGGTCCCAAGAAGGATCAAAAAGTATAGGCCCCACAGTCACAGTCAGTGAAGACTCAGCAGTCTTCTAGGGGTGGATATAGTGGATCCAATAAGTCAGGAGGCCCATAGTAGTATGGATCATAGGGTACATGATCTTATACTAATAAACCATGCTACACTTGTGTTGGCATGGGTCATATAGCTAGGGAGTGTCTACAGGGGCAGGCATCTAGTGGTTAGAGCAGGGCTTTTTCAGAGTCGACAGTTGGTGACATGGGTAGATCCCATAGAGTTTTTGTAGCGATTGACAACCGCCAAGATGAGCATCAGGCCATAGTTATCAAGGCTACATGTATTATACAGGGCCATATGGTTGCAATTTTTTTTGATTCCAAAGCTACTAACTCTTTTATATCTCCATTTGTGGTGGAGCGTTGCGGACTAGTGGCAGTTAGACAGGATGTTAGTTGGGAAGAAGAGTTAGCCTCAGGAGCTAGAGTGTTAGTTAGTTCCATGGTGCAGAGTTGTCAGATGCAGATTAGAGGCATGTCCACTAGGACTGATCTACACATTACCCCTCTAGGTTCTTATGATGTTGTTCTTGGCATGGATTGGCTTTATGCCCATAGCGCCAAGATGGATTGTCGACAAAAGAGGGTGGAATGTGTGGATGATGATGGTATCTCTAGGGAGATCTTCAAAGTGAAGAGGTTGGTGTCCCTTCGTATGATTTCAGCTATGCAGCTTAGACAGTGCATGTGAAAGGGTTGTTAGTTATTTTCTATCAGTATTAGTGACAGAGAGGGAGCCATCCCTTGATGATTTTACAATCCTTTAGGATTTTGTAGATGTGTTTCCTTTAGAACTTCCTGGTATGCATCCACCTTGAGCAGTGGATTTTCACATAGACCTTGTGCCAGGAGCCAAGCTAGTTTTGAGAGCACTATATAGGATGACTACTCATGATCTTAGTGAGCTAAAGGATTAGTTGGAGGAACTCTTAGAGAAGGGGCATATTCAACCTAGTGTGTCACCTTGGGGTGCACTAGTGATCTTCGTCAAGAAGAAGGACAGATCACTTAGGTTGTGTATTGATTATCGGCAATTGAACAAAGTGACCATCAAGAACTGATATCCTCTTCCCAGAATTAATGATCTCTTTGATCAGTTGTAGGGTGCCCAAGTATTTTCAAAGATTGATCTAAAGTCGGGTTACCATCAGTTGAGGATTGTGGATAGTGATATCCCCAAGATAGCTTTTTGTACTAGGTATGGTCACTACGAGTTCATCGTGGTACCATTTGGCCTTAAAACTGCTCCAGCTGTATTCATGAGCCTCATGAATGGAGTATTCCATACCTTTTTGGATAAGTTTGTGGTTGTCTTTCTTGATGACATTCTAATTTATTGTCATGATGAGAAAGAGCATGAAGAGCACCTGAGGCAGGTATTGCAAAAATTGAGAGAGAATCAGTTGTTTGGCAGCTTGTTGAAGTGTGCATTCTTCAAACCCAAGATATATTATTTGGGTCATGTCATATCAGGTGAGGGAGTCTCTGTAGACCCATCAAAGTTTAAGGCCATCATGGATTGGCCAGCACCCACCAGTGTTACTGAAGTGAGGAGCTTTATGGGACTAACAAGATATTACCGATGCTTCATTTCAATATTCTCTAGTTTGGCATACCCCATCACATCTCTTCAAAAAAAGGGGAAGAAGTACAAGTGGATAGAGAAGTGTGGTAGAGCTTTTCAAGAGCTCAAGAGAGCCCTCACGAGTGCACCGATTCTTGCAGTACCAGATCCTGTTGTAGATTTTGTGGTGTGCATTGATGCATCTTTAGGTGGTTTAGGGGTAGTCCTTATGTAGGAAGGATGAGCTATTTCCTTTGAGTCTAGGAAGTTGAAGACTCACGAACTCAATTATCCTACTCACGACCTAGAACTTGTGGCAGTGGTTCATGCCTTGGTGAGATGGTGACATTTCCTTCTGGGTCATAGATTTGAGCTTCATTCTGATCACCAGAGCTTGTAGTACATATTTTCTCAGCCTAACCTTAATGCTAGGCAAAGAAGGTGGATGGAGTTTCTGTGTGAGTATGATTTTGATGTTCATTACATCAAGGGAAAGGAGAATATGTTTGTAGATACCTTAAGTAGAAGGCACCATAAGCTTTCATCTGTGACTACTTGTTCTGACTTGAGAGAGCGGATCTTACAACACTTACCAGTTGATGAGCTTTATGCAAAAGTTAGTCAGTTAGTACATTCTCAAAGTCCCTTGGAAGGGAAGTTTTTAGAGTATTCCTTGGAGTTTGATGGACTTTTGCATCACAGGGGGTGTATGTATGTACCTTCCATTGGGGGTTTGCATGAGCTCATTGTACTTGAGGCTCACAGAGCACCTTATGTAGTGCAGTCCAGTGTTAAGAAGTTACATGCAGATTTGAGGCAGTTGTATCATTGGCCAGGAATGAGAGTGTATATTGCTAGCATGGTTGCGAGATGCCTCAAGTGCTAGAGGGTGAAGGTAGAGCATCATCATCCTGGTGGGCTTCTCCAGCCACATGAGATTGTAGTGTAGAAATGGGACACTATATCTATGGATTTTATTGTTGGTCTTCCTATATCATCTCATCGCCATGATGCCATTTTGATGATAGTTGACACATTGACCAAGGTTGCCCATTTCTCACCTGTGCGTACTACATTCATAGCACGAGACATAGTTCAGGTGTTCTTGTGGAACAATGTTAGACTTCATGATGTTCCCTGTAAGATCATCTCTGATAGAGACTCATTGTTCACTTCTTCATTTTGGAGAGAGTTGCAGTCAGCTTTGGGCACTAGGCTCAATTTTAGTACAGTATACCATCCTCAGACTGATGGCTAGACCGAGAAAGTGAATCAAGTTTTGGAGGACATGCTATGTATGTATGTGATGGTCCATCAGGTCAAATGGGAGGAATACCTACATCTTGTCGAGTTTTCCTATAACAATGGGCACCATTCTTCCATAGGTATGCCGCCTTATGAGGCCTTGTATGAGAGATCATGCAGGACACCCTTGAGTTGGGATAGGATCAAGGATCGAGTATCTATTGGTCCCCAGTTAGTAAAGGAGATGGAGCAGCAGGTAACCCTGATCAGACAATGCCTGAGAGAGGCACATGATAGGAAAAAGAAGTATGCTGATGCGAAGAGGATGGATCGAGAGTATCAAGTTGGTGATAGAGTGTTCTTGAGGGTGCAACCACACAAGAGTCTGATTTGATTCGGAAAGGGCTCTAAGTTGGCACCCCATTTTTTTGGGCTGTTCAAGATCCTAGAGAGGATAGGACCTGTTACATACCATTTAGCTTTGCCACCTAGCCTATCATGCATCCACAATGTGTTTCATATTTTAGTACTTAGAGGATACATTTATGATGAGTCTCATATTATAGATTGGGATGCTTTACAGGTGGAGTCAGACGGATAGCTAGCACTGGAGCCTATCCACATTATTGCTCGACAGACCCTAGCACTTCGAGGCTGAGAGCTGGACTAGGTTAGGGTCCAGTGGGATTGTTATGATGAGGTCACAACTTCATGGGAGGATGCAGCGTAGATGCGATCTTAGTACCTGTACCTTTTTGATGAACTCTAGGAGGAGGTTCATGCCTAGTGTGGGAGGATGTGAGGCCTTGCCCCAACCCATCGTAGCATAGTAATACATTACTATTTTTTTTTTATTCATGACTCGAGATGTTGAGACATTATCTAATGCTTAGAACATACTATATTATTTCATGTTATGTGATGTTACTTTCAAATATATTTGATGATTGTCATTTAATGTTTCATGTATATATATGTTGATGAAATCAGTAATTTGGGATTGAGACTTTGATTTAAGATATTTCAAATGATTAAGAATTAAGTAGGATGAAGAAACCCTTATTGACGTATGTTTCAATTTATGTGGATTTCTGATACGTATACATATATGTACATGTGATTTTATGGGACTACTGATGTGTGCAATGAGTGTGCAGATATTTTAGCCGAGAAACCCTATGGAGGAACATAACTGATCTCTATGTGCTAATTTTGGAAATCTTGTTGTTCGTAATTCACGTATTGTATTGTGAGATGTATGTATGTATCTTTCAGTGTTCAGTGAATGTTAGTGTTCATCACTATGTTCTTTTAGTTTCGCTTGACACTCGTAAATTATTTATGTTCTTCAGTGTGCTGATTAGGGTTAGTTGTTCAACCTTTGGACCCAAGTTGGTTTAAGTTAGTATCAGTTTGCTAATTGGGTTCTTAATCGAAGTTAGTCATCCCTTAATTTGGAGTAGTGCTTAATCTACGATGTTAGAGTAGTTAGATGGTCCTATTTTATTCCTAGATTTTGTTTGGCTCTAAACCTTTTTCCTAAGGCTTAGAACATGAAATTATTATACCCAAATTGTATGGGTATGGGTTAGGGGTCTTTTCCAACCCCTAAGCCCCTTTTTTTGACTTTCGAGGCCACTCAAAAAGTCTCATTTAGCCTTTGTGCGAAAATTGAATATGGCCATCATGAGTTACCTCACCTCCATTTAGTGTTTAACCATGCTGTGGGTTGAGTTAGGAGTTTCTAGATTTGAAGGTGGGTGGATGTAGTTATTGATCCCTTTGGTTGTTGATTTTGAAGCTTATTTAAAGGCCCTTCTTAGACTAGTGGAGGTTGTTACCCAATCTCTACATTTAGAGAGGAGTTTTTGAAGATTGAAGGAAAGAAGTGGAAACTCTACTCAAACTTGTTCATTTGCCATTACCTCTTTGTGCAAGTAGGAATTTTCATCTCCCTTGTTTAGCTTTCATGTTTGTTTCATGCTTATGCTACCTTGTTGTTGTTTCTATGTTTGTATGTTTGTGGGTATGTTGGGAAGATTTGAAAACCATGTTATTTTGGATGATTTCCTTTCATGTTTATGTTTGCAATTTTGAAATTTTTCTTGCATGGGTGTTTTGGTATTACTCACCCTTGGAGAGGGCAAAAGTGACCAATTTTGGGAAAGGTCTGTTTAGTTGGACTCCAACCAGTGTAGAGTCTCTTCTCATGATGAAAAGAGGGAGAGAGGGTAGGGTGTTATGGGCCCCTACCCATCATCACAAACCTCGTATAAGTATGGCATGTTTAAATGGAAGACCAGAAGTTCTTGGTTAATAACCCCGATTGGGCATCTGATTTGGTGTTGTGCTTGACTTCTCTTGTTGGAAGAATCCACCTTTCCCTAGTTTTGATTCATTGTGAATCATATTGTGATAACCTTGTATGAATATGCATGTTTGAATTGTTCTTGGTCATGCTTTTGGTCACCTGATCAGATTCTGTTTCCTCCATGGTTCTCGAAATGTGTTGTAGAAAACATTATAGATCCCTTGATGAGGGTCATGAAGAAAATTCAATTAAATTTTTGAAATTTTGGATTGATATCCTATGAAAATTGTATTTTAAACTTTGTTGTAAATGGCAACGAAGCTGGGTTTTCTTCCTGGTTCTTTCTTGGCTGAGCCTTTGAATCAGGTTTGCCAATAAAATTAGTGTTTGAGTATATTTGGTTATCATGTGATTTAATCGTGATTTAAATTTAGATGGATGCATATCAAAAATAGGATGAAATTGATGTTGATTTAATTTGACAAAATTTCAAGTTTTCTTATATGTTGAAAATGAAAATTATGATCATGCATGTAGATTTAGTTTTTATGATTATTAGAATCAAATGATAAATTATCGCATTATTGAACAAAACGAATAATTCAAATTCTTGGTATGTTATGGTTGTATCAAGTCCTTATAGATTTTCCTTAAAAAGAAATAATGAAAAAGGTCAAATTATTCCAATTTAAGTCATATAGGAGATCAAATGATTATGGTATCAATGTTTTAAATATATTCAAAAAAAATACACCTTTAATATATATATATATTCTTGCCTTGTAATTTCTATACTTAGAAAATTTTCATCAAAAAAAAAAAGTGTTGGAAGAGAGTAAAACTCTCTGCATTTTGTATGGGAGAAGCAATTAAATGATTTTGGACAACAGAGAATCTTTTAAAGATTCTTCTTATATTCTATTTAAAAATATATATAAATATAATTCAATCAATTTTATAAATGGGTGTAAATTTCCAAAATAGCCTTTTTACATTTGAACAATATCCTAAAATATCTATTTCTACCCATAAAACTTTATGCAATCAATGTTACTTATCTTGGACGTCAGATTTGAAATGCTTATTAAACGAATTTTATTTAAAAAGTGTTGCAAGTCAACAATGATCATGGGGGGGGGGGGGGGGGGGGGGGGGGGGGTGACGTCACCCTACCCCATGTCCCAACCCCATCTTCATTTGAAAATGGGCATTCAACTTGGGGGGGAGCATTTAAGTTTATTTTTAGCAAAATATGCTTGAGCTTTATCATGGCCGCAGGTTTTGAGGGGGTTTTAAAAATTTTTTATATCTTGCAAAGTCAAGTAGTCATCATGAAGATGACATCACCTGTCCCCTCTTTTAAATTCGCAGTGATCATGAAATTGGGCTTTGTTATTATATATTTTTCCCCCTTGGGTTTTGGATTACCCATTGGATGGGAAGCTCTGCATGGTTTACTTGGCCTTGGACTTGCATACCACGCAAGGATAGGGCCGACCTGCCATGCACAGGCCTCAGGCAGCGCATGAGCAGGTCTAGGGGAAGTTAGAAAGGTAGTGGAGAGTAGGGTGGGCATAGGGGGAGGGGTAGATGGTAGGTATTAGGGTAGTTAGTAATGTAGGTTAGTATATTGTTAAGTTTTTTTTGGATTATATTTAAGTTTTTAAGTTAGTAAGATGTAAATTAGTTTAGTTATTAAAATAGTTAAAGATATTTGTTTTAAAATTTATATATATTCTCTAGTAGTATTAGTTTAAATTCATGTTTTGATTAGTTAGTTTTAATTTTATTTAAATTTTAAAGTTAAGTTTTATTTAAAAATTAGTCCCTCATTTTGTATATGGTTAGATCAAATTTTAGATTTAGTTAGTTTTAAGTTAAATTGGTTAGTTGTTAGAAAATTAAATTTATGTCTAGTTTATATTTCACATTATTAACCTTTAATTTAAAGTTTGGGATTAATGTTTTGTTTTTAATTGTTATAATTATTTTAGTTCATTCTAATTAGATAAAGTATGGAAAGATGATTTGCTTATTGTTATAGGTTTAAACTCGGGTTTATTTGATTGGATTTTACGATTAATCTAAACCTAATTTCAGTTAAATTGTTATTAAAATATTTTTCACATGATTGTTTAAGAAATGTAATAACGAATCAAATAAACATTGTTATCAATCTAATAATGAAGAACTTCAAAATCCTAACGTTGTATTCATCCTCTAGAATTTTAAAGTTAAGATGTATCATAGTGAACCTTCACTTCCCTTGCAAGAGATCAGATTAAGACTTACAGCTTTTTAATTATTAATTTAAAAAAAAAAAAAATTATGCATTTTTGCCCTCATAGTTTGGGCATGACAATAATGCTATAGCAACTAGAAAATGGGCTAAATGCATAACATACTATGAGAAAATCACAAAACTCAATCAACATACATTAGCACCCACTAGTCTACCATGAAAGCCAAACTAACCAAGAGAAGCAAACACAAGGTTAGAAACCCCCTCTTTCTTTTGTAGCTCCCATGTCCTTCTTTCTTCTCCAAATGATGTAGCTCCAACTTGCCTATAGTGCACACAAAATTGAAGCAAAAGCCTATGATATGGATAATTCCATGAGAATACTTGAAGCTGTGATTTGAATGTGAGAGTTGGAGTGAGAAATCTAAAAGAAATTAGGACCTAAAGACTTCCAAGACTTCAAGGACTCAAGAAGGGAAATGAGAGAAAGAGGGTCCATTTTATAATCAACATGGAGGATGAGAGCATTGGATTTGTCACCCTTAGATATGTAATGTGGAAAGAGATTCCTTTGATAATCCATGATGCATATGACAAAATATGCCAATTGTAAGATTCTATGACACATGAAAGTCAAAGTTGGTTAAAGGTGGAAGAGAATCTATGATGCGTCATAAGACACCTCAACCCACTTAAATCCAAGAATCTATGACAAATAAGCAAAATATGGACGTGCATAAGAGATAAGAATATTTTATTATGACAAATCTTAGCCAAGTGTCGAAGGAGAATCTACAAGATGTCATATCCAAGTGTCACTATGATGCAATATTTTATGGAATATTCGAATTAAAAATCCTTTTATTCCACAAAATAAGAATTAGTAGAAAATGGAATTAATGATGGAAAATGGAACTTAGGAGTTTGTGGATAATGAATCAACTAATTAATAAAATTAATTAATTGAGGATTATAATTAGGAAGAATAATTAGAAAGAATAGTAGGATTAAATTATGGGTTATTTAATCCTATAAGAAAAATTAGTAAATGATTGGCCAAATTGGTTAAATAAATGCAACCGTATCCTTTGATGAAAATGTGATGATGATATAGATCAAATAAGATGATGATAGATAGACCAAAGCCATGATTGATTAATTGAAATTGATAATGTGCCAAGGACACATGACATGAATTGATTGATATGTAACATTTAACCAACATTGTAAATGCTACAGGATTGAAATTGGTTGAAAAGGTTTTATCATAATAATATTGATGGACACTATCAATATTATTAAAATGGTTGATGATGCAATGATCTAACATTGAAAGCCTCAACAACATCAAAGATTGAATGACATGAATGATAGTTTGACCTAGCATTGAGAGCCATGACAGTACTAAGGTCAAATTGATAAGATTGATAGGTTGATAAGTTTCCAAAGCACTGAAAGCCACAACAATACCTAGGAATCATATAAATGATGATTGATTTGGGATGTTTGATATGTTTCAAGTTGATTAGGACTAATTTTGAATGATTTTTGAGTTGATTTGGGGTGATTCCGAGTTGATACAAAATGGTTTTGAGTTGATTTGAAATTATTTTGAAATGACATAAAATTGATGTGAAAGAGGATACAAATGATAAAGTATGATCAATTTGGCCAAAAGATTGAAGTTAGTAGAATAATAAAATGAGACAAATTAGTATGAAGAAGTGATGAAACCGTAGATGTGAACCATTTTTGAGCACTTACATTTTGCCTCTCTTTGATACAATGTGATTTAGAGTGTTGTATCAAACAATAACTGATGATAAAGCCACAATATGCCCCAGTATGGATGATATATATTGGTGCCCCATTGATAAATTTACTAAGATAAGCATATGATAAGTCAATTTATTGACAATGAGAAGATAAAACCATAACAACTAACAGAATGAAAATTAGAGCTAAAATGTGAAAGTTATGAGGTCTAGAGTGCAGAACAAGGTCAATCGGGAGCTCAAGACTAATTGCATGGGTTACCACTAAAGAAAAATAAAAAATGATGAAAATGATAGTTCATTTTTTCCACAATAAAGATACAAATCCAATGCAATTAACAGATTGCAAATCCAAGTTAAAACACAAAAGTTATGGGCTTCGGAGTGCAACATAGGGGCTCTAGGAGCAGTTCCAGACATCCTACTATCCCAAGTGCATGCAAAAATCAACCAAGTGCATCAATGACATAGTTGGTAAGCCCAAGTGCATCATGACAGTACCAAGTGCATCCATGATGCACTTGGAAAGCCCAAGTGGACTTGGAAAGTGCAAAATGTGCATGAGAAGGCTCTAGGGGCCAAAATCAACATGAAAAGGGGCAACCAAGAGCCCAAGAGTAGTTTCAAGGATTACCACTCCATGAAATGACCAAATAATGAAAATTATAGTTCATTTTTTTCACAAAAAATATATGAATCCAATGCATCTGATGGTTCATAAATCGGAGTTGAAATGCAAAAGTTATGGCCTTTGGAGTGCAATATAGGGGTTCTGTGAGTAGTTTTGGGGATCCTAGGTCCCCAAGTGCATCAATGACATAGTTGGAATCCCCAAGTGTGTCAATGATGTAGTTGGTATGACCAAGTGTGTCAATGACATAGTTGGGAACCCCAACTACGCCCTAGGAGGCACCGGAGCTCCAATTAGGGTTCAAATGTCCCAAATCAAGCTAAAACTTGGCAAAGGCTAGCATAACCCTAGGGGGATGTTAGAAACATGATAAAACATAGTCAAATGTGGTCAAAATGCTTATAATTTTGTCAAAAATAGGATAGATGTAGGTCAAACTTGGGTAAATGCTAACAAAAAACCATGCAAAGGGCCCGAAAGGGTGCAAATTGACTCTGAATGACTCAAAATTATGCATGCATGCCCAAAATGATGGAAAGATGTTAGAGCATGAGTGAAATCATCAAAAATGGTTAGATTTGGTCAAATATGGTGAGACAAATGTTAGACTGAGTTTGAACTAGGTGGAAAGCCACAAAAAGTTGATTGACAGTGTAGGATTATGCAGGAATGCATAAATGCAAGATGAAGATGATTTGGTGAATCAAAAGACATGATCATGGTGATGGAGAATGAGATGAAGAAGAAAGATGAGATGAGTAGATGTTAGTATGATGGAAAGACTTTTTCTTTTAGAAAGTGCACTATATGTCAAATGGAGCTTTATTTTGATATGGTAAATGGAATGCAACACATTATGGCATAAAGGGGTAGAGCCCAAATGCAAGACTTTTATGTAAACAAGCATGATGTAGATAGAGAATGACCATTTCCTTTCTAAGGAATATGTACATGCCCCAGACTCTCAAAGGTACATGGTAATAGACAAAAATAGAAAAAGATGACCATGAACCATCCTGACCACTCTCATAGATTAGTTGATATCATCGAGTAGCATAGGGAAATGATCAAATAAAAACAAAGGAAAAATAAATTGCTCACTAAATAGCATGAGCCAATATCTATTCTTGTCCATTATTATGTTCTTGTTAATGTTTTAGGTGTGTAGATAGTGTTTGACATATTGATAATGTGATAGTTCTGGTTGTGGATTCAATTGATAAGTTAATAGTGACATGTTGCTTAGATAGTGTGATTTTCTTAAAAGCGTAGTGCTTTGGGTTTTAGTTTGCAAAGTGTAAGTGTGTACACAAAAGGGATGGTTATGCATAGTGAATATGTACAAGGTTTATTGCAAATTTTTGACAAGTTTTGGGGATATTTGATTTTTTTTGTGTGACTAGTTTTTTCAAGATATTTTATGATTTTTAGGGTTTGTTTAGGACAATTTATGAATTTTAGTGGTTTTTTTAGCATCGTTTTATGATTTTTAGTGCTTTTTTAAGATCGTATTTGAATTTTTAAGGATTTTTTTAGGATCATAAAAGCATATACAAGTGTTAGCTGCAATCTATTATACGATAGGTCCAATGCATAAAAAGTTCTTAGGGTTATGCCCCTATTTCAAATTCAAACTCATGTACTATGTAGGTAATATGCCCCCAGACAAGACACAAACTATGTATAAAGGCCAATGATAGAGTGTGTGTAGACTGGTGATGCTTAGGCAAGGTAACAAAGGACATTCTATATGCTACTACATACATTAGTTCTAAAATATAAAACATTCATTACACAAAAGAACACAATATTTTAGTGACCCAAAAACCTTGCAAATAGAAAGTAAAACTAGGGTGGGGATGATACCCACAAAACTTCAATACTATAGCATAAAGTTGGCCTATTAAGGCTTACATTGACCAATTCTAGTGATCTGCCCTATTAGGTGCACAAAGGACTGTTAGGTCCACCTTGTTAGAGAATTTACAAACATACAATGAAGTATGCACTCAATTAGGAGATTTATACAAAGAAATTTAAGTCTACCTTGTTAGAGGATTTAGTAAACTAATTCACCTATTAAGATGAAGTAGTGGATCTACTTACAACTAATTACTAATAAGATACATTATGCACTAATCACCTTATGTGATGAATATAATTTCTCTGCCTCTGTATTGACCTTTCTGTATTCCTTGAACTACTATTGAAAATCCTTCACAGATTCTTTTCAAAATTATTTCACATTACTTTTCCATTGCTTGATATATTTGATATCTTACAATACATCTTACATATATACCTTTCAAATTTAAAAAATTAGAAGGTTAGCCAAAATACAAGTGAACAAATACATTACAAAATTGGCCCAACAATAAATAACTTGGGTTCACTAAACTAACTCAATGACCTTTTGATAAACAACATCCATTGCATTACTCGGCATCATCATGCACTTGGTAAAAGTGAAGGCTTGGTCCATACTAATCACTCGATGTAGTTCTAAACTTGGTAACCACTGGTGACTCGATAGATGTAGTGTCACTTGATAGATACTGCACACTGAGTTTACCTTGCTTCACTTGGTAAACACTACTTCTTCCAATGCTTGGTTTACACTAAATCTCCATGACACAAACTTACTACTCGGTAGATACTGTGAAGCACAATAGACACTGAGAAGCTTGGTAGACACTGTTGGTCTTCACATTTTCTATATTTACTTGGTAGCTTTAGGAAAGCTTAGTGTAAACTGCATAACTACTAAGCTTACAAGGCAACCACTGGATGCTTGATAAGCATTCAGAATTAAGCAAGTGTTGGCACTAATGACAAATATAAAAATAGGAACTTGTACATAGACAAGCTGAGGTTTCTACATTAGTCACAAAGATAGAAATAATTTTGCAAACCATTAATTCCTTATGTTTTTTGACGAATAGTCCTTTTTCTATTAATAAGTAATATACTAAGATTACAATTCACAAAAAAGGGTCAAGAGATACAAGATCACCCTACAAGAGTTCACATGGCTAAAGCTGAAATCATAAACTATTCATAAAAAAAACATATATAGCAACCTTAGGTGGCTAAAGTAGTGCCTGCTACGGGAGGTGGCTCATCACAATCATGAAAACCCCAATCATCTTTGGGATTGGGAGGTGGGCTGGGAATAGTCTAGCCATCATTAGTAGCAACAACAAGATCAATGGCCTGGTTAGCATCTTTTATCTCTAGTTGTAGAGGTGAAATTGCTAGATCTAGGTGAGGCCATTTTCTATAGAGTGCCTATCAAGCACTAGGAGTAGTAGCTAGGGACCAGATAGTGCCACCATGGGGTGGGGAAGCTAAGAGGCACCTCCATCCACCATCACCATAGTTGGGAGAGTGATGATAGGAAGGTTGGGACTACTGGCTATGCGAGTGGTAGCTTGAGGAGTGGCACCACTAACGGTAGCCTCTACGCATCAAGGTATTAGTTGAGGAATCTTGAGGAACTTTGGCAATAGTGCAAGGGGAATTACCCTAGTGATTAAGTATATCTTTCAAGTGAGCCACCTCCAAGGCCACTTTGTTTGCTTGAACTTGAATCTACATAGTTACATTATTACAAATGCATGCCTTAGTGTACATAGAAATATTGATATCAAGAAAACTATGAGTGAAAAGTAAAACATTCCTATCTTTCCATAGAGTGAAAAATATCTCCATGCTAAAGGTATGCCAAATTTGGGTAAATTTTTGAGGGATTCTGGGGGAATCACTCAAAATAACCATGTGCCAAGAAAAGGGTTCAGGATTGAATGGCTAAAAGAAGTCATGAATCTAGTGCCAATAATTTTGAGCACATCTAAAAAACTAGAAAATATGCAAGAAATATTCTAGTTGTCCATAGAAAGGGCATCTAGGATCCAAACCCCAAATATTCTTGAGCTAAGGCCCAACAAGAAGACCTTGGAAAGCTAGGCACCAAGAAAAATGAGCAATCTTGTATGATCACTACCTCCTACATGACGAGGAGGGTGTGAAAACCAATCCTTTTCCATGAAGGCCTATTGATAGGAAAATTGGAAGAGATACATTCCCAAACTAAAATCTTCCATGCTTCATCTCTAGTGATGGCATGAATAATCCATTTGGCACACAGAACAAGGCCTTGATTCTATGTGCAAAGTAGGCCAAGGCCGCTAGATTCTTTTGGGAGACAACAAAAATCCCAAGAAACTCTCTGAAAGCCATGATGATTGGAACCAAAAGCCTAAAGAAGATCTTAGAGAAATCTTTCCAATTTTTGATAGGAGGCTTTAGAAGGAGCCCAACAAGAAGAATAATAGACATGAGTAGTTGTAAGAACTTTCAAACAAATCTAGAATTTTCCTGCAAGAAGAAAGTGGTTTCATAAGCCAATAATCTAGATTCTTAGTAATCTTGGCAAACACTTCATTCCATAGTTCAACATGTGAAGCCTAAAAATCAAATGGAATGCCAAGAAAGTGGAATATATCCTCATGAGTGACCCATTTCCATTCAAACTAGCTAAACCAAGATGGTGTTGGCAAGAAAGATTATTAGTAGAAAAGCATTTTATGCCATTGAATAATAGATCTAGAGGCTTGAAAAAAAGTGTGAAGGAAAATCAAGAAATTTTTAATGTTTTCTTCATCATCCAAAAGAGTGAGAAAGTAATAATCAACAAAATGAACATTGGCTAACTAGGAAGATGATTCTAGCAAAGAAATGCCACAAACCATTCCTAAAGACATGGAGTGGGCCAACAAATAGCCAAACCCTTAAGTAATAAGGACATAAAGCACCAAATCCAGAGGGAAACCTTGCCTAATGGAATAAAAAAGACAAAAAGCATTAGATTGGGAATTAATAATGGTAATGAAAGTATTAACATCACTAAAGAGAATTTCCACATACTACAGGAAATTGGGACCAAAACCATGAGCCTAGAGCATAGCCAAGATAAAAGGCCATTCAATGTGATCATAAGCTTTAGCAAAATCAATCTTCAAAACAAAAAGGTTGTTGTTTGGACTTGTGAGCCCACTCCATTCCTTCCCATACAAAAATAATGTTGTCAAGAATATATCTAGACTTAATAAAGGTAGTTTTCTCATGCTGTACAATTAAAGGTAGAAGGTGGTAGATTTTGAGAGAAATTGCCTTGGCAATAATCTTATAAGACATGTTCAAAAGGGTAATGGGCCTTCAATTACAAATATCCTCATGATCTTTGGATTTAGGTATGAATTTAATATTTCCTTTATTGATAATGGCTCCTAAGCTTTTAAAATGATAGGCTTCAAGATAATCTTTCTGCAGATTAGGACCAATATGCCTCTAGAGGTGCTTGTAAAATTCACAAGAAAACCCATCACACCTAAGGGATTTATCATTAGCCATGGAGTTAACCACCTCCTTAAGGTCTTAGAGGGTAAGAACTTACTCACAGAAAGCATATTGCTCAAATTCCTTATATTTAAAATTATGTGATATTGATTTCTTTACAATAGATACAACACGCTCATTAGATTTATCACATACAGACATTAGAGTGAGTCTAATTACATTGGGAAATAATGCAAGTTTGAGATCATTCTCTTATAATGAATTTACATTTAGTCAAAAGAGGTTATCCAAGATCATGGCTAAAGATACAAAGATCAAGCACAAGTTGACACTAATTCAACTACACTTATTGCCAAATATAGATATTATTCAAAAGGTGGTCTCTGTTGCCAAAGATATTTTGAAGAAAGAGACACATTTTTCAAATATATAAGGATTTATTGATCTAACTAATAAGCTAGAGATTTAGTTTCAAATTTTGGAACAAGCTCAAGAATTATGGAATAAAGACTATGCCATTATTGTGGCAAGTCATCAGCAATTCTTTAATAAGTATCAACTAGCCCTAGTAGCCCCAAGTTCCATCTATAACAAAAATAAGGGGGATATGAAAGAACAAGACAAGGTGAAGCCAAATAAAAAAAGAACCAATGTGTAGATCAAGATCATATATTAGATCTTATAGGATCAAATTATGGTATCAGGGGGAGTACTCATATTTTTGAGAGACGTGATTATTCATGATGAAGTGGTTTTTCCACTAATGTGAAAGGGGGAGATTGTTGATCTCTAAGCCTATGTTTTTTATTAGTGTCCAAACACTTAGTGATTTACTAGGCATGATTATAAGGTCATCACTATGATTGAGTTATCTAGTAAAGGTCAAGCATTCAATATTTATACCAAGCACAATAGTGATTGTTAAGTATTTTTTTAGTGACCGAGAAGATGTAGTGACCAAGAAATATATTTGAAGTTGAGAAATATATTTGAGACTGGGCATGTTGAAAATTTATCAAGTGTTAATAAAACAAGAATAGAGGCCAAGTCACAAGATGAAGAAGTATACATGATTGAGCATCAAAGCATTCAAGCGCTGACTAGTTCAATTTTGACATATAAGTTTGTAATAGAACAAACAGATATGTGAAAATTTTTGAAATTTTTTTATATAATATTTAACATTTGAAGAGCCAACTAAGGAGATAATCAAAAATAATTTCAGAAGGTAATGATCCCAAGGTATGCAATTCAACCAATTAGAAAATTGAATAGAAATGATAGAAGATGATGAAGTGTAAGTTGTTGATCAAGATCTACAATGTTTATATAACATTTATTTAAGGAGGATTCTAAGCCTATAATCATGTGTAGTGTGTATAGAGAAGGAGAAGTATCCTTATGTGAATGCACATTTGAAGGAGTAAAGACAAAGTTTGAAAGAAAAATGTGTGTGTGTGTGTGTGTGTGAGAGAGAGAGAGAGAGAGAGAGAGAGAGTAGTGAAGGACTAAAAAAATTTATCAGATCATAGATACATCAAAGGGGAGACTCAATATCATCTTATAGAGAAAATTGAGGGTCAGGTATTGAATCAGTTATTGTTAGTTGAGTTAGGGTAAATCTCTTAACAAAGTGGTCTTAACATATCTATGTAAACCTCTTAACAAAATCCTTACTTTATTGTGAGTGTAAAATTCTTTAACAAGGTTAGACCTAATAGTATTTTTAGCTTTTAACATGATAGACCCCTCATAGGGTAGATCTATCATGGCTAACTCCCCCTTTGTTTATTTTCCCCTTTTACTATTCTTTTTGCTTTATCTGCCCCTCTAAATCTACTTTATCTCCCCCTTTTTGACACTTATGTCAAATGGGCTATACATGGATAGTATATTTGTCCAAAAAATTATTTATGGACTTCCATGATCATTTTCAAAGCTACATCCCAATTGTCACATGCAACATCCAATGACTTAAGTTGCATTGCTAGCTTAGCTGCAAGGTGTACTAGGCCATCTAGTGTAGAAAGATTGGGGTCTTTCTTCAGTAGAGTTTCTAAATAGCCTAGGTCTTTATGGAGAATTTCCATGTGTGGGGTAATGGAGACTTGAATATTTGTCAATTTGACTCTTATATTAGCCTCTTCTACTATTAATACAACTAATTGACTTTATGATTAAAGCAATGTGTGAAAATGCTTCTCACTCTAAGTGGGGTTTTGAGGTAGTTGTGTACCTAAAATATTTAGATTCCACTCTAGACTTAGAATTCTATGTCTAGTCTCTTGGGTGAAGAGTGTGGGGTCATATAGTTTGGTGTACAATGAGAAAATGTTTTCAAGTACCTTCTTTACATCCTCAACCTTAGTTTCCAGTACAACTTGTGTCAATGATATATCACCAAATATTTTGTCATTGAATTTTGCTTGAAACTTTCTCTTAGACCATTCTAACTATTTAGCATTTGTATCTAGGTCTTCATTATTCACCTTTTCACAATATCTGATAGTTTTTCTAATAGCGGCTTTGTTTCTTCAAGTGTTGGCAAGCTGAATGCATCTAAAAAGATGATCTTAATTTCTTGCAATGCCTACTTCTACCTATACTCTTTCTTGAGTATTTCCTAGTGTTTCCTTTTTTCTAAGGCTTGTTGCAACATGTTTATTTGTTCTAGTGTCATTGTTGTGTAGTCAAATTTAGGAATCACTATCTCTTCATCAAGATTTACAACTCTATAGTGAGTTACCTTTTCAATCTTAGAAGAGCTTGAGCTTAGAGCTGAAATTTTTAGGGGTATAGCTTTTGTGCCCAACTTTTGAAGGATTTTGGTAGGAGTGCTTGATGTTGGTAAGGTTAGCAATGCTTGGATGGCCTCTTGTTACTTTACCTTTGGTTTATCCTCACTCTCTTTAGATCTACTTTTATCTAACACAATGATTTGAGTAGCACCTTGTGTTTGTTCTTTAGGTACATATGCATCTATCTATCCTACCTTTTCTACTGTGATCTCCTTTTCTTATGCTTGCCTCTATTCAACTATGTCAAGTTTAACACTTGTGTCAACCTTTGTAGATGTGTCTATTGATGTTTGAATTAAAGGTTAAACTTGTGTAATTATAGGGATAGAAGGTGGTTCTTGTGTATCATCTTGTCCCTTTTGATTTTAGTTACTACCTTTTGAAGTTCATCTACATTCATCAATACTAGATTTTCACATAATCTTTATTTTAGTGTAGACTGATCTAATATCTTTTTCAAATTTTCTATAGTAAAAGGATTAACATTTTGAACTAAAACATCAATGACATCCTTGATAGTTACAATTTCTATAGTTACACTAGTGTCATGAGGAGGGCTAACACTCAAGATTTGTGTGTCTTGCACACTCTATTCTTCTTGCTACTCTTTAGCTATTTTTGTGTCATCAACTTTCTTCCATGTTTCCTTCTCAATAGTATTTTCCTTCTCTTTGGCATCCTACTTGTCATCATCTTCATCACCATTATTTCCACCCACAAAGGCATCTTTTTTTCCTTGTTTGATAGTTGTTAATCCATAAATCAATTTCCACATTTGGGTGGATTTCTTTACAACATCTTCAATGTTATTTTGATGAATGTTGAATGCCCTATACTTGGGTGTAAATCTTCCTCCATATTTCATGATTTCTTTGGCAATTTTCCCATTTGTCAACTTTGGTATTACCTATGCTAATGTAGATTCTCTTATCTATTTGTCTAGATTTAAGCAATAATGTCACTTCTATTCAACAATGTCATACAAACTCCTGGGAATAGTATTATTAAATTCAAGTGGAGCATTCTTGAATTTGGACATCATTGCATATATTGGTTCTTCAACTAAATTCTTCTCCTCTCTACCAAGTTTTTCAAAATCAATATTTTTTAGACCAGATAAATCTGCATTGTTCTTAACATTCTCACAAAAAATTTTAAGATCAGAGAGTGGTGTATGACTTACCATTTTGAATTGGCTTATGTTCTCTGATTCAATTCTTTCATCATCTATATCTAGTTGTGCAATGCATTTCCTTCTTTTTTTCTTCTACACTTGGCCTCTTTTTTCTATAGCCTTGGTCTTCTCTTTGTCTTTCTCCTTGGCCTTTTGTGTGGTGGCTTGTGTGGTAGCTCTGGTGGTAGGTGAACTTGACTTGGCTAGGCTTGGTTTTGCAATTTTCTTAGTTTTAGCCACTAGCTGTGTCTTAGCCTTTCTCTTCTTTGGCTTATCTTGTATTGGTGCTTCCTCAACTCCTTCTTCCTTAGCACCTTCTATTTCCTCTTCTTCTTTATCCTCACCCATACGTTGGGTTAATGCAAGAGGTTCTTGGGCTTATCCTTGCTCTTCCTCTTCAGTACCTTCACCAAATTTAGCCTTAAGTTTCTTCACTATTTTGTCCTTCTTCTTCATTATAGAGTCTGTCTTCAAATCCATCTCAAATTTATACTTCATGATATCATAGTTTCCAAAGATTTTTGCATTCTTATCAACTTCTTCTGCTAGAAGTGTTGTAATTGTTGCTAAGGCTTCATCAACATTAATCTCATAACCTAAAGGTCTTAACCATCTTACCCTAGGTGTAGTAGCTTGTATACATGTATAGTCAATGTCTACAAGAAAACATATATCATTGTAGTGTTTCTCAACTAGTGAAACATATATCCTTATCTTTTGATTCATTGACTTCTTGAAGTCCTCAAAATAACTAGTCATGATAGTTTCAAAATTTTCTCCCATCTGTTCAATATATTCATTGATCTACACAACTATTGACCTATTTGTCTTTCTTCCTAAAATACCAAAATATGGGAATTTATTCTTAACATAGAAAAGTATGCAAAAAATTATTGATCCAAACTTGCGTTGTGCACTCTTAGTCTTTCTTATTTCTCCAAGGTTTTCCATCAATTGTTGTAATTAAAACTCGACTAGTTCATAAGTATGATCCTTCTTTGAAATTTTTTAGCCCACATCCACTATAGTATGGGGTATACTATTCAATTTTTTTGATTATAAAACTTGTGAGAGATAACCCTAATTGGAAAGCCCAGTAGTGGGTATGTGATAATGTCTACTATCATTCCTCATTTGTTCCACTTTGCTCTTGTATTCTTTTCTATTACCTCTTTAGAATCACTTTGTAGAGTCTTGGGCTGATCCAGGGTTGGGTAGCCAGTTACCCTATGAATTATTCTCTTTTAGAATTTAATTGGTCCATCTTCTAGCCATAAGCATCCATCATGTATTATGCTTAATACTATCCTAATCCATTCTATCTTGAATATCGTGGGAAAATCTAGGGCATGAGTCAAACCCTTCCTTTCAACAATCTTGAGCTCTTCTTTTAGAATTTTTTTTTCACATAATATATTATAGCCTTCCCTTATTTCCATGTCACATATTCCTCTTATCTTACAATTGTAGCATTTTCTAACATGTTGAACCATTATGACTTTTGGGGGAATCATGGAAAGTGTGCCTGAGGCACCTTTCTTGTATGCTATATCAGGAATAGCTTTGAAATTTGGTTGTTTAACCTTGTTACTAACTAATTGGATGTTCAAAACCTCTTTCTCTTTTACATTCTTTGAGCTGGAAGCCATTCTGTAAAACTAGGGTTTATACAAATTTTTAACTACATATCTTGGCTTATGAAGAATACCTTAGGAATTCAAAGAAGTAGAGTGAAATCATTGTTGTGATCTTTGTCAACACTTTGAATGAGTTTTTGAGTCACCTTCTCACTCTACTTGCTCTTACTCAATTTTGAAATGATGAAAAAAAGGGTGAAAAATGATCATACACCCTTCAAAACATTGCACTTAATGCTTGGTGTTTGTATAGTTGTAAACTCAGCATCAATGCAATTTTTTATCCACTCAACATCCATTGATATTACCCTTACTCAACAACTGCTATAGACTTAGCACTAACTAATTTAGTTTGGCAGCTCGGCATTGACTAGCATTTCACTTGGCATCTATTGAAGCCTTTCCATGCTCTGCAACAACATGAAAACTTAAAGATTTAATATTGAATTTTTCACATATTGCATCTTTGTTCATGCTAATGTAGTATTTTCAATACTAACTCCTTTTGGAATTAATGTGTGATATAACACTCGAGTATCAGTCCCGCATACCTCTTATTTTCTTAGTTTGATGAGATGTGACCACCTAATCTATTAGGTGAAGTGATTCTTTCTCTATTTGATGTACTGCAACCATCTTTCTTCTTCCATGTCTTGTTCATCTCATTCCTAATGTTTTCAACATCCATCTTGCCTTTTCTTTTATCAAATTCACAACTTGGTGCCTTTGACCTAGTTGGACAATGCTTACTAATGTGACTAGCCTTCAAACAACTAAAACATGTAATTTGACTTAACCATATTTGTAGTTGCCTCTGAAGTGTATCCTTATGCAATTCTTAGGGATATGTCCATATTACTTATAGTAATGATAACTTTTTCTTGTGTTATAATCCTAATTATAAGAGTGTCCATGGCTTCTTACCTTGGCTGACTTGTTTGATGACCACATGGATTTGGATCTATATTCAAAGGCTCTATGTCCATATTTATGACAATTGTAGCAGTATCCTTCAAATTTTGGTGCATGCATGGTTCTAGTTTTGCATTCATGTGCCTAATGACCTTTCTTGTTGCATGAATGATAATGAGTCATATTCTTAGGCTTGACATGTTGATTCTTGCTCCTACACACATTAGCAGTATGTACTTTCTTACCACACAATTGACAAGTGGGTTTGGAGTTCTTACCTTTGATGTTTCTTTCTTTAGCAACTTTTGATGATTCTCCTTCTTCAATTCTTGTGTAGCCTAATCGTGTTGCATCATTGTTGGATCTAGTGGATTTTAGTAGTTTCTCAATGTATTTGATGGCTTCATTTAGCTTGTTGAAACTTTTAGCAATCTCTCTTTCTCTTTTCAGATCATTTTGCAGTTATTCATTCTGCAACTTCAATATATTTATCTCAATGTCTTTGACATTCAACTCATGATGAGAATTCATCATTTGACTAAGGGTATCCAATTACATGTTGGAGATTTTGGTTAGTTCTATCGACTTCTCTTTTGGACTGTTGTTCAAGGTTCTTTTATCTTCTTCAATCATGGCCTTATCTTCTATGGCTTTCTTCTTTTGTTTAATTGCCTCGCATAGCATGATGGCTTGGGATTCTTAATCTAGCTTGAGATTTTTTATCTTCTTAGCTTGTATTCTATTATTTTCCATTAGGTCTATACTTTCTACATAAAATTCATTGGATTCTCCATTGGAAAATAGTTTTGTGGTGTTGATCTCTTTGTATTGTGTGTCATTTTCTACAATAGCAATCTCTTTTCTTCTCTTCAAGGATTTCCTTAACTCTTCTCTAGCCTCATCAAGTTGATGTAGAATGAGTTGTATCTCAATTCCTTGATTCTCAATAATCTTTCCAGCTTGTAAACTTCCATTTGAAGATCTTTCCTCTAAGCTGCAAAGCTTCTCCTTCTAAGAACTTAGCTCTAATACCAATTGTTAGAATTACAATTGGAAATGTAAGCTTCTGAGAGAGGGGGGGACGGGTGAATCAGGAGTTTAATCTTGGATCCATAAAAATTTTACCATTCATTAGATGCATTCAAAAAAAAAACTGAAAATAACATGTAAATTAAATGCATCTAAAACATGTAATCAAACACACATAACACCAAATATGGTCACCTAGAAACCCTCCAAATGAGAAGGTAAAACTAGGGTGGGTATAACACCCATAAATTTGTACTCTTGTAGTAATAAAGTATAGCCAATTAAGGGTACAATAAGTTGACCATGAAACATGATCTACCCTGTCAAAGGCCTACTCTATTAAAGGCTTACAAAGACTATTAAATCCTACCTTGTTAGAGGATTTCAACACCTTGTTAGAAGTGTGCCTAATTGAAGAAATTTTGGTTATTCTCTTGGAATTCCACCCTAACAAATAATTTAGTACAACCTATTAGGAGTATTTCACCTAGGAGATTTAACTAAAATTACCTATTAAGATGTTTCAGCATAGATCTTGTGATTGGCTCTGAATTGCCTAATTAAAGATTAAATTTGTATAATGTCCTTCTTGATCCTCTATGATAAGATGTATCAATTTTTTATCCTTCTTTGTTCTTTGTTCTTTGTTCTCCTCTAACTAATTCTACAATTTACTCTCATTGCTAAGTCACCTTGAATGCTCTATAAAGAAATTTTATCATTCACCCCTTGTTACCTTTGCGTAACTTGATCTCTCTTCCTCTCAATCTCTATTAAAACCTTAGGGCTTTGTCCTCCTTATAAAGACTTTGGTGGCTCAAGGTTAGGTATGAATGTATGACTAAGATTCATCCATTTTTCTATTTATACCTTCCTATTTTCTAATTGGTTGTATGTAATTACATAGGGGATCCACATATATATTCATGTTTATCTCCAAAAGATCAAGATCTATCTTTAAGTTGGTAGAAAAATGGTTTACATAGTTGTTTGTGCCATACCAAAAAAGTATGTCCAATCTATGTTTCTTGACACTTGAAGTTACTGATGCTCAGCATATGCTATAATTCTATTTCTAACTCAACACTTGAACTACTTAACATCTACTTTTTTACTTAGCACTTGAATCACTTGGCATGGTCTATCTACTTAGCACTTCAGTGACTCGGCACATGAGTGGCTCAAAACTCATTGCAACTTGACATAGTCTATTATTCTCATGTTGTACTTGGCATGTATTACTAGTTTGGCATGAACTAAGTAAATGACTTAAGTGTGTTGAAACTCAATTGTCAAAACCAATCTAAGATGGCAAATGATTATGTCATTTGGCATAATAATATTATGATAATAATCATAATCATATAGTTAAATGCACCAATCAATAATAGAGAGTTAATTTAATGAGAATATTAAATATATGATTATCACAATTCCTAATCACATAACCCTTTATTATAATACAAAAATACTAATTACACTTGAACCTTACCACTTATTAAAATTACTAACCTTCCTAATACATTCATATTTCTTAACTTATGTCTAATCCCCACCAACTGCCATCTTACTAATTACTTTATTTTATTATTATTTTCCTAATTCCTATGTTCACTCTAAATATCCTACAAGGTTAGTAATTAATAGCAATGCACATGAATAATATACTAAACACAAATATCATCAATTTTTACCAACCTCAACATCCTAACTACTACTTGTCACCCTTACCTATACCTATTTCATATACCCCTTAACTTCTAACCCTTACATGAATTCTCTATAATATCCATGTCCCCCATCACCATTCTATTTCTTGAACAATCTTTTTACATTTTTTATCCTACATATCGCATGTCCCTATGGGTGATTAGAGGTAGGTCAACAACCATTAATGGTGCATTACTCTAGAGGCACGTGAGGATGGTCAGCACATGCATGTTGGAGGATGTGCCCCCTACTTCCTCTCTTTCAAACCATCTCATACACTATGGTGCAACTTGAGTTGTGGAAAGCCATGCAAGTTGGAGGGAAGAAATGACATGCAAGGGTATAAGGAATTGGACATTGACCCCAAGGGACCACCTTCCCCTACACATATAGTACACACACACACACACACACACACAGATAGAGTGATGAGGGTGACTTATTTCCCATAGTCACATGATCCTTTGTGATTTAAACCATTTTTTTAAAAACTTTGGTAATGTTATTGGTTATTTTAGTCTTTGGCTTCCATTATTATTTTATCCATTTATTTTATTTATAGGATCTTAAAGAATATTCCTTTTGAATATCTTATTAGACTATAATAGATAGAGAAGTAATTCTTGCTCCCCATACAAATTCTAAATAACTAATTCACACCTAAAAGTTTGATTGTCAAGCTTGTTTAGGCAATAACTTATACTACTTGAACTCTCCCATACTTAAATATCATGACAAGGGTGTTAATTCTTATATTCTAATGAATGTATGGAATTGCTAGTAGTATTGAACTTTCTTGAAATCATAGGAAAATAAAATTGAACTAAAGACTTGTTCATACAATTTCCTTGATACAATGCATAAATTTTATAACTTACATTTGGAAAAGATCCATATTAATATCCACCAGTGCAATTCCTTATTAAGTTAAATTTCTTATCAAACTAATTCCAGTGTGGAACTCCTTTACATGAACAATCACAATTGAAAGTTTTTTCTATCTATGACTCAAAAATAATCATAACTATTTCTGTACATGGAACTCTCTCTTTTCTTTCATATATGACTATGATGATGGAAAAAAAATTCTATTCCAATGCAAATAAATGCATAAAAATGGATTCTTACAATGCAACTACAAATGTCCATATTTTAATTTCTTCATTCCTTTAACAAGACTTTATTCACAATAGCATACATTTAAACTAAGATCATCCTTTGCAACACATTACACAAAATTAAAATGGAGGTCTTGTTATCACAACCCACTACATAATGGCTTGAGGGAAGAATGCTCCTTCCAAATACACTACATATTGTCACATCTTTTGCTTCACCAATACAAGGGAAAATCCTTGATTTCTTTCATGGATTCCAAAAGCACAAACCTAAAAAAACATGTAGACAAGAACCATGGAGGCTCAACTTCCAACCTAGGCAGTTGGGGAAACAAGACTCAAATGGATTATATTCAAGAAGCTAATAATGCATACAAAAAAACTTCACAATACATAAACAGGCCCCCCAAGGTTTAAGATAATGATTCACCATTGGAATCATGCAACAATTAGTGGAGGTGTGCTTTTCAAATAGGAGACTTTCCATATCAACCGATATCTGCAATAACATTTTTCATGCCCTTTTGGGGCTTTCAAAAATCAGAAAACTCCATGCCTTTTTGGGGATTTCACAATCATCCTCCAAACACTCTACCATTAGCTATATATTTCTTGGAACCTATACTCCATAAACTTCCTTTCCACACCATACTTCCCTTATCACCCCCAAAGAAAGATATGAATGATTATGGCATACAATGGAGGCCATACTCCAAGGTTTTTGTTGCCCCACTTTCCATCCCTTAATCATTCTGCAAAGTGGAAATTTTGGTGTCCTAATAAAGTCCTAGGTATGTCCAAGTCTAAGTTCAAGCCGCTTAGGTGGAGGGAATCTTCATCAAATTTTTCATCTTTCCCTTCCCCACATTTCATAGCTAGGTGGTTTTCCTTTGTGTTGTGAGTTTTGTGGGTAGCTTAGTACCTAATCCGATGGGGATTAACATAGCATACAATAATCATTCACAGTTGTATCTACTTGCAGCCTATGATATTCTCTATGAAGAGAAGAAGCTTGCAAAAAGCTAGACTTTGGCTTCTCCTCGACGAGTTTTCAACCCATGAAGGTGATTTCCCATGAAGAGCACAAAATGATGCATATGAGCCATAATAAGAAGATGATGAGGTGCTATATGATAAATTCTAGTTTCCTTTATGATTATCCACCTCAAGAAGTATTAAAGATTCATCACAACTCTCAAAATCATCCTAGGCAAAAAATCAAAATTGTCTTCTCCTAGGTGGGTTTTCAACCCATAAAGTCTATTTTCTAAAAAAGGTAATTCTAAAGGAAATAAAATGAGAAATGGGTCCCTAAATAAGATTTTCATTCCTTATGGATGTCTCCGAACCCAAAGCAAGCAATAAGTAAAAAGGTAAAGTTAAAAGAAGGCATGGGTAGAGAAATGAAAATTGTCTTCTCCTCAGTGGGTTTCCAACCCATGAGTATGATTTTCCACATTTAAAAGAAAATTAAGTTTATAAGTGAATTTAACTCACATTTCATATGCAAAATACCTTAAGATGATAATAAAAACAATCTAACCATTGTGGGAAAGATCTATTAGGCAAAATTTGATTTGGTAGATATTTCCTTATGGAGTACCCTTTTCATAATTTCTTGAAACTTAATGGGAAATAGAAAAGTAAGTGTCAAAGGATAGAAAGTTAATATTGGGCCAATGAAACAGTGAAAAGACACCGAGATGTCTGTTAAAAATTTGCATTTAATGTTTCAATGGATGTCTCCTTTAATTCATTCATGTGGCACAAAATCTAAAGATTAATGGATGAATTTAAGTTCCTATATAGATAGAAACATGAATAGTTACAAAAACTACCCCCATTTCTCAAACTATTATTCTATTAAAATTGCACAACTTTTTCAAAAGCTAGTATTTGTGTATTTTCTATTCCTTTTGCTTCCTACATTTGGAATTCATCTCTAAATAGAATGACAACTAGATTTGTTGGTTTTTATGGGCTAAATGGAATCAATTCTATGTTGTAGAATTTCATGGACACCTCTCTCCATTTCTATTATATATAAGACTTCCAGAAGAGAGTGAGATCAGAGCCTATACACCCCATTACTAAAAAACTCTGAAGATGCAAGCTAGTTGAAGCAATAGGTTTTCTAGTTGCAGTTCAAGATCCAGAGTTGATATATGAATGTATAAACTATTATAACCCAGAAACTAGACATATTGTATTACTAGATGACATAGTCTTGATCTCTATTGATAGGAAAACTATGATAAATTGCCTCATAATTCTACAACGGGAAGATTTTTTAGATTTGACAATTGCTGGAGTTGTCTTTGAGTTTTCCACAAAGAAAATGGTTTTGAGGAAAGAGATTATATAGTCACAATTTCAAAACCCATAGAGTGCCAAGAGTAAGGTCCCTAAGACTCTTTTTGGTACAAATCTCAACCCTGAGATTATGGACATCCTAGTTCACTTGCATAGGCTGAAAGGTGAGGTAGAAGCTTTAAATTTTGTTGAGCAATATTTAATTTTGGTACAAGTTATCTACTTAGATACCCAATATATTGAATGGACTCATGAAGTAAGTGAGAATCTATCAAATTCTCTTAGTATCGCAAAATTTTAGAACACTTTCTATATGTCCTCCTTTCTCATTTACATGTTAGCTTCTTGCAAATTATGGTCAAGTCTCCCAAGGGTAGAAAATTTTCTTGATGATGTATAGTCTTATGAGTTCTACCCATGTTTGCAACTGGAAAATAGTTATGCAGAATATATAAGAGTTAATGATGCATTTACAATGAGAATTTTTAGGGAGCTCTAGGGATGTTTGAAGAGGAGATTTAGTCTAGAAGCTATGGTGGCCATCAGTTAGTTTGGAAGTTATTTTATTTAGTTCTCATGTTTTTCATATTTGTGCCTTACAGCTTTTGATAAATTCCCCTTCAAGCTAGTTCAGATCATGAGGCAAGACATTCAAGTAAACATGCTAAGCAAGAGTTTAAAGAAGAAAGGTTATGAGTTTCCAATGATGGTGGGAGATTTCAACTACGAGTCTTGTTCTAATGCAAATGTGTTAAAGAAATTTTAGAAGTATCAATTGGAGACGTATGAAGTTTTGAGGCCCATGTTCAATCCAAATGGATATGCAAGAGATGTATTGTAGATTGAAATTTTTATCAAACTATTACCACTATTGAGGATTACTAGGCCAATTGGAGAGATGAGTTCAAAATTCGTGACTGTGCATTCACCAAGCTCACAATCAATCAAGTGAAAATATATAAAGTCAACCTTGATGTTGAAGGAATTGAAGATGATGGAAAAAATATGTATAGTAACATATTTAGTGAAGTTAAGAAATACTCTTATCAGTTCAAAGCCCTATCAAGATGTTGGGGATGATCTGGAGGTTATAATTGCTTAAATTTTTAAAAGGACTAGGAAATGGGTTGAATGGACAGTAGAAAAGAGGAGCCAAAGAAGAAGTGTGATAGCTCAAACCTCTCCAATAGCTATAATAGCCCCTTCATCTCAAAGTGATACATCGGGTGTAACACCAACTATTACCCAAGGTCTAGTCCAACCATCTGGTAGAGGTTATCAACCTCATCACAAGAACATTCCTTTGACTAGGACTTGTCAAGATGGCTCCCCTCTAGTGATTATTGCCCAACCAAAAGCTGAGAAGAAGGGAGAAGAGCTGAAAGATAGTGTTGCTACTCCAGTTCCTTCACCTACTAGTAGCCTAGTTCCTTCTACAAGCCCCACACTTTTCCTCCCAAGTAATCCTCATGTGTAGGTGGTGGACTTAGGAAATAGAGGAAGTAGCGATAATGAATCTACTAATTTAGATGAAGTAGCTAAGAAGACTATAGAGATAGAGAAAGGTTAGGAGTCCTCTAAGCCTATCTCTCAACCTCAAAATAATCCTTTCTCTTTGATTGCAAAGGGAATCACTTCAGTCAAAAGGAAAATGTTCAGTATAGATTCTCTTGGGATAGCCTCAAAAGTGATAGGTACAGACTCATGGTTAGAAGACACTTTGGATAGGAAGAGAAAGAGGAAAGGTGCAGGTGCTCTAGCTAAGGATACCTTATCCTTTCCTATTTGTTCTGGATCTACATTAACTAAGGTGAAGAAACAAAAGACTTTTTCTATCCTTGTGCAGGATCCTGAAATAGGATATTTAACAATGAAGATAGCCAAACCTAACAAGGAAGGAAGAATCAAGGATATGACTATGGATGATTTGACCATGCATTCAATAGATCTTGGGGAGGCTAGGTATGATACTAAATTTGGCTTATGGAAGTCCACAAATGAAGTGATCAAAGGATAACTAGAAAGCCTTAAGTTGTCAAAGGTCCAGATGAAAGTGGAAATACAAGAATTAAAGTTTCATAAGACAATTTACCACCCCTTTGGCAAGTATTTCAAGGGTGTCTATTACTAAAGATCCCACTACTATGGATGTCTAGGCACTTATCTCCTAGCTTCAAGAAGATAAACATTTTGGGAAATCAACAAAGAGTGGATTGAGAAGGTCAAGGCAAAAGGATTCTCTATTATAGATCAAATTGGTAATGCCATTTTAAAATTGGAAATAGAGAAGGATAACATATCATCAAATAGGGCCACCTTGGCTCTAGAGAAATTTAAAAGTGATGATTATATATCTCTATTGAAAATGGTCATCCATATAAAAGTAATGGAAGTTTTTGAAGCAAAGATTTTGCCCAAGGGAGATGAGCCCCTGGTTGAGTGGTTTAAGAGTATCTATTCCAAATCTAAACTAATTATGGTGGTAGAAGAAGGATTCAAAGAAATTGAAGCCAAAGCAAAGAAGGAGCAAGATAGAGATTTTGAATTATTAAGAGGCTTATATATAGATTCATAGTCTAGTGGGCAAGGGAAAGCAATAATTAGAGTGACTGTCATGTAGGAAAACTTTACCAATTACATAAATGAGCTAATAGCAATGACTTCTATTTTCCAGGACAGAGTTTCTAAGCTACAAAATCTTGGTGGATGCATGCACATGGCCATAGAGGAATTACATGACCGGTTGGACACCATCGAAGATCTAGCTTGGGAGCACTCCAAGTGGCTCTTGAGATATACAAATGTGCATGTCCATAAACATGAAGATCCGATTCCAATCATTATTGTTGCCAAAGCATATAGAAAAAAATGGAAAAGGAAAAGAAGGCAAAGTGATTCTTATTCTTCCTTTTCCTATTTTTTCTATGTAATCATCATAATAGAAAAATTGGCTCCTTACCATTGGTCATTTTGAGGAGATGAACCAATTAAACTTCCATTGTAATGGTTATCTTAGAATCCTATATGTATTGAAATGAAATATTAATAAAAGGTCAAAAGAATTTTTTGGTGGAAGTACTTGATGTTGTAAAGTCAATTGAATGGTTTTTATGTATCAAATTTTTTTGTTCCATTTTGAATAAGCTATTATTTGTTTGTTGTTCTCTTTATCTTGGATTGAAATGGGGAATGAATAGATTTTTATCTCTATTGTAATACAATGAGCTGAACATGATAGGTAGTGTCATCATAAGCTTAAAAGAGACCCTTTAGTTGCTTTTCATTCAATGTAATCTTTCTTTGCAATTTAGTTCTTAGATAGATTAGTCACACTTAGTGCATATTAGCTATGAGCTCATAAGATGTGTGAATTCATAGACTTAACTAACTCCCAAAATATTATTTCATGCCTGAGTTGAACCTCTTATAGATTTGACTCAGTTTACCTCTCCTACTCTTTAGGTAAGAAAATACCCCTTTTTAGATTTAGGAACAAACAAGATTTAATGCAAATTTTACACTAGGGAGTAATACCTAACAATTCAGAAGAAAATTAGCCTTCTTAGAAGCAACTTTTGAACTATCATAATCAGATGTTGTTCATACACTAAGGCATTGAAGAGTTAAAATTAAAAGAACAAATATGTTTACCAATAGATTTTTGGCAACTCTGCTGGGGAGACAAACAATCACTTGACTAATAGATCTCATAACATGAGGGAAAATGGTACTACCTCATGAGAATATTGTCCTAGTGCTCCAACCTAATCTTGGTTTCCAAGATGACGAAGAAGACATAATTTCATCTCTTAATACATTTTTTTGGAGAAATAGGAGGAACACTAGCCAAGTATTAGAAGAAGAAGAATCTAGAGTGGAAGTATTAGAAAGAGCTATTTAGAGGAGAGACATATGAAGAGTAGAAAGATAGTTGAGACATGAAGCTCAATGATAAAATTAACCTAGCACTCTGGAACAAACAAAGTTCCTCAAAAGTACCAAAGAATAGGGTGGAAAAGATTCTATTTTTGATAAACTCACAGAACTTGGTTTTCCCATCCTAGATATTCCTAAGCAAAAAGGTGAAAAGAAAAGTTAGAGTAGACCACCTTCACCCATTAGAAATTAGAGCTCTTTACATACTACTTGTCTAGTATTGGCCTTGCATAGAGTAACTGCTCCTCCCATTGTCAATTTTCCACCATACCTTGCTAGAACAATTATGGCTGCTCCTTGGGATACAACAACAAGCCTGTTGGCACTGATAGGCTATCACCCACTCCTAGCTAGTTCAAGGAAGAATTTCCCTAAATTTTTAGGTGATGTGAAGGTTACCACTACTAACATCTTAAGAGTTTCTAATGAGATGTAGCTATACAACTATTTGTCAAAACTTTGACAAAAAATACAATAGATTGGTTTTATCATTTGGATGATGGCTCAATTACTAGTTGGGACACAATGAGAATGGCCTTCAAAACTAGGTTAAAGACTATAGCTAGAGAAGATGAACATGTCTTGTTAACATAGCTAACATCCATCAAAAACAACCCAACATGAGTATGAGGGATTTTGTTACAATTTTTAATAAGATCACTAGCTGAATCCCGACAGTTGATAGGCCCACTACTAGCAATTTGAAAACTTTCTTTATGAGTGCAATGCTACCAAATATTAATTATGACCTAAGAAGATCTCATCCCATAGATTTAGCAGATGTAAAAAAGAAGGTAGTTCAGTTTGAAGATGACTTGATTTCTATGGGAAAATGGAAGTGAGAACTTCAAACTAAATGAATTTCTAGTAATACCACATCATCTAATGAAATTATTTAGAAACTATCAGATGATTTGGTAGTAGTAAAGAGACAATTGCCTAGGTTTAATCAATTTTACCAACGAAGTTACCAAAATCCACTAGGAAGGAATAATGATGGGAAATTTCTGCAAGGTTCACAACCAAGCTTGGCAATTGAGGCCACACCAAAGAAAGGAAACATGTGTGTGTTTCACTTGATGATAGATCATGATAGTGAGAGCTACCCATAAACTGCTTGCATGATGTAGTTGTTATCCACCAATGAATTGAATGCTACAACTCCTTGTTCAATGTTAGATTTGCACTCAAATAGCAACTCTGGAAATTTATTTATGGAGTATGAGTCAGATTCTAAATTTAAGGGTGAATGTTATGTGACTATTGATGGAACTTCATACATAGTGTTGACTCGATGTCAAAGGCTCAAGAATCTATCCTCTAGTCATGCTCCAAGAAATGACCCCAATCCTTTAGGATATAATATCCACATTGTTCAAGGAGTATCGACATCTCAAATAGGTAAAGACAAAATTCCTTTTGATTTCATCCAATTTTGTGAAGAGTAAAAAATTTAGATTTCCCCTATAGATTATTTGAAGTCACATCCCTCTGAGTTAAAAAGATTGGTAGATCATTGTAAAGGAAATACTTTAGAATTGAATCACAATTTGACCATTGAGGAGGGGGATGAAACTTTGACATCTAACATATTTAGCCAAGAGGATTCCACTATCCTAGCAACTTCCCCTAGGTAGAAACCTGATCCATTCTACATTTCCCTATATATTAATAGATGCAAATTGAGCAATTGCATAATATATTCAAGTGCATTAGAAAATGTCCTACCTTATTTTGTAGCTAAATCCCTAGGTCTCAATCTCACTAAAGTCTATGGAAGGTTTTACTCTATGGATTCCAAAAAAGTCCCCTTGCTTGGATAGATTGAAGATGCTCAAGTAGCCTTAGCTTCTCATCTAGAAAAGAAACTATTACTGACTATCCTAGTGGTGGATATTCTAGCAAGCTATGGGCTTCTCTTAAGGAGGAGTTTTTGCCAAGATTTAGGAGGAGAAATAAAGTTAGACTAGTCCCAAGTAGTCATACCCATAGGGAACAAGAAAGTTAGATTGGAACCTAAAGAGAAGGAAAAATTTACTTTGCTAAAGTCAGATGATCCTAAAGCTCAGATCCTCTATCAAGAGCTAGAGTTTGGTATTATATGCTATTTACTAAGGAAGTTCTAGTTGAAAAAAGAAGTGGAGACCTAAGAAAATAAATCCTCAGTGTAAATGAAGAGTCAACAAATATCTAGACATTAGAGTTTCATGGAAGCTATTCCTCTTTAGGGTCTAGTGCAGGTGTAGTATTAATACCTCCTAAAGGAGAACCTAAAGCCATGGATTTTAAACTAGAGTTTGTAAACACAAATAACACTACAAAATATGAGGCTTTACTCCTTGGGATAATAGCTGCAAAAAAAAAAGGGGGTAAAGATCTTGAAAGCCCAAGGTGATGCAGATTTTATAGTGAGACAAATTAAGGGGCAATATTCTGTAAAGAACCATAAACTAAAAAACTATGAAAATAGAGTTTGGGATGAAATAGAAGGCCTAGATGCCTTTTTTTTTGAATTAGTACCAAGGGAGATGAACACTAAAGCTAACTCCTTAGTGGTTTCTACTTCTCTATTGCTACCTCATCCTAAATTCAAAAATAAGAAATACCACATTGAGATTGTGTATTGAGCCTCTATTCTAGATAATATAGAATCTTGCCAAGTTTTTGAAGATGACAAGAGCTTGCAGTTGTTCTTATAAAATGGCAAGGGTGCTTTCAAACATTAGTCTAATGAGAACAATAATGAAGACACTAATCATGAGCTGAAAGAAGATCAAATAGATGAAGTCCAGTTATGAGGTAATATCATTCCTCCATACTTTGTATCTTTGGAGAAATTATTTAATAGACATGACGCCTACATAAAGAAAAAATGGTGGAAAAGGGGCCTACTACTGGTGAGTATGAAGGGGTGAATATTGGTGATGTCTATAATCCTAAAATAATCAATATTGTTAAGTGTTGTTCACCAAAGGAGAAAGAAGCTATAAGACAACTTTTCATAGAATACCAGGATGTATTCACCTAGATTTGTGAAGACTTGAAAAGCTACAAGGATGGGAAAGTGAAACATTAGATTTCCCTAAAGCTTGATATAGTCCCCTTCTAATAGAAATAGAGGAATTATAATACTGAGGTAGCTGATGCCATAGTCTAGGATGTAGATAAGATGTTGAAAGCAATGATTATCTATCCTATCCATCATTCCACCTAGGTAGCCAATATAGTACTAGTTAGGGAGAAGAATGGAGAAATAAGGATTTGTGTTGATTTCTAGAATTTGAACCAAGCATCTTTTAAAGACAATTTTTCCCTTCCCAATATGGATTATCTATTGCAAATAGTAGCTGGAGCTGAAATGATGTCCATGCTAAATGATTTCTTAGGATAAAATCAAATAGAAGTAGAGGAGAAAGATCAAAACAAAATGACCTTCACTACTCCATGGGGTACATTTGCATACCATAGAATGCCTTTTAGACTCATTAATGTTGGTGCTACATTTTAGAGATGCATGAGTAAAACATTTGAAGATCTTAAGGATCAAGTTATAGTCATATACTTGGATGACCTCACCATGTTTTCAAAGAGAAGGAAAAATCACATAAAATATTTGAAGAAAGTTTTCCAAATGTGTCAAGAACATCAAATCTCACTTAATCCCAAAAATTATGCTTTATATGTTTCAAAAGGAAAGCTTCTTGGTCATATAGTGTCCTAGGAAGGTATCAAAATTGATCTAGAGCAAGTGAAGTCCATTCAAAGGTTAGGTATTTCAATAAAAAAAATAGGAGTTAAATCATTCTTTGGACAAGTAAATTTCCTAAGAAGATTTGTCCCAAATTTTGCAAAAACTACTAAATGTATTGTACATATGATGAAAGGGAATTTGGGTTTTAAATGGAATGAAGCTGGAAAACAAATTTTCTAGAACATTAAGACTACCATTATTAATGCTCTAGTATTATGTCACCTAGATTACAAATGAGATTTTATCATTTACTATTATACCTTTGAACACACTTTATCAACAATACTTATGCAAGATAAAAAGGAAGGGATACAAGCCCCAATAGCTTTCATGAGCATACCTTTGAAGAATCATGAGTTGAAATACTCACAAATTGAGAAACATGCCTTTCAAGATGTAGGGCATAATGCTAGAGGGACATAGCAAAAAGCCTATTGACATAGCAAATGCCAAATGGTCTATGTCCTAGATATAGTAGTAATGCCAAATGGTCTATGTCTTAGATATAGTAGTAAAAAGCATATTGACATAGCAAGATGTAGGGTGTAATGCTAGAGGGACATGGATAGAAAAGACACAAGAGTATGACATTGAAATTAAGCCTACTAAGTTAGTGAGACGCAATGCCTTGTGTAAAGCAATTGCAAAAATAGAATTGTTAAAGAAGCGGGAGAACTAGAAGAAAAGTAGCTAGTATTAGCAGTTAGCATGCAAGATTCCTAGTTTGAAAATATTGCCTACTTATTGACTTGTGGAGAATGTCTAGAGGTATTAATGATAAGACAAAAAAGGGATCTCAAATTGAAAGTAGCTAAATATATAATTTGGGATGACAAATTTTTAAAAAAGGCTATCAATGGTACTTTTCTCTAATGCGTTGATAAGCAATAGCAAGAAAGGTTGTTGAGAACCCTCCATAATGAAGCATGTGATAGAGATTTCTCATCTTTAGTCATAGCTTTCAAAATACTAAGATAGTGTTACAACTAGCTAGGAATGCTTAAAGATGCTTATTCCTAGGTGGAAAAATGCAAGAAATGTAAGATGTTCACTGGGTGACCTCAATTAGCTACTCTGCCTCTTAGGACTATCATCATTGAAGGTCCTTTTCAACAATGGGGTCTTGATTTCATTGGGCCTATCAATCCAACATCTACTGATAGTCACCAATATGTGATAACTAAAACTAATTATTTTACTAAGTGGATGGAAGCAAAGACAACCAAGAAAACTACTTCTAAAGTAGTATGTGAATTCATTAGAAAATATATTAGTTTGATTTAGTGTCCCCATCAAATTGGTGCTGGACAATGCAGCATATTTCTCCTCAATAGAGATCACAAATTTTTGCTTTGAGCATGGAATCATGGTCATCCATTCATCTAACTATTTTCCTCAAGGAAATGGTCAAGCAAAGTCTAGTAACAAAAATTTGATGAATATTTTCAAGAAATTGGTATAGCACAATCAAAAAACTTGGCACAAGAAAATTCACAAGGCATTATGGGAAGACAAGGTGACACCTAAAAGGGCAATTGGTATATCTCATTTTGAATTGGTCTACAGGACTGAAGCCAATCTCCCATTACCCTTGGAATTAGCTACAAATAAATGAAGGATAGTAATTGAAGATAAAATTTATAGGGCTGGTTTAGAAAAAAAGGATTCTATACTTGAGAAAACTCAAAGAGGAGAGAGAAGAAAATGTGGATCACATAACATGACACCAAATACATGCAAATAGCTTGTTTGATAAAAAGGAAAGACCACAGAAATTCATGATAGGAGAGAATGTGTTACTATGGGATAAACAAAGGGATCCAAAAGGTATGCATAAGAAATTTGATACCTTGTGGAATGACCCAGTCACTATTCATGAGGTGTTTGAAAATAATTTGTTTAAATTGGCATATCCTGATGGTGAGGTGCTACCTCTGACCTACAATGGTTAGGATCTAAAGTTTTATCAAATTTTAAATTAAAAATAGGTAACCCCTGTATTGTACTATAGTTAAGTTTAGTTCTTTTTCTTTTGTTTTCCTTGTTAGGTTTCCCTTGTTTTCCTCTTTTCCTTATTTTTTTCCTCACTTTAGTTTTTTCATATGCTCCCCATTTATTTTCATGAAACTAGAGATTTCAGATTCCTTTCTTGGGTATAGTCTACCCAAGTCCCTAGTCAAAGCTAGCTCTTGCCCCAATTTTCATCCCTTAATAACTCTACAAAGTGGAAATTTTGGTGTCCTAGTAAAGTCCTAGGTATGTCCAAGTCTAAGTTCAAGCCCCTTAGGTGGAGGGAATCTTCATCATATTTTTCATCTTTTCCTTCCCCACATTTCATAGTTGAATGGTTTTCTTTTGTGTTGTGAGTTTTGGAGGTAGCTTAATACCTAATATGATGAGGATTCCTATAACATACAATGATCATTCACAAGAGTAGTATCCACTTGTAACCTATCATATTCTCCATGAAGAGAAGAATCTTGCAAAAATGTAGACTTTGCCTTCTCCTTGGTGGGTTTTCAACCCATGAAGGCAATTTCCCATGAAGGGCACCAAATGATACATATGAGCCATAATAAGAAACATGAATAGTTACAAAAATTATTGCCCTTTCTTGAACTATTATTTTGTTAAAATTGAACAAATTTTTCAAAAGATAGTATTTTTGCATTTGCTATTCCTTTTGCTTCCTACATTCGGAATTCATCTCTAAATAGAATGACAACTAGATTTTTGGGTTTTGATGGGCAAAATGGAATCAAGTCTATGTTGAAGAATTTCATGGACACCTCTCTCTATTTATATGATATATAAGACTTCTAGAAGAGAGTGAGATTAGAGCCTATACACCCCATTATTGAAAAACTTTGAGGATGCAGGCTAGTTGAAGCAACAAGTTTTTGAGTTGCAGTTCAAGCTTTGGAGTTGATATATAAATGTATAAACTGTTATAACCTAGACAATAGATAGATTGTATTGCTAGATGACATAGTCTTGATCTCTATTGATAGGAAAACTATGATAAATTGCCTAAAAATTTTGGAGTGGGAAGAGTTTTTAGATTTGACAATTGGTGGAGTTGTCTCTATTTTTTTGTAAAGAAAATAGTCTGGAGGAAAGAGATTGTGTAGTCATGGTTTCAAAAGCCATAGAGCACCAAGAGTAAGGTCCCTAACAATTTTTGGTACTAATCTCAAGCCTAAGATTGTAGACATTATAGTTCTCTTGCACATGCTAAAAGGTGAGGTAGAAGCTTTAAATTTCATTGAGAAATATTTCTTTTTGGTATAAGTTATCTACTCAGATACCAAATATATTGACTGAGCTCATGAGGTAAGTGAGAATCTATCCAATGCTCTTAGTGCTACAAAATTCTACAACACTTTCTATATGTCCTCCTTTCTCATTTACATGTTAGCTTCTCTACAACTGTGGCTAGGTCTCCCAAGCGTAGAAAATTTTCCTGATGATGTAAAGTCTTATGAGTTCTACCCATATTTGCAACTAGAAAATAGTTATGCCGAATATATAAGAGTTAATGATTTATTTATAATGAGAATTTGTAGGGATCTCCAGGGATGTCTAGAGAGGAGATTTAGTCTAGAAGCTATTGCAACCATCAATCAATTCAAAAGTTATTTTATCTAGTTCTCATCTTTTTCATATTTGTGCCCTGTAGCTTTCGATGGATTCCCCTTGAAGTTGCCAAGATATCCAAGTGACATGATCATGCTGATTGAAATTATTAGGCAAGCCATTCAAGTGAACATGACAAGTGGGAGTTTAGAAAATAAAGGTTACAAGTTTCCAATGAAGGTGGGAGCTTTCAGTTGTGAGTCTCATTCTGATGCAAAGAACATGTTAAAGGCATTTGAGAAGAAGTACCAATGGGAGATGTATGAATTTTTAAGGCCCATGTTCAATCCAAATGGATATACAAGAGATGTATTATAGATTGGAAGTGTTATCAAACATGTCACCACTATTGAGGACTACTGGGCCGATTGCAAAAATGAGTTCTGAATGTGTGACCGTGCTTTTGCCAAGCTCATAGATGATCAAGTGAAAGTATATAAAGTCAACCTTGATGTTGAAGGAATTGAAGATGATGGGAAAAATATGCATAGCAATACATATTTGATGAATTTAAGAAATAATCCTATAAGTTTAGACCCCTATCAAGATGCTAGGGATGATTTAGAGGTTATGATGGTCAAAATTGTTAAAAGGACTAGAAAATGGGTTGAATGGAACACATCAAAGAGGAGCTAAAGTAGAAGTATGATAGCTCAAGCCTCTCTAGTAGCTACAATAGCCCCTCCATCTCAAAGTGATACATTGGGTGTAACACTAGCTATTACCTAAGGTCCAACCCAACCATCTGGAAGAGGTGATCAACCTCTTGACAAGAACATTCCTTTGACCAAGACTTGTCAAGATGGTTCCCCTCCAGTGATTGGTGCCCAACTAAAATCTGAGAAGAAGAAAGAAGATCCAAAAGATAGTGCTTCTACTCCAGTTCCTTCACCTACTAGTAGCCTAATTTCTTCTACAGGCCCTACACTTTTTCTCCCAAGTAGTCCTCATTTGTAGGTGGTGGACTTAGGAGTTGGAGGAAGTAATGACAATGAATTGACTGAGTCAATTGAAGTAGCTAAGAAGACTACAGAGATAAAGAAAGGTTAGGAGTCCTCTAAGCTTGTCCCTCAGGCTCAAAAGAATCCCCTCTCTTTGACCATGAAGGCAATCACTCTAGTCAAAAGGAAAATGTTTAGTATAGATTCTCTTGGGACAACCTCAAAAGTGATAGCCATAGACTCATAGTTAGAAGACACTTTGGATAGGAAGAGAAAGATGAAAGATGAAGGCAGTCCTACTAAGGATACCTTATCCCTTTTTGTTCATTTTGGATTTTCATTAAGTAAGGTGAAGAAATATATGACCTTGTCTATCCTTGGGCAGGATCCTGAAATGGGGCATTTAACATTGGAGATAGCAAAACCTAACAAGGCAGGAAGAATTGAGGATATGACTACAGATGATTTCACCATGCATTTAGTAGATTTTAGGGAGGCTAGGCATGATACTAAAGTTAGCTTATGGAAGTCCACAAATGAAGTGATTAAAGGAAAACTAGAAAGCCTTAAGTTGTCAAAGGTTCAGATGAAAGTGAAAATATGAGAATTAAATAGTTTCATAAGATAGTTAGCCACCCCTTTGGAAAGTATTTTTGGGGCATCCATTAATAAAGATCCCACTGTTGTGGATGTCTAGGCACTTATCTCTTAGATTCAAGAAGATAAACATTTTGGGAAAATCAGCAAAGAGTGGATTGAGAAGGTCAAGGTAGAATGACTCTCTATTATAGATCAAATTGTTAATGCCATTTTAAAATTGTAAACATAGAAGGATAATATATCATCAAATAAGGACACCTTGGCTATAGAGAAAGTTAAAAGTGATGATTGTGTGTCTCTGTTGAAAATGATAATCCATATGAAGGTAAAGGAGGCCATTGAAGTGAAGATTTTTCCCAAGGGAGATGAGCCCCTAGTTGAGTGGTTTTAGAGTATGCAGTTCAAATTTGAAATGATTATGGTGGTAGAAGAAGGACTCAAAGAAACTAAAGCCAAAGCAAAGAAGGAGCAAGACAAAGATTATGAATTTCTAAGAGGCTTGCATATAGATTCACAGTCTAGTGGGGAAGAGAAAGTAATAATTGGGGTGACTATCATGTAGAAAACTTTACCAATTACATAGATGAGATAACAAGAATGACTTCTATTCCCTAGGATAGAGTTTTCAAGCTCCAAAAGCTTGGTGGATGCATGCACATGGCCATAGAGGAATTATATGACCAATTAGGCACCATCAAAGATCTAGCCTAAGAGCACTCCAATTGGCTCTTGAGATATATGTTGTCACTTAGGTTTGCACCCTTGTCCAAGGCCTATGCACAAGGACAACCTAGTGAAACATGGAAACAACCTCCAAGCTATGGGACTTGAACTATGAGGTTGAGTCTCCAGAGAAGGCCAACTTCCTCTTACTATCAGGGTGCACCTAACTAATCTTGGAGAGGAAAAGGGAGAAGGAAACCAGAAACAAAAATTCCTCTACAACCTGAAACACCTCAAAATCTACTACCTCACAGGGAGACAGTTGTGCCCACGCACTTCTTGAAAAGTAGGAAACAATAGAAGGAAACTAAACTACTTATATATAGGAACTCAACCTTCATCAGAAGCAAGCTTAAGATAAATCCCATTGACTGGAATGACAAAACTTCACCATTTGACCTGCTCAATTGAAATGCGTTGGCCTGCTTGCAACTGGCAATTAGATAGGGGCCACTCCATAATGCATCAAATTTTGAGTGTCTTCCTGGTTTTTCCCTATCTGCATCCCACTTTAGAACTAAATCTCCTTCTCTGAAGATTCTAACCCTAGCCTTCTTATCAAAATTCCTCTTCATCTGCTACTGATGTATCTCTAGGGTCTGCATAGCTTTATTTCTTTTTTCTTCTAGCTCCATCAGCTCTGCCATTCTTACTGTCATAGCATCATTTTCAATTAGTTCCAACTAATGAGCTAACTCCAGGGCTGGGAACGCTAATGAAATTGGAAGCCTTACCTCTCTACCATATACCAGTACAAATAGAGAGTTCCCTAATGATCTTTTAGGTGTTATCATGTTCGCCCATAGTGCAGTCTTCAACTTCTTATGCCAACATCTTTGGTTATCTTCTATTGTCCTTTTCATGATCTTGATCAGGTTCTTGTTGGATGACTCAGCTAGGCCATTACCCTGGGGGTAATAATTTGAGGATTTTCTCAAATAGATATTGTGATCCACTGCCCATGCACAAATTTGAGCTCCAACAAAAGATTTTGCATTATCTAAAATAATGGTTGAAGGGGCACCAAACTTGGTCACAATTCCATCAAGGAACTCAACAACTAAAGATTTAGTGGCATCCTTCAATGCAACTGCCTCTGTCCATCTAGTGAAGTAATCTGTAGCAACTAAAATCCATTTGTGACCAGAATTGGAAGAAGGATTAATAGGGCCTATGAAATCCAATCCCCATTGAGCAAAAGGTTGATCTACTTGGATAGGATGGAGGGCAATAGCTGCAAGCTTCTATTTACCAGAGAAGAAGGCACATTTTTCACACTTCCTCACATGTCTATGGCAATCATGGAATAGAGATGGCCAATAATAACCAGCCCTCATGATCTTCATTGTAGTTGTCTTTGTTGAGAAGTGACCACCATTAGGGCCATCATGAAGCTCTTTAACTATTCTTTCAGCTTGGTCTGTGTCAATGCATCTTAGTAGGGTTCCATTAAAATCTCTCCTAAATAGGATACCGTCAATCATGACATAAGGGATTGACTGTAATCTATATTGTCTCCTTTTAGTTTTGTCCAATCCCTGAGGGTATCCATCCCCTAATAAGAAACACCTCATGTCGTCTATCCAACTCCTTGGATCATCCTTTCTTACCTCTTGTTGTTCTGTTAATAGCATAGCAGCCTCTTCATTAGATTCCTAGCATGATAACATCTATTTGCACAACCCATTTCCCCTTACCAGCTTGGTAATCTAGATGTCAACATCATATTCCATCACTTTAGTAATCCAGCCAACTCTCTTTTCACTAATATCCTTGTTTAGTAGGAAATCCTTTACATTGGCATGGGGTACTAACAAATGGATTTTATTATGGGATAGGAGGTTTCTGAACTTTTTAAAGGCTCTAATGACTACAAGGGCTTGCTTCTCTACAAAGCTGTATTTATTTTCATATTCTTTAAGCCCTTCACTGAAGAAAGCTATGGGCTGCTCTTCATCCTTATCGTTTGTTTGAGTCAAAATAGCAGAGATGCTCGACTTACCACCTAGGGTATAGAGGATGAATCCTTTTCAAAATTTGGGTTCATGAGAGTAGGGGCTGAGGCTATGGCTACCTTGATCTCTTCAAAACTTTCCTTCCCTCCCTTGGTCCATGCAAAGACCATACCCTTCTTGAGCATAGCTGTAAGAGGTTTCACCATGGTAGTAATATTGGGAATAAATCTTCTTACAAAATTTATCCTACCAAGGAAGATTTGTAGCCCTTTCTTGTGTTTACGAAGAGGGAGGGCAAGTATTGCTTTTGTCCTTTTTAGATCAATGGTTAGACCATCCTTAGATACAATGTGTCCCAATAGTTTCCCTTGATTGGTGTCAAAGGCACACTTGCTTGGGTTAAGGGACACCCAAAACTCTCTACATCTTAGGAATACCTGTCTTAGATGATCAAAATGATCTTCTGCATTCTTAGAATACACTGCAATATCATCAAGGTAGACTAACACAAACCTATCAATCAATTTTTTGAAGGCCATCTCCATTGCCTTCTGAAATGTACCACCTGCATTGGTTAGCCCAAATGGCATATTGCAATAAGCATAGGTGCCCCATTTAGTGGTAAATGCAGTTTTATATTTATCAGATTCTTTAACTAGCACTTGATTATAACCAAAGAATCCATCAAGAAAAGAGAATCTCCTTGAACTACTAACCTTGGACAGAATTTTCTCCATGGAAGGGAGAGGATGGTGATCTTTAAGGGAAGCCTGGTTAAGTTCCCTAAAGTCCACACATAGTCTGATTTCTCCCTTCTTCTTCCTAATAGGGACTAGGTTGGCTACCCATGATGAGTGCTTGATGGGAAAAATTATATTAGCCTCAATCAACTTGGATAGCTCTTTTCTCATTAAGGGTTCAATTTTAGGATTCACTGGTCTTTGTTTTTGTCTTACTGGTTTTACATCATCAACTAGATCTATGGTATGCTGAAATAACCTTGGGTCAAAACCCTTTAAATCATCGTATGTCCAAGAAAATACATCATTAAATTCTTGACATAGATGAATAAAATTTTCTTGCTCAATTTCAGAACATACCTTTCCCATATTTAAGGATCTTCCATCAGCAATCGTGACTGGAGTGTGATCATTTCCATTAGCAGCTAGGTTCATGCCTCTTCCTCTTGTTTGGTCATCAGGATTAAAGACACTCTCCAAGGTAATGAGACCTTTAGGCAACTTGTTGGAATTGAGGTTGATGATCTGATCACCATACTGGTCCTGCAGTCTTGACTGGTTTCTATCTAAGAATTTTGCCTCATTCTACAAGAAACTCACAATTTTCTCACTAGACTCAAACACTTGCTAATGAGTGTTTTTGTCAGGAATGGCAGGCCTCACTACCACCTTTATTTGCTACTTCTTCTCCTCCTTAGGATTCCCTGGCACATCATAAGATGCACCTATTGTTGCAAGTCTATCAGCATGTCTATTTGCTTTCCTAGGGATGCTTTGAATATTAAATGCATTGAAACCTTCAAGCAAATCCCATACTCTATGTTTATAAGATTTGAGCAGACCATTCTTGGTAATGTTTTGATTTCTCACTTGGTTAAATACCAACTCACTATCTCCATATACTTTTGAGGCTTGAATTCCTCTCTTTTGGCCAAGTAGGAGACCTTGAATCAAGGATTCATATTTAGCCACATTGTTGGTGCAACTAAATTAGAGCCTAAATGAGAAGTAGTATCTTATTTGTGTAGGAGAGATCAACACAATACCAGCCCCTGATCCATTTCTATTCCTCGAGCCATCAAAGTACATACTCCATATTCCACTCATATCTCCATTAGTCCCTACAAGATTAGGGACTACAACATCCTTTTCTAAAATATAGTATGTACTAAGGCCTCTCTCAAGAGTTTCTAGCATAGGCTCAAACTGATATGTATTTTCCCACTAATCCAATAAAAAGTTAGGTATCTCTGCTAGGAAAGTGGTGGGCTCATTCACTATGTCATTTTCATCCATCGCTAGGATAGGGTAATTCATGTTGATGGGATTAGGTGTGTAAGTTTCAATATGATGGATGGCTTGAGGCTCTGCTCTGATTGAATCATTGGCTCCATATGTGGTCTTAAAAGACATATATGACCAATCAATAGATATGAATCCACCTATTTGGGTAGTTAAGTCTCTTGATAGACAAATAGCAAAGTGTGGCTTGACCTCAGCAATAGATATGTCTTGGGTCACAGTACAACCAGGGCATGCATGTAAGGCCATCTCCACATTCCTAAGGATTCCTACAGTCTTGATAGTACTACCATCCAACTGCAATACATCCCTAACAATGGGATCATATTTCATTCTTAAAGCATCAGCAACACACCTAGGCATTACTAAACTACTAGCCCTGGAATCAATCATGCAATTATGGACTAGCTTGCCCCCTATAATTTGAGAAACATAGAATGGAGGAGGTCTAACCTTTTTTCTTGTTTCTACTTCCCTTGATGGTTGTACTAAGCTTGTGGCACTTTCCATACTAGGTGTCTAATCCTTTGGTTCAATTCTTTCCAATTCTTGCTGCAGCAACCTCTTTTGCATGAGTATAGTAGCAATAGCATCCCACATAGAGATATTCGCATTTGTCTTCTTCATTTTCTCTACCACACTGAATGGCATAGCAGGTGTTTTGGTAGGAACTTTGGGAGCTGCATTTGTATGAGGTTGAGATGGAATAACTTGAGGATCACTTGTATCTTTTCTGCCCTGATTTTGTCTTTGCTGCTAAAAGGCACTTGATTGATTGTTTGCTGCTTGCTCATGAGATATTGCATTTGAAGTTGAGGCCTGATTGGGAGGAGGAGGGATAACATCTTACATAGCTCCCCTTTTGCTTCTAGTGTTATGAGCAATGGAATCCTAGTTGACATTACAATGCTCCTCCATCTAATGATTCATAAAAGAGCAATCACCCTGTCTTTGCATATTTGAGGCATCCTTAAATTGGTCCTCCTTGTATGCTTTCTCATGAGATATTGTAGGTTCTTGTACTGTCAAGGCCATAAAAGATTTAGCCTTCTGACACATGCAATAGGCATAGGAGTAATTGCAGGAGGGACAAAAATCTTGATCCTGAGCCATATTGTTTTGAGGGACTATGGCTCTACTTTAGTTTACATTTGAGGTTGAAGCATGGTCACCCTACCTATTTTGATCGAAATAATTGTTCCAATGATTAGGATTTGGGAGCCTACCACTGTTTGGATTTTGATATTGGAATTGATGAGGCTTATTGCCTTGAGCCTACTGCCTTTCTAAAGTCACCACCTTGCTGCTCACTTTCTGCGTCATAGAGAAATTATCCTCTAGCCTCTTTCCTTGATCTTCTAAATTCCTCCCTTGATCTTGCAATTTTTTATCAAAGTTCTTCTATCTTTTGTCCATGTTCTACATCAAAGATTGCATCATTTCTTTGATTTCATCTATCCCATTCGAAGATGTGGAAGCTTGAGGGATTGGAGTAAGAGATTGTGATGTGGAAGTTGTGGGAAGAGGAGCCATTGCTCATTGGTGGTTTGGGATATTAGGAAAGAAGGGAATAGGAGGCCTTGGAGCTAGTTTGCCTCCTTGTATTATGATGTTCTCTAATTTTATTACTATATCATAAACATTAGGCAAGGTATCTCCTCCCATAGTCTAGATTGTAGTGGCAATATCACTGTTAAAAGCTCTAAGGTAATGCAAGAAGGCATTACTAGGGGTAGGTTTCACCAAAGTAGGTATTCTATCCCATGTCTTTTGAAATCTATAGTTAAAATCAGTCATACATTCATGGGGGGCTCTTTTTATAGTAGTCAACTGCTCTAAAAGTGACAAATAGTCACTTTTATCCTCAAAATGTTTGCACAATCCTGCTCCTAATCCATCCCAATCTGTTATAGAACCATGAGCTAAACCTCTATACCATTGTAGTGCTTTTCCTTTCAAGGATGAGGCTAGGAGCCTAACTACAACATCATCCTCTGTAATACCATGGATATTATAGATGTTTGCAACCTCTTGAATGTGCTCTAAGGGAGAGAGAAGTTTTACTAGTAAACTTTGGTATACTCTTGAGTGCAGCTATTGGTATGTCATATCTTTGGGCTAATAAGAGAGGGCTCCCACCATTCAAGGTGGCAAAAGTATGAGCTCTAGGAAATTCCATATAGACAAGTGGTCTATTGATATGTATTGATGGCAATCTAGGTTGAGATCTTACAGTAGGAGGAGTAGAGATAGATCTTGTAGGAGTATTTGTTACTATTGCACTCCTAACTGGCGATAAGGATACTCTAGTCCTCCTTCTTCTAGGGTTTGATAATGAAAGCTCTTGGTAATGAAACTTACCTCTAGAAGATGCCCTTGTCTCAGCTCTGGGCATGAATCACTACAACTTTGGTCTAGAACCAAATATGTATTTGAAGCTCAGAGTCGCCAAGTACTTTGAAGAATGAGCCTCTTGAAGGCTTGAATACTGAAGCCAGTACTATCTCTTCAGTATTAGTTTTGAAATCTTCTTTTGACACCAGTAGACTTTAAATCTTTAATAGTTTGCCCCACCGGGCATGCCAAAAACTATTGTCACTTAGGTTTGCACCCTTGTCCAAGGCCTATGCACGAGGAACACCTAGTGAAACATAGAAACAACCTCCAAGCTATGGGACTTGAACTGTGAGGTTGAGTCTTCAGAGAAGGCTAGCTTTCTCTTACTATCAGGGTGCACCTAACTACTCTTGGAGAGGAAAAGGGAGAAGGAGAGCATGAAAGAAAATCTACCTAGTCTAATCTAAAGAGGTGATGCACCAAAATAGAGTGTTTAGACCAATCCCTACCCATATATGCACTACTGAACCAGAATGAAACTAAGGATATACACATCCAAAATTGCTTTGATCTAATAACCACATGCAGATTAGAAAACCAAGATGAATGACACAAGGAAAGAGGTTCACTTATATATCATTCATAGGCCAGTAGAGATACAATCATGCAGATTACAATTTTTCACAAAACAATGGCAAAGGCAAAGAGTTCTTGCACTTTCATACCAATGGCTGAAGGAGATAAGTGGAGAATCATATAGTTCAGAGGCACAGGGGAATTTACACTATAATTGCAGAGCAATAATAGAGGAAAGTCAGAGAAATGTCAACCTGGACAAAATTTTCAAAATTTGCCTTTATAGCTCCGACATAACTGGGATTTTTTGCTCTGCAATTACTACTCAACAACTATCATTAAGCCTCGCCCACTAAAAATTTGATCGAGGCATGGGTCTTTAGTACAACACAATTTGATATCTCACTAAAAGAGCCTTGAGAAGGTAGAACAACATCGATGAATAACTTCTGATCAGGTAGATGGATTTGCCATGATGATAGAATGTCCCTTCTGCATTTATCACTCATTCTAGAGTAGCTGAGCATTGATCATAAGATCAAATTTCACAAAAAACTTGACTTCTTCTATTTTTGGTTCAAAAATTAGTAGGTTGAAAAGTCAACAAGGTCCCATGATCCAACTAGGCCATGTGGGCCAATCACCTCCTTTTGTTTTTCCACCTAGGAAGTCTTTCTATGCTTGACCACCTTCCTTTTATTGACTGGGTGCTATGTCACTATGGGAAAAATACTCAAAATTCGTGATAGCGCCATAGCACTCAGTGGTGAACTTCTATTCAACTAACCGTGCCACCTTTTAAACTATTAACATTAACTATGATGTCTCCAAACCTGACCGCAACATTAACTATCAGCTCCTTAACTGTTATATTTATTGCACTTCCTCCCTGGGCCCATGAGGACATGTGTCCCTTAGGCACTATGTCACTATGGGAAAATAGTGTGCAACTTCCCATAGCAAGATAGCACCCACCGTAGATTTCCATTGATCTAATGATCGCGAAGGCTCACCATACTCTGCACATTCATCCATTGAAATTTCTTGGGCCCACGATCCACTTGTCACACCTAGCTTGACGTAGCACCACCCTATCACGTCTTAATATTGCTTGACCCCTCTAACCTACCACATATCACTAAGGCGCTATGTCACTATGAAAAAATCACGTACATTTTCTCATAGCGAGATAGCACCCGCCGTTGATTTGCGTTGATCCAAGGGTGAAGAAAACTGCCCAAAACATCTGAAAGATGGCGGGTCCAAAACTGCTGACATCAAGATCCACCCAGCTAGCGATGAGTTAGGACTTCATTTCAATGTGACCACCCCTCCACATCACCTGCGATCCCACCATGTCTTTGGCCAGTCAGGTGCTATGTCACTAACGGTGAGAAATGCCAATTTTTCATTAGCGCCATAGCACCCTCTGATGATGCATTACTTTTTTGACCCGCCCCTTAACCTCTACCTTGCGAACTAGACCCACCATGCCACATGTTGAAAGGATGCTATGTCGCTATCGCAATAGGCTTTGGAAATCTCCATAGCGACATAGCGCCTAACCATTGATTCTCTTTGATCCAACAATGGAGAGGTTGCAGGCAGTCAAAAAACAACCTTAGGAAATAAGGGAATACTCTAAGGTTTGAACATTTATTTTTTTCAATATTCCCATGCTGATTAAAAATAACAATAAAGCGAGGAGGGTAATTGTTGGGCGGGGCAGCATTTTCAAATTTTGAATCTTGGCGGAGGTAAAAATGTGGTAACAATATACAAATGTGCATGTCGAAAAACATGAAGAGCTAATTATGATCATTGTTGCCACCAAAGCATATAGGGAAAAAATGGAAAAGGGAAAGAAGGCAAATTGATTCTTATCCTACCTTTTCCCATTTTTTCTATGTAATCATTAGAATAGATGAATTGGCTCCTTGCCATTGGTCATTTTGAAGAAATGAATTGATTAAACTTCCATTGTAATGGTCATCTCAAAATCCTATATGTATTGAAATGAAAGATTAATGAAAGGTTAGAAAAATTTTTAGTTGGAAGTACTTGATGTTGCAGAGTCAATTGAATGGTATTTTTATATCAATTATTTTTTATTCCATTTTGAATAAGTTGTTATTTTTTTGTTGTTCTCTTTATCTTGGATTGAAATGGGGAATGAATAGAGTTTTATCTCCTCTATTTTAATATAGTGAGCTAAACATGATAGGTGGTGTCATCATAAGCTTAAAAGAGACCCTATAGTTGTTTTTCATTCAATGTAATCTTTCTCTACAATTTAGTTCCTAGATATATTAGTTATTCTTAGTGCATATTATCTATGAGCTCATAAGATGTGTGAATTCATAGACTTAACTAACTCCCAAAAAATTATTTCATGCTTGATTTGAACCTCTTATAGATTTGGCTTAGTTTACCTCTCCTATTCTCTAGTTAAGAACATACCCCTTTTTAGATTTAGGAACAAACAACATTTAGTGCAAATTTTACACTAGGGAGCTGTATCTAATAATTTAGAGGAAATTATCCTTCTTAGAAACAATTTTCCAACTATCATAATTAGATGTTGTTAACAGACTAGGGCATTAAAGAGTTAAAATTAAAAGAACAAATTTGTTTACCAATAGTTCTTAACTAAATTTTCAAGCCCAACTAACTCCTTCACCCAAGGCATCTCTTCCCTCCTAAGGGTGAGTGAAGCCTTCACACCCATTAACATTCATACACACAAAAACAAGGAAAAATCTACAAGATAAATCCATCACAACAATGGTGCATACCAACAATCTCAACACAAGCACATGACATGAATTTTAACACAATATGAACAAGAACAACTTCATTGAGAAAGTGCAATGAGAGTTATGGCATGGGCACCAATCTTGGTCCAAGCTAAAGGAAAAATGAAAGTTGTTGCAAAGCTTCCTTCTCCCTCATCTTTTCTACTTCCAAACCCTAATTATCTCTAAACTTAGAGAGTGGGTGAGCACTCCACTAGTTTTTCAAATTTCAATAAAAAGACTCTCTCACTATCTCTTTTTGGCAAATACATCAAGCCACTATCTCTTACAAATTTTTCCCTACCAAATTTTCTATTTTGACCAAGTGGAAATATGGGTATGGACTCTTGGGATAACTAAATTTTCGAATTGGTGGAAGAATCCATTGGTTAATGGACCCCCTAGGCTAGCTAAGAAATAAAATGGTCAAATTTAAGCCCCTAGCATGTTATCGTAACATACGGGTAGCTTATTTTCACAAAAAATGAATATTGGGACCCATATTGACCCTATAAAATCCTTTTCAAGTTTGAATTTTAAATTTCCCTTGATGGTGACCCATCCTATCCTTTCTCCAAGTGGATTTTCTTAAATCTTTTGAAGGGCATTTAGTTTAAGGTTAATTGTTGCCATGACCAAAACCCTAGGTGGCATGTCATCAATACATAAACAATTACAAGTGTCAAGTGACACATTTAAACATATTACACATCACCATGACATGTCCCTAATTTATTTACGAGACTAAATTTACCAAACACATTTAAGCTTACATTTATGAAATAAACACATCACAATGAGGCTTTTGAATCTTCCAAAGATTTGCCTTGGCTAAACTATATCCACATAAGTTTGGACCTTGTTTCCTCAATTAAATTCCATGGTTCCATTTCTTGCACACTAAACTTGAGCATCAGTAGTCCAATGAAAATCATATAAAAATACATGTGTATAGATGCATGACAATTTTAACATTTCATAATCAACATATTCAAATTTCTATAATTAACCTTTCTTTTTCTAATCATTTTCATATAAAGAGCATTCAAAACATTAATATATCAAAATTTTCATATGAACATTAATATTTCCCTATCATGATCAAAATAATATTCTAAATCACATTATATTCAATTTTGTATCAAGGTGATCAAATGTTGAATCTATATTGTTAGGTCAACCAACATGAAAATTAATTCTCAATACATCTTAGGTCAAAATCACCAAAATGTAAACAACACAACTAGTATCCTTTGATTCAATATAGTTTGATTACTAATAGTATCTCATTATCATTATGAGATAAAACACATAATAAGGTGTATCAATTATGTCAGATAAATTAAGAGGTTTACATAGTCACATAGTTTTCAAAATCAATCATAAAATAAAACTATTACATTTTACTGAGCCATGAAATATATCCTCATGAATATCAACATATCCACCTAATACTACTTGCACAATAATTGGCTTATTGCATTACATCATACTAAGTTCTACCTTGTAGACCCTTATCCAATTTTGATAACTATTTTCATCTATGACTATTAGTAATGTTCACAAGGGTGCATGTTGATTTATCTTTCCAAAATTCAATTATCTTAATAGCCCATACAATATCATGAACCCATCAACATAGTTTCTAGGTTATGACATCTAGAGCCTTTATTCCATAGGCCTTAGCTTATCAACCTATTGTAATTATGAATACGATACTTAACACAACAAATACTAAAATGTATATTAGTCCCAATAAGATCTTAGGTTCCTTATTGATAGGAAAAATGCCAATCCTGGCATACTTAGATCTCAGAACCTTCTTGCCATCACTAAATCTTACGGTATATGGTAATAGTATGCAATTCACATTCTATACAGAAAACATGACCTCTCATCCCCTTACACTTCCTAGCTTTTACCATATTCATGTTATTAAGTTTCATAATAGGTACTAGGGAAGGAGCCCTACAAGATCATATCTTATGATCAAACATTGTAACCCTAACAAGTTAACTTTATTGTTGCAACAATGAAGATTTGTGGGTTTTATCCCCACCCTAGTTTTACATTCATCTTAAGTGTTTCTAGGTCACCAAATCATTATGTTATATGTTGAAATCTTTTATGGATGTGATGTATTTCATTTATGTTTCAATATTATAGTTTTAATGATAGATCTATTATACAAGATGAATTAGGTGTAGATTTGTGAAATTGGTTTTGAAGTCAAAAGTTTTAGATGTTGATTCACCCCCTCTTAGTATCTTGTTTCACATATACTTATTCCAACAAATTTCTAACCATTGTATTAGGTTGAAATCCTTTAATAAAGGTTGAACTAATAATCATTTGTACACCCTTTAATCAAGGTGACATTCTAATGTAATGTGTTGGATTCTAATTTGACAAAATTTTAACAACCTTCCAAATGATCAGAATACCTAGGAGTTAGATAGAAACCATAATGGAAATTCTAAGAGATAAATTAAAAGGACCAACCAACAAGACTATGTGATGTCTTCTCCACTTTGAATTTTGCAAAATTTAGGCCGGTATACCTATGAAATTATTCTTTTATCTCTTCAAATTTCAAAATCTCAACATGAATTCCCATGTACCAAATAATTTGACCTTAATTCTTCTAATTCTAGAATTATAGGAGAGATGATAAATGGCTAATCTGTCAAACCCTAAAACTCCATGATTCAATTACATGCTTCTCAAATCATCAACAATAAAACATAAAAGATTGATTTTATAAAAGGGTTATACCATATAGACATTCCAAACTATACCAAATATGATGGATGACCAGTGTCTTATCTATTTGACTATTATCTCATAGAAACTTGATATTTACTATCATATCTATCTTAACACTTTGTAGTAAGAATATCAATATCTAGTTCTAGATCTCATTCTTATCAAAATCTTCGTTGAAAACCAATAAATTCTTCCAAGTTACATCAAGCATTGACATAACCCATTTAGATTATAAGTAAAATGTAAACTAAATTATAATTAAAAGAGAATTACAACTAAGACTTAGTAAAATTTCCTATTAAATATCACATAATTAAATGATAACAAAAGAACAGACAAGATGTAAAATGTATAGCCAACTTTTTGCATCTTTGTATTTTTATTTTTTTGAAACATATATAATTCAATGCCAACTCCTACTAGAGAAAACTCAATTAGACCAGCAACTATTAAATTTTTTCATTCAATATTTTGGAAAAAATATTATATAGTACATGGGCCGACACAAAAAATGAACTAGACTCATTGAGAAAATGATTCTCAAACCCTCACTCCACATCTTGGAAATCCTTTTATAGAATAAAGATTGCAACAAGCTTCATATGGGAGGACGCATGTTCAAAAAATAGATGTAACAATATTATTCCATATGAGAAAAAATAGTTACATAAGAGAATGATGGAGATAGCCCAGAATTTAACAATTGTCATTCTGGATGTTTAAGATCAATTTTGTTGTTTGTAATAAGAGAATGCCCATAGTAGGTGAACTACAAAGATAAAATATCTCTTTTAGATAGTTTCCCTCCCTCTTCATGTTACTTTGACTTTTTCTAGCTCATTTAGTCACTATCTCCAGATGGTATTGATTTAATGTTTTCTATAAATTCCCAAATGGTAATATATGAATATTCATCTACCTAAGAGTCTTAGCTAACTATAATCAAATCATTTAGACAATTATTCCATTTGGCATCTATCAAAGCTCTAACCTCTACAACTATTTTGTTAATGTCCTCTTCAAGCTTGTACAAAATGTGAATAATATAAAAATAGTAACAATATCAATTTCTCCACCACTATATGCAATGTATCTTTCATGCCACAAGGTATTATTAAAAAGAATTAGAATATTTTATCCTCATCAACAATTTTTTGAATAAAGTTAGGTGTCCCATTTGCAATGGTATTCATTTTATTGTTTATTAATTTAATTTTTCCAAAGAAGAAGCCATTCAAATATTTGACCTTGTTTATCATCTTCCTTGTGTAGATTATAACTTCCTTAGGTAATTCCTTTTTCTATGCCAACATTGGGATAATCCTATCAAAAAATGAGATGTATGGTCCCTACTTGGTAAATATAGATAAATAATAGCTAAAGCTTCTAAATGTTGATATTATGCTCCTTGTAGAGAAATGTAACAGCTATGGAGATTTTGTGAAGCTTGTTTAAGGACATTTATTTTATGTGACAACATACTCTCCATTGTCCTTAATTCTACTTCTTTTCTTGGTTCTATCTCTTCCACTGACATTTATTGATCCATACCCACATTTGATGTATCAATCTCTATTCACAACTCTTGATCTTTTACCTTATTAAGTGGCCTCATTAAATTCTTCATGATTTTAATCTCATTTTCCATAGCAACTATTTTGTGTTCTACCACATAAGTTTTCTTCATTTCTTCTTCATACTTATTTATTGTTTCAATGTCTATGCTATAGGTCTAAAATAGTTGTTCTTCCAACATGTCCATCTTGCCCTTCCCCATGAGTGGCATTGCATTCATCATATTGTGTATCTAGTCATTGGATGTTGTAGTCACATTCCTAAATATCACATTTTCTTTGGGGGAGTCTCTAACTTCTATAAGTGTTGGATTGTAAGATTGAGGGGACATACTCCGAATTGCCATTTTCTATGTATCAATGTTGAAACTAGTCCCCTATAACTCTCCAACAATATTGGTCTCCCCAAATGAGATAGATTTAATTTTTTTTTTGATATATTGTAGCATAAAAGGTTAACTAATCTCCAATCTAGAGAAGAGTAAAATTCCACTTCTAGTTACTAGCTCTCGATCTTCATCTATAGTAACGGTTTCACTATTTGGATCATACACTTGCAATTTCTACACTAGCTCTACAACCTTCTCTTATGAATATTTTGGTTGCAATTGTAGAGACAGTTCATTTTTCCTAATCTTAAAAAGAAAATATTTAAACTCCTCTAAACCAATGAAGTAATCATCCTACATAAACTCTTGAGATTGTATGATTCTATCATCTATAATCCTTTCTTCAACCTCAAGTTTGTTTAAGATTCTTTCATTTTAATTGACCTACTTTATCAAAAATTTGTGCGTAATATCATCAAAATATTTTCTCCCTCTTGGTAGAATCTGGAGGACCTTCTTCATAGCTTTTCTTGGGATCTCAATTAATTTCTTTTCTTTTTTGCCACCCTCAACCCAAGAAGAACTTTCTATTTTCTCATCTTCAATATCAATATCAATCATGACACTATCCAGCTTAGTGACATTAGGTTCTATTATGTTCCTAGCCTCCTGGAGAACCTGAGATATTATCTCTTCATAATTATTGAGCTTCTTATTAAATCTATCTAAATATTTCTCAAGTCATAATCAAAAACTTTACAAGAAGGATCTGTTCTTTTTATTTCTTCATTAATTTTAATTATTTCCTTCTGTTATATGGTCCTATCTCTACATACCTTAGTGCCCAAGGAATATTTGATTACATTCTCTTCTTAACAATGCTTTCTACTAGAAAAATTGTACTTTTACATCTATCTCAGGGTATGCTTGACAAGATCATTAGGATCATAAGTCCTAGTAGGAGCTAAAGGTAATATAAATTCTCTTAGGAACTCATCGAACTCTTCTATTACATCTTTTCCTATAAAAAGTCCCCTAGTTTGACATTTCTACATACAAAAGATCCTCTTCTAACTTTAGGTAACAAGTATTCCTACTTCATCATAATCATGAATTTCCAAAAGCATTTAATGGTTCCCATCCTCTCTAGAATATGTTTTGATAAAATATGAGAAGGTTGGGGGCATCCATAAACCCTTATTATGGAATAATTATCAAAAAGAAAAACACTTCCCCAATCATGTTCCAATTTCCTATCCTCATTAGGGAGCATAGAAGGTCTAATTAACATTCTAATACCCATAGGGATCCCCTCAGTTACATCAGCTAACATATTTGAAATTGGATAATTAAAACCATTGTAGAAAGCAAATGAATTTGCATAGCAATAGAATCTTTTCCATACCCTTGTTTCATTGGCAAGGTTTGTCCCATATCCTTTGTTCCTTTAATAAAATTAGGATTGATGTACACTATGTTCTTGTATAGGATTATATGCATTAGCAATGAATAATGGTGGAATGTAAAATTCCCCATTTCTCCCTTCTATGCAACTATAATCTCATTTTGCATAATGTTGATTATATGGGTAAAAAAATAATGCCCCACATTTTGGTGCAATATTTTATATCTAGGGACATGATATAGAAATTACCAAGAGCATTCATAGTGCCATCCAACAATGACTCTATTAGGGGATAATGGATAGCTTGCATCTATATAAGAATTCAGAATCTCTGGGTTAGCAAACCAAAAACATGGTGTAATAGAAACAATTTCGAAGAGCTACACACACACATAATAGAAAAAGTATAACATATATACAAGAATTTAAAAATGTATGAAGACCTAATCTATTGTTCATGGAAACCAAGTACCTTAAAAAAAAAGTACTTCCTGAGGAATTGTCAATGAACTAACAATTCCAAAATATTTCCTGATAATTCTTTAACAAGATAAAAATCCTCTCCCCATTTCTATAGAATTAGATATGGACCTAGCCAAATAGGGTCAAACTTTCCATGTTTACCCTTGTCTTCCATTCTAGCATTCATTGTAATACCAAATCTTCTGGTTCAAATTTTCTTGCAACTACCTTTTTGTCATACAAGTATTTTATCTAGTATTACAACTTAGCATTGTTGATAGAGGTTTCTCTCCCATGCTCACATAATCAAACTAATTCATCCATCCTCTCTTTCATATCATCTATGACATCTTCATCATACTTCTAGACATAATTGTATAGACCAATCAGATTGTTCTCAGGCATTCTTTCTTGAATTCCATATACTAAATCAAAAGGTGACACACCTATTGCTTTATTGATTATTACTCTGTCAGCCTAAACTGCCAAATGTAATTTGGAATCCCATGCCTTTTTATTATCATCTAGAGTTCATTTGATAATATTCAAAAAAATCTTATTGGTGGATTTATCTTTTCTGTTTCCTTATGGATGATATGGAGATCATGTTGATCTAGTGATGCCATACTCATCAAAAAACTATATAAATTTATCTAATCTGAAGCACATGGCATTATAAGTTATAAATTTCTCAGGACATACAAATTTTGTGGTTATGTTATTTAGGAAGAAATTATTCACAACTTTTCTAGTAGCTTTTCTAGTAGGAATAGATTCTACCCATTTTGTGAAATAATCTATTGCTACAAGAATTCATGAATAAAAAGTGCTAGACTTATTTTCTATTTCTCCAATGAAATCCATTCCCCATTACTGGAATGGTGTTTGAACATCTACTAGCTTCAAAGGGGTATTTCGAAAAAAAAATTAGTCAACCAACAAATCTATGACAAGGATCACATTTTTAGACTAAAACATGAGTGTATCCTTGAATAAGCTAAGCCACTGAAATCCAACTCTCATGACCTTATGGGTTGTTGTCTTGGCCATATAATGACCTCCACATACTCCTGAATGAATCTCAATAATTTCTTTTTTTGATTCTTCATGATCAATATATTTCAACAATACTCCTTTGAAGTTTCTTCACCAAAGCCTCCCATCAATGATAATATATTTTATTGCCTACAACTTTATAGATACTTTTTCTTTGTCAGTCATATTGGGTTGAGATTTCATATGTTGTGAAAAATAAATAACATTTTTATACCCCTCAAAGTGATCCATATCACATGTATATGGTTGGTGGTTTTCATCAACAATATTTATCTGATTGGCATCCAAGTTAGATTCAACCATCATCTTAGGCAATCCCTAGCCTCGTACTGGATTTTTTATTTTGATCTAAATGTTGAAATCTTGGATTATCTTTATCCATCTCCACCTCCTACCAAACACCTCTTGTTGAAAAAAATGTCCTTCAAAGTAGCACTAGGAACAAAATCTACAAACAATAGAACCTACCAAGTAACACCTAAAAGCCTCGAAAACTTTTACAAGAGCATATTCTTGCTTCTCATTCATATCATATTTAATTTCTATAGGTTGGAATGACTTGCTGCAAAAAAAAAATTGGTTGCTCAAAACCTTCTTCATTCTTTTGAAGAATTTCTTTTGCAATGGTGTGGAAAGATGCAAATGAAAAGATATGTATTGGTTTGGTGTAATATGGTGTCTTAAGCACTAGGACATTCTTTATCAAATCTTTAATTTCTTGAAAAGCAACTAATGGGTCACCTTCCCATTTGATCACTTCCTCTTTCTAAAGAATCTCATATATAGGTTTGCTAATTTTTGCAAAATTAGTTACAAATATTCTTAAAAAATTTACTTGGCTAAAGAATGATTGAATATCCTTGACATTTTTTGGCTTGAAAACTCTATCTATGGCTGCAACCCTTTTTGGGTCAATCTTGACTCCATACTTAGACACTATATGGCCTAGTAGCTTCCCATATGTAACTCCAAATTTAAATTTCCTTGGGTTCATGGAAACTACAAAGATTTTATAATGAATTTTTCTAAATTTCTATAGTGATCTTCTTCTTTCTTGGAGTAGGTTGTCAGATCATCTTGATAAAAAACCATGAATTTATTTATATCTTTTGCAAAGACAACATCCATGGCTCTTTGGAAAGTAGATCCTACATTGGTTAAGCCAAAGGACATTAAAACATACATATATTTTCCCCATGGAGTTGTAAAAGAGTTTTTGAACTATTCTTTTTCATCAACCAACACCTAGTTGTAACTAGAGAATCCATTCATCAAAAACATCAACTTAGAGCTAGTGATTTGCTACAGCATGACTTCCATATTGGGTAAACCATAATTGTCTTTCAAGGAAGCAATATTAAGGTTTCTAAAATCCACACATAGTCTAATGTCACCATTATTCTTCCTAATAGGTGCTAAGTTGGATACCCAAGATGAATGTCATATGGGCTTGATAATTCCCCCATACCTAAGCTTCATCAGCCCTTCCTACATTTTTGGAGCTAGTGTGGGATTGACAAGTCTTTGCTTTTGTCTAAAGGGTTTACCATTCTCTTTTAATGGGATAACATGTTGGAAATTTTTTTCCCTATAGGCTATTAAATCATCATAAGACCATGCAAATACATGTCTAAACTTCCTTAATAAAGAATTATGGATTTTCTTATAGCAGGGGATAGTGTCTTACCTATATAAACCTTTTTGGGAGACTCATTTGTTCTAAGATTAACTTCATTAAGCTCTTCTAGTTTTTTGTCTTTGGCTTCTAGGTGGACCTTTTCTTGATTGTCAAATACACATTACAACTCCACTAGCCCTTTAGGAAATTTATTTCTTTTTAATTGCAATATCTCTTAACCAAAGATGGTGTCCTCCCCATCTATTTTCTCAATCAAGGAACTGTAGTCCAACTCTTGACCATGGTATTTGTCTTCATTCAAGAGAAAATTCAAAATATTTTTGTCATCTTCAAATGCCTTCCAATTATTTATATTATTAGGAATTAAAGGACTATTTTGAAATTCAATCTTTGAAACCCAACCAAAAGATATATCGTTAGGTTTTATGGCCACATTAGCTAGTGGATCATCCATTTTATTATTACTCCTATCCATCCAAGTGATTCCAAAATTATCAAATGCTTAAATATCATCACATACAATATTTCTATGTTGTTTCAATCTCTTGTTCTTAGATGCATATGTCTATTTAATCTAAGACACCATTGATTCAAAGTCACCAATGACATGGAACTTGTTGATTCCATGACTTGTAGCTACTTTTAACCCAAGTAAAAGTGCTTCATATTCTACTATATTATTTGTGCATGTCAAATTCAAAGTGAAGAAGTATCCAAATGTGTTCATCTCTAGTGATATAAAAACTACTCTAGACCCTTTCCTTTCTTTGGAAATAGCCCCTTCAAAATACATTTTCCAGACATTTTGTGAATATATGCATCTTGTTGCTTCTTGTGAAATCAATGGGACTATCTTTTCAGTCTCTTGATTAGTAATTTCAGCCCTAAAATAGTTTATTTCTGTATCTAAGAAACATGTAGAATCAATATCAATTTTTTCTTCAATCATATGAATAACCCTTGGTTCTCTATTAATCTTGATAGCTTTGTCCTCTATATGAAATGTAGGAAAATACAAGTCACATTATAGTCTTCCTCCCATTATAGCACTCCCCTTTCTTGAGACTAATATTCCATACTGAGGAGGGATATCAACTACTAAGAAACTCATACTTAATTCAACATGGGGATAAACAACTAACCTATTTGGAAATGCATTAATGGTACCTATAATATGGACTTCTCTTGCATCCTTGGCTCGACATTTACCTTGTTTGGTATATACTTGTAGATAGAGAGATTCCATAATTTTGAAAAGCATGATAGTATTGTAAGCTCTTGGATCAATCCTAAAATTCTTCAAGGTCTTCCCATTTATAATCAAGCTATAGAAGAAAGGGTCAATATTCTCTATATATTCTATAAACAAACTATCCAAATACATTTGAGGTATTTTTTATATGAATCCTTTATTTTACTTTTCTTTTACTACAACCTTTAGCTCCTGCCCTAATGATGATTCACCTTTGATAACAATACTATTCCCAATTCCCCCTAACCAAGAAAGGGCTTTAGTTTTATGTTCCTCTATCCTAAACATTTCAGATAAAGGGACCTTGATAGTAATTTTTGACAACATAAAAATCATATCAACAAGGTCATAAGCAAGGAATTTGTATAAATTACCTTTAGTTACTTGTACTTGAACAATAGGATTCTCAATTTGTCTGACAACATAAAAACCTAGTTTTCTTTCTTTTATATTTATCTTGATTGCTTCTACACCCTAAGCCTACATCTTCTTCTTAGGTTCCCACTTCTTAGTTTTACTATCCTTGAGTTTGACAACCATTTGATCCTCTACTTTGTTGCCATCATTCATCTTGTGGGTTATACTTATAATGAAAATTCTTGATGCTTTCCCTATATTATTATTTATTATTCTATTTCTTAGATTATAAGTATTGTGAATTTGAGCAACCATCTTAGGAGTTATTCTATCATTATCTTCCTTGGAAGGTTATCTAATATTCATATGTTCAACACCTAGAATCATGTTACATGTCTAGTCATCAACTTGATCTTCATCATTTGAATTTTTTTGCTGATTTTATAGTTGATACATCTTTCACTATTTTAGACTCTTCATTACCAAATTCTTCATAATTATCACATGAATTAATCATATTGCAAGCCACATCATCATGGTTGTTTTCTTCCTCCCCTTTTTAAGACTATGTCTATTGGTGTGTATAAAATGACTAAGCAATTGCATTGTAGTTAGGAGAATGAGGGGATTGAGAAATAATACACCAAGAGATTTCTTACATCATATTCACATAATTCCTCTATAGTAGATCTAGTGTATTTTTGTCATTAGTGCCTTGTGTAGGGTTATTAATGGATTTACCATCTTTCCATTGTGTGTTGTATGGGTAATTCTATAACCTGGTTTGCCTATTATAGTTATTATTGAATTGTGGCTTCTCACCAGTATTAGTCTTATTCACATGGTTTACTAGAGGATTGAAATTCTTTATCAATTTCATGATTTGATCCATTTTGTCTTCCTCTAGATTTTTAGCTTTGATAGGCTTATCACCTTATTTCTTGTTTTCCCTAGGGTTAAAAAATTTGGGATCATCTATCCTTTCAAGTTTTCCAAAGGCTCTTATGTTATTCTCAATGTTAACAACTATCATGAATGCATCTCTTATTGTCCTAGGATCTTTGTCTCTCAGAATATAAGACATCTTGTGTGTGTGGATTGTGGGCCTCTTAACCTCACATTCACTTCAACATAGTCCTTACCTATGGAATCATCCTAGAATAAACATTGAGTTGTTTATCAAAGAGGTCTGATAGTGCAACCTATTGCCTTCTAACTAGAAGGATTTTGCCTATGTGCTCTCAATTCATGAAGCAGGCAACCAGACCATCTAGCATGAAAGGTCTTATGCAAAATATGTATTTGTGCAATTAATCTAAATGAAGTGAAAGCATTAATCTAAGAAATAAAATAATTAAGCTAAATGTATGCATTTTGATCTAAATGATACTAAAATATTAAGAAAATACAAAAGCTAGAATGAGTAATCACTTTGACAACAATTCAGTATGATTCCAATTCCAATCTTTGTAATGAGGAATTAGGAGTCTCTTAAATAGAATTCTTGAAATCCACCAATGGTTGAGATCAACTCAAATCAATGGTTAAGATTGAAGCCAAGTTTCATCCAAACAGGAAAATTACCAATATAGGTGCAGTTAACTAACTCATATCATGAATGTAATGAATAGTTAACTAAAATTTACCTAAGTGTGAGAGTGAGTGAATTAAGTTAATTCCAATTCAAGAGATAGATAACTTGGAATTTTTATTTTTGAACTAAAGAGTAGAATTTGGAAAGTTTATTTAATTTAATAAAATGAGATATGACCTGATTAATGCCCTTTTCATTTAATTGAATAATCATATTCAATTAATTAAAGTTAGCATAATTATTAAATTAAATATTTTTAATTCCTTAGTACATTAGCCTTAGTAGATAATTTAATTAAATTAAAATGTAAGTACTTTATATTAAATTAAATATTTATCAATAGGTTTAATGTCACTAATTTGAGTCAATATTTTAGGAATTAAATAGGTAGCATGATTAATGATGATTAGCATTTTTTGCATTTGACAATTAAGTCAAGTAGCAAAAATCAGAATAAGAATTGCTTAGTGAAATAGGACTTTAGGACTAATCAAAATAAACCATAATTAGTTGTCATGGAAATGAGCCAAATTTTGGGTATTACATTTTGCCCCTCTTTGAATGAATGTGCAAGAAACACATTAAATTCAAAGAAAATCAGAAAGCATGGTGCATAGATCAAGAAATAAGATTGGTTCCAAAATTTATGATATGAAGACCAATTGAAAAAGCTTTTACAGATTATCTCTAGAATAGAGCTTAATCTTAAGGAATCCAAGTAGAATAACTAGATACCTAAATTAATAAGAATTTTAAAGGTTTTCTCTCAAATGAAGCTTAACCTTTAGGGATCTAGATAGAACATCTAGATACCGAGATCGATGACACAAAGATTGTCAAATTTCATAGAACTATTCTCAGAATGAGACTCAATTCTCAAGAATAAAGGTTTAGATTGTCCCAATACATGTCCATTGAAAGATGACAAGATTAATCGTGATTCATAGAGTTATCCTTAGGATGAGGCTTAATTCTTAGGAGTCAGGGTTTAGATTGTCCTGATACCTATCCATTAAATAGTGATCAATAGCAAGAGTCTAGAATTATCCCCAAAACGAGGCTTAATTCTTGAAAAAAGTTAAGACTATCTCTAGAATGAAGTTTAATTCTTAGCATGAGTTGGAATTCTCTCCCGAATGAAGCTTAATCCCCTAGAGTCAATATAGACAATCTAAATACGAGTCCATAAGAGATAACAAGATCCAATCATGAGTCATAGAATCATCTTCAAAATGAGGCTTGATCCTTAGGATTCAGGGTTTAGATTGTCCTAATACTTATCCATCAAACTCTAACTAAGAAATGTTATAAGATTGATAAGCTGATCAAAAGATGAAATATATGACACAATGCCATGAAAGAAGGGAACAAGATACCCCAAGTAATGAGGACATAAGATGGGAACAAGATGGCCCAAGCAATGAAGATTCAAATCGATTTGAAATTCAAGTTCAATGATGTAATCATCCTACCCATTTGGGAGAAAAACTAAAAGATGACATGCCAAAAATATGATGCAAAGTAATATATTAAGAGATACAGAGGAAATTTGAGATTCAATAGAATATAGAAGAGATCATAATGATTAGAAGGAAATTTGGGTCAATTTAGTGTGATTTTGAGGTCCAAAAGACCAAGTATGACCAAAATTTGATTAGATTTTGACCATAGTTAACTTGAGTTGTGTTTTCTAGAATTTTTAGAAAATTTGAAGTAATTTTGAGTTGAAAAGATTCCAAGATTCACAAAGTATAAAAAAAATTTGGACTACACAAGTGTTTGATTGTGTCTTTCCCAACATTTTAAAAAACATTTTTAAGCTACTTAAGTGAGTAAAATTTTGAATTTGATCTTGAAAATGGATTCACAATAGTCAAATCAGCTAGGGGGTGATTTTTGGGCAAATCAGAACACTTTGAACAATAAGGTCAAAACCTATATAAGGGCCTAAAGGATTATTTTCAAATCATTTTTTCTTTTATCTTTAGTGAGGAAGAGAGCTCTAAGGCAAGAATGGTAGTTCCCATGTGTATGGATTGATTTGAGCACTCCTAATGATACAACCAACCAACAGACTATAGACCTCCACTAAGTAGTCAATAATACCACTTTGCCTTAAAATTTTCATGCATTTCTAGGAATTTTTAGCATGTTTTTAGGTTTTTTAATTTGTGATCTTTCAATCCTTGTGTGAGGATTTTATTCCTCATGTAGACCCAATCTTCCTTCATGCAGAGACACACTAGACCGATGTTTCTTCATGCACATTGGTAGGGAATCTCGCTTGGGAGATATCCACCTTTCACATGAGATGCATGTGATATTAGGTGGATCTTGCTCATTGTTTCATCATTTCTCGCATGATAATATGTTTTCTCATATGAAGATATGAAATCTCTTGAGAGGAAGTGATTTCTCACGTGAAAAACTAGTGTAATATTTAGCATTTAAATTTCAAATTTTGTTGTTTCATTGGATTTTTTGAGCATGAACTAACTGTTTGCTTGTTGTCATTGGTTGTGTGTATAGGTTGTCTTTGATGACATCACATTCACATCCCAATATCCACCCTAAAAAGATCTATTGTGGAGTCTGGATGATGTCAACATGGTGCATATAGACAGATTAGGATTGTCACAGCTATGCCAAATCCCAGCAGTGCTAGTGAATCATAGCTTGTTAACCACCTTGGTGGAGCATTTCCATTTGTAAATGAACACTTTTCACCTACCATAGGGAGAGATGACCATCATGCCAGAGGAAATCTATAGGATTTTATGGATACCCTTCCATGGACCAAGGGTAGTCTATGACACAGTACCAAGAGTAGGTACTGAGGCACTGTGGGCCATCTTTCAATGAGAGTTGGCTATAGGGTGAGCCATCACATAGGATGAGCTTGTCAATATATATGTTCCTACACATAGATTAGCTTTAGTCTTGGCTATTTTCATTAGTTGTTTCTTGGTGCTAGATAGAGGGCAACATGAGTTGGAGTGTGGTTGGGGATAGATCCTATAGTGGATGTTAGATGCTCCTGAGAGATTTGGTTGGGGGTAGTGTAGGCTTGCCCATATTTTCCATGAGGTGCATGAGTTTTTCTAACATGATTGGAAGAGTATGGCCATTGGAGTCTATCTTTTGTAGATCTAGGCATGCGAGCACTTGCCATTCACGAGGCCCATTTTTGATGATGTACAAGAGCCCATAGAGCTGTAAATTTGCAGGTATAGGGGCCAATTGACCCAAATAGGTCTGGGGAAGACTGAGTAATGGAGGGCTCATCTCAATGACCTATTATCCATCATATGGTGGACTTGGAGAGAGACCAAGGACTAGGATGACACTCCTCAAGAGCTAAGCTAGATGTTTGCATCACAACCATTGATAGGCCAAGCTACATAGATCATTAAGAGATTCCCCATCACACACATATGATGGCAGTATGGGTGACCATAAGAAATTTTATAGGAGTACTATTCATATGCCTAGTTGGTGAAAGATGTGGAGTGGGGGCAGTCGACAAGGATATACCTAGGGAGGTCTATGATTGATGTGTGTAACCTAGTTATGACATAGTGGGACTATCTACCTACTGTAGTAGATAGTGGGATGACGCCTACCTATAGAGTGTATTTTGTTAGCCATCCCTTTCCATGGTTTATAGATCCATTCGGGATCATAGCTTTAGGACCATAGTAGGCACTACCATAGGGACCACCATAACAACTACCACAGTAGCCACCATAGGGGCCATTATAGTAGGTGAGATATTGAGTACAATAGGTACTAATTTTGGCTTAGTAGATGGGGGCCAATCCAGGTGTAGGTGGTGGTGGTACATGGCATAGTCGGTGGTAGAGATCTTGCATAGAGGAGCAAGCATAGTCCAAGTAGCTAGATGAGGAGATGTAGGACACGCCTACTATTGAGCCTCAAGATGTATTGAGGAGGGCCACAAAGAGGATATGACAGGCCTCTCAGTAGCTAAGGGAGCTATAGATATAGGTGGTAATGTGAGACACTCAAATAGCCAAGAAAGACTATTGGATCCTTGGGCTATGAGAGAAGTTATAGGAAGCTAAGCATAGGGAAGAGTAGCCACAAGATGAGGTCTAATTACAGGCAGCCCAAGGAGCCTATTACTTTGTAGTGTATTCTACAATTGTGCCTAATGAGGCTTAGTAGGTGCATAGATATTCACGGTATGCTCAGGAGTCAAGAGGTGGGCAACCACTAGCCAAGCTAGATACCACAAGGAGAGTTGGAATTTCTTTTATCTCTAACATTTTGATCTGGCTATGTATCAATTGGTGTGCTAGCACCATTTTGTATCATTTTTAATCGACAATGCTTTAGTAGCACTCATTTTTTTGTACTAACATATTTTTTGATATGAATATATATATATACACATATATACATATATATATATACATACATATATATATGTATACATATACATATATATATGTATACATATACATATATATGTATATGTATACATATATATATATATATAGATACACACACACACACACACACACACACACACACATATATATGAGATTTTGAGTCGAGTATCCTATGTACATGTCATTATCAGTGTCTATCTTTTACTTTGATGTACATGAGATGTTTATGTTGTGATTATGAGATGCAAACATGATGTGATGTATGGATGCATGTTTGATTTGATTTATAAATGTAGTCTAGATGGAATGAATTATGAACTTATGGATGAAATTCAAATGTGAATGGACTGACATCTCATGTAGTGTTTCATGTTTTTCTTGATAGTTACAAGTATCACATCAAGGAGTGAGAGGATGAACCAAAGAACCAAATGCCTGTGCTACTGTGAAGAATCATGATATTTTCAAATGACCAACAATCCCTCGTCACAAAGGATGGAAGTAGATTTGCAATTGAATCATGTGCTTATGCAAGTGAAGAATAAAATGCAACCCTATGCTAGATGCAACCCTAGGTCTAGTTACCAAGCTTTGACAATTATCATCACTAAGTGTAGAAAAAAATCCCATATGTCGTATAATTCCCACTAAGATTACAATCATGGAAGAATGAATAGGACATAAATTCTAGTTTTGTTAGGATTAAATGTAATCATTTGTGGCACATGAAGCCAAAATGACCAAAATATTTGTCCCTTTTAATGTAGCAAGTTAACATAAGCATCAAAGTATAAACACTAGGATGACCAGAATGTTGCTTGTATGTAGAGACACTAGACACACAAGAGTTTCTTCTTATGCTAATTAATAAAAAATTATGTTGTCCAAAACGGCCCTTGCATCCATAACCTAGGACAAAAATTCACCATATATACTCATAGTGACCCATACATTCACTTAGTAGGATGAGTATTATAATTTACTATAACATAAAGAGTTCACTTCAACAAACAAGGAGAAGAACCAACTTTATTGATTTATCCATGTAAAAGGAGTTGAGGTACACATGGCCATCTAACATTAGATGGAGGCTCTTATAGTGGACACCCCTCTTATATGGATGCTTCAAGTTATTTAGAACTAAACTAAAAATAGAAAGTAAAGAAAATATCATGCCCCCAATCCTTACTTCTCTAGTCAAGAATGACATCATCAAGTTTCTCAAGGAGACATGAGAAAGAGAAAGTAAGGAAAATAAAAAAAAGGTCAATACATCCAAATAAATTCATCATTTTGAGTGAATTTTTTTTGTTAGAGGATTGATGTCAAATTTCAATGTTTAGAACATGTTTTAAAAGAAGTCTCTTCATTTGGGTGATGATAGTAGATAGTCACAATTAGAATGACTATTGACTGTAGTCAAAGAGGAATCTTCAATGTGAAGAACTTGAGTAGAACTAAAGGATAGTAGATAGATACAACTAGAATGACTAGTGACTGATGCAAGAGAGATCTTTTGTGAAAGGAATCTCAAAAAGTGACATGAACAATAATAGGCAGATGTAGTTGAAAGAAGTGGTGACTATTGTGAAAGAGATTCTATGAGGAGAATCTCAAAAAGGAGTGACACTAGTGATAGTAGGAAAACATAGTTGGAACAACTGATGACTATCATTGTAGAGATTCTATGACACTATAGGGTGTTTCCCCCAAGTTATGACAAGATTCAATCCATGGATACATGAGCAAAAAGTAGAAAACTAAAGCAAGAAAGAAACTATACAGGAAGCCAAAAGATGCACTGTAAGATGGAGTATTGGGAAAAAGAGGCACCTATTTACCAGGTTTTCACCTTCTTGGTAGAACTTTCTTTTTTTGCTACCATGACACCTATTTCTAGGTTTTCATCAATGGCACTTTTCTTTGTTTTACAATTTTTTTTGTATTTTTCTCTTTTTGATTTTTTTTTTGTATTTTTAAATTTTTCAAATTTTTTGGTATTACCAAGGAGCCTATTGCTAGGTTTTCACTAGGGTAATGATTTTTTTAAGGACTTTTGCAATTTTTAGATTTTTTTAGGACATTTAGATATATATAGAGAGCTTATAAGATTAGATCAACTATAGAACCACTTTAGGTGGAGAGTGTTGATAGGCTCCTTTAGCACCTCTCCCTTGGCTATAGAAAGCTAGTAAGCACCAGATCCAAACACTGTGGTAACTATGTAAGGACCAAGCTAGTTTGATTTGAACTTCCCTTTTTGGATCTATTGTTGCTGATTCTTAGGGTTTTCTCTCAAAATGAGATCACCCAATTGGAAGTCATGTGGCTTAACTTTCTTATTGTAGCTTTTGGAAATCTATTGCTGATAAGCTTGAAGATGATTACACACCACGTGTCAATATTCATCTAATAGTACTAGCTCTTGAAGTTGAGATATTCTATAATCTTTGTCAATGATGAGGCCTTTCATAGAGATTCTTAGAGTAGGAATCTCAAACTTTATTGGAAGAACAAAATTTTCTTCATAAACCAAAGAAAAGGGTGTTGTACTCATTGGGGTTCTACTACTTGTTCTGTATGCGCATAAAGCTAGATTAGTCTAAATATGCTAGCCCCTTCTAGATTTACTAACTATGCAATGTAAGATCTTGAGGATTTCCTTGTTGGATGCCTCTACTTGGCCATTACCTTCTATATAATAGATAGAAGACCAATGTTGCATGATTTTGAACCTTTTGCATAACTCCTTGAGGTCTTTTTTTAAAAACTATCCTCCATTTTTAGTAATAATGGAGGAAGGTACACCATACCTGCATATGATGTAATTTGTGATAAATAGAGCTAAAAATTTTCCATTTTCAATTGAGAGAGGTACTGCCTCTACCCACTTTGTGAAGTAGTCTATAGCTATAGTAATGAACTTATGTCCATTAGAAGAAGATAGGAAAATCTAACCCACAAGATCAAAGGCCCATTGTTGGAACGGCCATAGTGTGACTAATGGAATGAGCTCTCTAGCTGGAGCATGAATTAGATTCCGATGGAGCTAGCTTTGCTTGTAGGACTTGGCATACTTGATTGCCTCTTTCTTCATATTTGGCTAGTAGTAACTAGCTCTAATAAGTTTGCGAGCTAGTGTCAAGCCATTTTAGTGGAAACCAAAAATGCCCTTGTGAACATCAATTAATGTGAATTTGGACTCTTTTTTACTCTAGACACCTAAGGAGTGTTCCATCGAGACCTCTCCTAAAAAAGTCATCAACAATAATGACATACCATGAAGTATTATAGATAAGGTGATGCTTTTCATTCTAGGTTAGACTATTTGGAATAGTTTGGTCATGCAAATAGGAGTATGTGTGATAGTAGTAGGATGAGTCTTGTCCTATGATAGAATAAATAATCCTAGATTTTGGGGAGTTATAAGAAGGGTAGAGTAATTTTTTCAGTAGGAACTCATATTGAAGATCATTCTTTGTCATATGTAACATGGAAATAAGAGTATCCATGGCATCAACTTCTTTGTTATCTACTCAAGGAATTTGCTGGAAAGTGATGTGAGCAAAGTATTTCTTCATCTCATCAACCATGAATTTGTAAGGGATCAATTTCTCATCCTTTTTCCAATATGCATTATTAACCTAGTTGATTATGAGCTGAGAGTCCCAAAGATATTTACTAATCCAATCTCCATTCAGCCACAATCTTCATGCCATTAATGAGAGCCTCAGATTCTGCAATGTTATTTGTATAAAGAAATAGAATCTTGTATGCTTTAGGTAGTGAATATCTATATGGTGCTATTAAGAGTAATCCAGCACTAGATCCCTATTGTGTGAAGGAACTGTCGAAGAACATTACCCACGTTTGACATCTAAGCATTAGAATTGACTCGTCTAGAAAAATAGTGTTCAATGGGAGAAGACTCTGCATCAGTGCATCTACTAGCTGATCAACAATCATTTATCCCTTGATAGCCTTTTGTTCAACATATTGAATGTCAAACTTGTTTAGTATCATGATCCACTTATCCAATCTTCCTGTGAGAGCTACTTTTTTGAGTAAGTATTTCAATGGATCAATTTCAACTACTAGTCAAGTAGTGTGAGCAAGCATATAGTGTCTCAAATTTTGGGAAGTAAAGACAACCACTAAGTAGGCTTTCTCAATGATACTATAATTCATCTCATAAGAGATGAGCATGTGACTTAGATAGTAAATAGCTCTTTCCTTGTTATGTTGTCCTCTTGAGCTAGTAAGATATCGAGAGATGTTTTAGTTGCTGACATGTACAAAATCATAGGCTTCCCAAAGATAGGAGGTATCAATATTGATGGATTAGTGAGATATTATTTTATTTTTTGCAAGCTTTTCTCACAATCTTGGCTCCAGTTATACTTCACACCCTTATGTAGAGTCTTTGTAAATGGTTGTGTTCTATCTGCTAGCTATGAGATAAACTTGTGAATAGATTGAAGTCTTCCTTATAAGCTACTCATTTGACTTATATTATAAGGTGGAGGCATATCCATGATTTCTTGAACTTTTTCTAGATCCACCTCAATTCCTTTTACAGACACAATGTATCCTTGTAGTTTTCCTGATGTGATGTCAAATGTGCATTTCTTGGGATTAAGCCTTAGACTAAATTATTTCATGTGATCTAGAATAGGTCCCAAATCTTGAAGATGAGTATTAAATTTTGTGCTCTTGACCATAGTATCATCCATGTAGTCCTCCATGGTCTTATGCATCATGCCATGGAAAATTATAGTGACTGACCTTTAATATGTAGCACCAGCATTTTTCAAGCCAAATAGCATCACATTCCAACAAAAGGTTCCCCATGCATAAGTGAAAGAAATATTTTCTTGATCTTTTGGTACAATTTTGATCTGATTATAACTAAAAAATCCATCCATGAGTGAATACATCTCATATCCTACTATCCTGTCCACTATGATATCAATATTAGAGAGTGGAAAATCATCCTTAGGACATGCTAAGTTCAGATCTTATAAGTTTATACAAACTTTGATAGATTTTTCATGCTTGGAGACTGGAAGTATTAGTCTTAGATAGTTTTGACATTTGAGTGTCAACACACTTAACCACTTTTTACATTGAATCCAAGTACACTATGTATGCTGAGCCAAGTTGTGTGTCGAATTAGTATTTCAATAGGTGTTGAGCCATAGTTGATGCCAAGAAAGTTAGAATGCTTCATATGCTAAGCAAGCCAAAATAGTATATGTTCCAAGTGAGATAGAGTGTAATAGGTGCCAAGCAATCTAGGTTAATATAAGTTCCAAGCACTAGTAGTTTAGTATGTGCCAAGTAACATAGAATAAACATATGAGTTTGCACCCTCACAAACTTAGATGTAAACCATTTTTGGAGCCAACATAGAAGGATTTCAAAGGAGAAAAAGGATAAGAATGAATATTTTATGTTTCCTATGCGATTAACATGTAGCCAATCAAAAAAATGGAAAAGGCATGCAACCAATGATAAAAATGCAAGGAATGAGTGGGAAATTAAGATTCAATATGGATCGTGGATCCATACCTAACCATAAGTCTTCACAATCTTTAAAAAGGAGATCAAAAACTGCATTACAAATTTAGATAAGAATAGTGTATGGGGAGATGATAGTGAAATTCAATGTGAAGAAGGATACACTTAGAGGAATAGAGTAGCAATTTCATATCCAGTTGGTTAGAACAACATAAGGGACAAGGGACACGATTAGATATTAGATCTCAGAGGATCAAGATTAGAAAGAGAAGATCTAGTGCCTGAATCTAGCAATTAGAGATTGCATACTATCAAGTTCATATTGATAATACTTTCTTGCCATTGTATTAGAAGTTGGAAATCCTATATTGATAGGTTAACTTAAGAGCTAGGTAGGAGAACCTTTAGAGAAGGTGATTGAAAATCCTATTATGTTAGGTGCGTTTAATAGCCTATTGTAAATCCTTTAATAGGGTGACACTTCATGTAAAGTTTTTGTAAATCATCTAATTAGGTCACTATTGACATAGTGTAAAGCCTTTAATAGGGTAGGCCTTTCATAGGGCAGACCATCACAAGTGGTCAAATAATTATTACTGTAGTGATTTTTGTGGGTATCATCCCCACCCGAGTTTTACCTTCTATTTCCTAGAGGGTTTCAAGGTTAGCAAATATGGTGTTATGTGTTATTGCATGTATTTTTTTTGTGATTATGTAACGTATTTACATGCATGCAATTTACTTTTCAGTTATATGTTTTAAAGGATTGAAAAAGGTAAAAAAGTGTGGTACTTATAATGCACCCCCCCTCTCAGAAGTACTCTTCCCATTTTGAACATTCCAACAATTGGTATCAGAGTTGAGTTTCTCACAAGGAGAAGCCTAATATCTTAGAGAAAAGATCTGAGGATGGAAGTCTTCAAACTTGGGAAGATCATAGATAATCAGGTGATTGATATGCACCTAGCTCTACAAAAAGTGTAAGAAGCTAGAGAAGAATTGAGAAAGTCGTTAAAAAGAAGGAAGGAGATAGCCATAGTTGAAAATGACATACACTATAGGAGATTGATACCACACAAGTGTTTTCCAATGGAGATTCTAAGGAATTTGATGTAGCAATAGTAGAACTGATGGAGAAAAATAGAGCACAAGATAAAAAAATTAGATTACTCAAACTTGAACAAGAATCACAAGCCCTAATGCTTTGTAAAGTGACTGAACAAAAGAAGAGAGCCATTGAAGACAAGGCCATGATAGAAGATGACAAGAGAAATCTTACCTCAGACTGGAGGAGAAGACAATTGAGTTTGAAAAGATTTCAAACATGTAGCTAGACACCTTAAGTCAGATGATGAATGCTCATCATGAGCTAAACATGAAGGACATTGAGATTTCCACCTTGGAGATGTAGAATGAAAAATTAAAGAATGAATTAAAAAGAGAAAAGAATATAGCAAAAAGCTTCAACAAACCCAATGAGGCTATTAAGTATTTTGAGAAACTAATAAAACCACCAAGGGCTAGCAATGACACTTCAATACTTGGTTACACCAACATTGAACAAGGAGAATCATCTAAGACTAAAAAATAAAGAAGCAGCAAAGGTAAGAACACTAAATCTACTTGTCATTTCTATGGTAAAAAGGGACATACCTCTAATTTTTGTAGGAGAAAAAATAGTCATTAGAATGATAAGCCTACTAATGTAAGCTTTTGTCACAATTTCAAAAAGAAAGGACATCAAGCACATGAATGTAGAACCAAAACCATGAGGACACCAAGATTTTAATGTCACTACTACAACTACATAAAATATGGACATGGAACATTTGAATGTAGATCAAAGCCTATATGGACACCTAATCAGCCTGTAAGAGAAAAAAATCATGGTCATCACTCTAATTGGGATAAGGAAACATTTTAGAGGGAGTTACAATAGATGGTAAAGCCAAACTACATGTTTTAGTTGCTTGAAGACTAGACATATTAGTAGGAGTTTCCCAACAAAGTCAAAAGCACACAAAACAGAAGTCAAAAAAGGAAAAGAAAAGGTTGATGTTGAACAAATAAGAGGACAAATGAACAAGACTTGGAAGAAGAAAAGTGAGTGCAGAATATCAAATGGAGAGATCACTTCACCCAAGAGGTCAAGTGATCAACCTTAATCCAACTAAGAAAAATAGATGTATGGGACTGATATACAAAGTTATATCATACATCAATCCCAAAGAACAAAAGAGTACTACAAAGAAGAAATTCGTATGAGCAAGATGCCAAGTGAAACTTTTAAGAAGTTCCTAAGTTACCCTTGCATGTCGAGTAAAGTTTGAATGGATGCTGAGCTAATAGTTGAAGCTAGGTGAAGTAGAAGTCTAGTGGAGGCCAAGTAAATGAAATACAATGGAAGCTGAGTCATATTGAATCCTTCAAGTGTCGAGTTTACAACTATATGCATGAAGCATTTAATGCTAGGTTTTTGATAGGTATAAGGTCAATTTTTGTTCATTTTCACACCATTAAAACATAGAGAAAAGTTGAGAGGAGAAAAGACAAGATCAAGTAGCAACCTAATAGCCATTTGCATAGATCTATATAGCAATTCAACATGAACTCATTGATTCAAATGTATTTATCAAGTGCCGAGCTACATAGAGTCAAAGTTTTTAGTATGTTTAAAACCCTAGTTTGGTAAAATGGCCTCTAGCTCAAGAAACCCCAAGGCTAAGGAAGATCATGAGATTTAGTTAGTCAACAATGAAGTAAAGAAACCTAAATTTAGGGCAATCCCTAAAGTTTCCTAAAGAAATGACACAATTGGTCTATCATTTTGCCTAAAGTATTCATAGTGCAAGATGTGAGAAAGTGCTAAAATGGAAAAATTGGTGCCATAGGTGATTTTGAAATATTCCAAGCTTATGAAAAACTATGTGAGAACAAGATTTTGAAGAAGGAATTTGAGATAGTTGAGAAAATGGGTTTGACCATTGCCCTAGTCTACCCTATAGGATTCAAAATTGAATGGATTCGTATTGTTCTAAGTCAAATTCATGATGGATGTCTATGGCTATAGACAAGACCTATCAATATTACCAAGAGAATAGTTCATAGGGTTACATGATTCCCAAACCTAGATCGGCCAAAGACCTTGAGAAGTGACAAAAAGGAGGTCATTGAGAAAAATATAGGAGCAACATGGAACAATAGGGGAATGACCATTGATACAATGACTAATCCCCTTCTAGACTTTGCTATGAGAATTATATCTCAAAAATTTTACAAATATAATAGATTAAATAGTGTTCCATGTCTAGAAGTTGATGTAGCCTACAAACTAGTGAAGAAAGATCACACCTACGATTTGGCAAGACTCATGTTGCAGCAAATTAATGAGAACCTAGGAGCTATAAGGAGATCAAAAGGTGCTTAATGCAAATTTGGCTCAGTTCTTATGTGTGTATTCTTTTATATGATGGAAGAATTCCCTTCTATAGGAAAGGTAAACTATAACCCCAACAAAATTTCTATTATACAAATTAATGAATTCATTAATCAGATGGGAGATAATTTTGAGGCTCAGATGACTAGTTATTTTGAAGATTTTAAGAAATCTATGAAGCAAAGAATGAGAATATCAGTTTCATTGGTAGAAAAACATATCAATGAAATATGCATATAGGTTGACATTGATTACACCTATATTTAGGTAGCAATACCAAGAGTAAGATGGCTAAGGACATTAGGGTATGAGCTTGATATAGATAAAGCCTTAGTAGCAATCAAAAAATTGCTTGCAAAAAAAATAGATAAGGCAACCCCTCACTTTGGGACATATGATGTTGTCAAGTCCAAAGTTGAGATTGAATTGTAAATAGCTTTGATTATCAAAAAGAAAGATAAAATGGTAAGGAAGATAAATAAGACATTTGGGGCAAGCATTAAAGGAGAAGTAGCTGAAGAAGAAGAAGAAGAACAAGCAGAAGGAGATAGTGAAGAAGAAGGAGAGCAAGGGAAAGGCCTAGTAGAGTTGACCCAAGGCTTAGGGGAAGACAAGGAGGAAGGTGTAGAGGGAGAAGAAGTTGAGGAAGTGCCCACACCTACCAAGAAAAAGAAGAGAAAGGTAAAAACTCAACCTACAGCTTAGCCCAAGCCCAAGAAGGTTACCAAGCCAACTCCAACCAAACCAACTCCAGCAACAAGGGCCATGAGAAGAAGAAAGTGATTGAATAGCCTATTGAAGAGTCTAAGAAAAGAAGAAGGTATGTGACACAACTAGATACAAATGATGAAGAGCAAACAGAATCAAAGGAAATCAACCAGTTTAAAGTGGTAAGTCATCCTCCTAAATCTATAATTGACAAACTTTGTGATAAGATTAAAATTGTAGATTTGAATGACTTTAATTTTAATAAGCTTAGTAGGGTAGAGTAGAATAAAGTAGAGCAATCTATGTATGCCATGATGGAAGAATTTAAAAACATACCTCTAGAGCTTGACAATACCATGCTAAAGGAACTATATGAGACAGTTGAGAATAAATGGCATTATTGTCTAAAGATGGAGAGGGAGATTAGATAATCTTCCCTAGCACAAGTAAAGCCTGACATGAAAAAGGCTCAAATAAAAAAGGCAAACAAGAAGCATAGTGGCAATTTTGCACCCAAGTACATAGCCTTTTGCATCCTTCAAAATAAGATTGAGGATTTTGTAAATAAATCCACACAATTATGGAAAACAATTGATAAAATTATTGATGATAAAGTAGAGGAAGAAAATAAGGTAGAAACTAGTGCCAAAGAGAAGGTAGAGGAAAAGAAAGTAGAAGAGTAGAAAGGAGAGGAAGAATCAAAGGAAATAGAGAAGAAGGAAGAAGAAAAGAAAGAGGGCAAAAAGAAAGGTGAGGAAGAAAAAGGAGAGGAAGAGAATAAGGAGAAAGAAGAAGAGGAATCAGCTAAGGGAGAAGAAACTATGACAATAGCTGATCAACAACAAGAAGACAAACAGAGTGTGCAAGACACACAAATGGTGCCTCCTAACCCTCCTCATACAACTATCACACCTATAGACATAGTAATCATAAAGGATGTTACTAACAAGTTAGCTCAGACCATCAATCCACTTATTGTAGAGGATCTTTCAAAGATCCTTCACCAATCTACTCTACAGGCATAGTTATGCTCAAGCCCTATATTGGTGAGTGTTGATGAGTTACAAAAAGCAATAGTAGAACCACAAAAAGAAAAGGTTAAACCACAAGATCCACCTTTCAAATACACAACTACAAGGACTAAAGTTTTGATGCTTCCACCACCACCTCCACCAAGTGCAACAAATGATATTGTATAGATGATAAGTGTAGAGGAGAGGAAGTCAAATGAAAAAGAGGACACAACAAAAGAAAAGGAGTAGGCCACCATTCAGACATTGGTAGAACTACCAAAGCTTGGCACTCCTACAAAGACCATTCAAAAGCTAAGCACTAAAGCCATCCCCCTACAATTTTCAACTCTAAGCTTGAGTTCAACCAGAGTGGCTAGGGTACTTCATTATGGAGACCTTGAATTAGATAAAGATATTGTGATTCCTTCCTATGATTCCAAGACCATTACAATGACACAACTGACTAAAATGAAAAATGCATTAGACATAAGGAGGAGGCAGGAAATAATGAGGAAAGAATTCAAACATAAGCATGCACTTCATGATATCAAGGACATCTTTATGAATGTCTTCAACTTGTAGTCACCAGATGAAGCCAAGCCAATAATAGAGAAACAATTAGACATAGTTGACTGGATAACAAATGAAGACCAAGATACCAATGTTAAACTCATGGAATGGCTAGAAAGAAAATTTCAAGGAAAAGTGAATGAGAAGATATCAAGTGGCATTGCACTTGAACAAGTTGAATTGGCCAAGAAAATAGAAAAGGTCGAAATTGTCCTTGAAAACATTTTTTCATTGTACAAGAAGTTGTGTGAATTTTCAAATTTTACACAAGAAACAAATCAAAGAATAATGAGCTTGGAAGGAAACTTGAAAATCTCTAGCATGAAATTACCTAGAGATCTAGTTCAAACTGAGAAGCATTTCACACAATCACTTCACACACAAAGGGAGTTAGCTATACTAATAGCAGAGGAAGCAAATATTAAGGCTAAATTGATGTAGATCTAGTCCTGCATAACCCCACACTTAGAAGTCCTCCACAAGGAACAAGTTTATTGTGAAAAAGTTTTAAAGAAAGATCTAAATATTTCTACACTTGATGGACTTGTACACCTTGCTGTAGAGATTTCCATCCAAAACAAGTCACTTGACATAGCTTTGGAGAATTGGGATGTAGCTCTAAAAATAATAATGGAGGTAAATAGTAATTTTTTGGCTAAGTATGGTATTACTCCTTAGAGCCCTTTGACATAAGTGTCAAAAAGGGGGAGATAATAAGATAGGGGGAGAAATAAAAGTAAGAAAGATATATCAAAGGGGGAGAATATCTATAAATTTTGATAACCAAGAGGGGGAGATACAAAATTTTGACAATCATATGGAAAATAGCTTTGATGCAAAATGAAAAATTTCCATAAGCTTTGATAGATTAGATACAGAGACACAAGTACAAAATATAGGTACAAGGAAAAAGGCAAAGAGTATTAGACACATTCAGCACAGAATTTTTGTTGCAAGAATGACAAGCCACAAACAACTAAAGGGGAGTTAAGGTATTTTTGAATAATTTTTGAACAATTTTTAAATTTTGTGGATAAGGTACTCATAAAGATAGATTAGTAATGTTTAGTTAAGTGTTTTTGACATTCATGTCAAAGGGGGAGATTTTTTGTCTTAGATAGTTTTGACATTTGAGCATCAACAAACTTAACCACTTTCTACATTGAAGTTGAGTACACTATGTATGTCGAGCCATAGTGTGTGTCAAGTTAGTATTTCAATAGGTGCCAAGTGACTTCAAGTGCCGAGCAATATATAAGTGCCAAGTGACATATGGGTGCTAAGTCATAGTTGATGTTGAGCAAGCTATAATAATATATGTGCCAAGTGAGATAGAGTGTACTAGGTGCCAAGAAATCTAGGTTAATATAAGTGTCGAGCACTAGTAGTTCAGTATGTGCTAAGCAACATAGAATCAACATATGAGTTTATGCCCTCACAAACTCAAATGTAAACCATTTTTGGAGCCAAAATAGAAGTATTTCAAAGAAGAAAAAGGATAAGAATGAATATTTTATGTTTCCTATGTGATTAGCATGTAACCAATCAAAAAAATGGAGAAGTCATGCAACTAATGAGAAAAATACAAGGAATGAGTGGGAACTTAAGATTAAATATGGATCATGGATCCATACCTAACCCTAAGTGTTCAAAATCTTTAAAAAGGAGATTGAAAACTCTATTGCAAATGTGGATAAGAACAATGTATGGGGAGACTATAAAAAAGTTTAGTGTGAAGAAGGATAGACTTAGAGGAATAGAGCAGCAATTTCATATCCAATTGATCAGAACAGCACAAGGGACATAATCAAATATCAGATCTCAAAGGATCAAGATTAGAAAGAGTAGATCTAGTGCCTAAATCTAATAATTAGAAATTTCATACTATCAAGTTCATTTTTCTAATATTTTCTTGCCATTGTATTAGAAGTTGGATATCCTATATTGATAGGTTAGCTTAACAGCTAGGTAGGACAACCTTCAGAGAAGGTGATTGAAAATCCTATTGTATTAGGTGGGTTTAATAGCCTATTGTAAACCCTTTAACAGGGTGACACTTCATGCAAAGTTTTTGTAAATCCTCTAATTAGGTCACTATTAACACAATGTAAAGTCTTTAATAGGGTAGACCATCAGAAGTGGTCAAATAATTATTGTTGCAGTGATTTTTGTGGGTATCATCCCCACCCCAATTTTACCTCTTATTCTTGGAGGGTTTTTAGGTTACCAAATATAGTGTTATGTGTTATTGCATGTGTTTATTTTGTGATTATGTAATGTATTTACATGTATGCAATTTAGTTTTCAATTATATGTTTTAAAGGATTAAAAAAGGTAAAAAGTGTGGTACTTCTGATTCACCCCCCCTCTTAGAAGTAATCTTCCCATTTTGAACATTACAATAGGAATAATGTTGGATATCCATTCAATATAATTAATAGTGCAGATGAAACCAACTTTTAGGAGCTTTTCCAATTCAGCTTTGATGAGTAATGCAACATGAGGATTCAATTTTTGAAGTTTATGTTTAACTGGCTTAATGCCTGGTGTAATAGACAAGTGATGCATAATAAGATCAAGATCTAATTTTGGCATGTTAGAATATGTCCACACAAAGTTGATCTTCTTCTCTCAAAAGAAAGCAATGAATTCCTCTTTTTCTTCTAGAGATGGTGACTATACAAGATGTATCATGTGATGATGTTCTTATGTGCCCAAGTTGATTGGCTATGTTGGCTCTATCAGCATTGGTGATCTTTCATGAAAATGACTAGGAAGTGCATCAGATATCTCATCCACGGGTGCCTCTGAGAGGTTTTTACCCTTGGATACATCTTTTATTTTTACTTTTTAAGGTTTTGATATTGCTACATTGTGTTTATCACCATTGGACCTTCTATTTTTCTTATTTTTGATTGTATGACTGAGATATTTGATGTCAGCTTCAGTCATGTTGACACTTTGTTTGCTAGTGGAAGACGTTACTAGTTTGACAATGTTTAAGTAGCAAGAAAAAGCATAGTCATTCTAGAATATAGGGACTTCACTAGATATATTGGAATTCTAGTCTATAAGCTTGAGATATGTGAGTGAAAGAGTAGTGGCAGGTTTGATTGCATTCATAGTATATTCACTAAATGCTTGGACTAGCAATTCGAGACCTAGAGAAACTTCATCCACAAGAGTGTTCAAATGCCTTTGAGTACCAACGTCATCAACCAAAGACTATAGAACACTAGTTGGATCAGAGTCATTAGACCTAACCCTAGATGCTTCACCTACTTTGAGTCAAATTCATATTCCCTAGAATTAGTGCTACATGGTAATAGATTATAGAATTCTCCAATAGTAATAGGGAAATACTCCCCTTCTTCCTCTAGATTTTTGCAAAGATACTCAATACACAGAGGTTGGCTAGACTCTCCTTGTTTTGGCTAAGTATGATGTGAATCAATAGTATCCTCAGACGAGTTATTGGTACTATCCATAATATTGATGCATGGTACAAAGTCATCTAGTTGAGTAAAGAATTTAGCCAAATCATGAGGAATAGGATGAGGATAAGGATCCTCATCATCATCATTATCTTTAGGGCCATTAGATTTATCTCATGACTCATTTTTTGATGAACTCTTAGTTTCTGGTATGAATTTGTTAATCCCTAATTGAAAGGGGATCTTCTTAAAGCCTAGACCAGACATGTCTCTATTCCTTCAAGCTATTGCTTTAATAGGATCTATTCAACCATTGTTATTGCATCCAAGAGGACTAGTTTCTTTATATCCAAAGGGCTTCATGTGTTTAAGACTAGGACCTTATTTATTAGGAGTGATCTTACATGCCTATTCTGTGATATCAACTGGCACCTCTTCCTTATAAAGCCATGCAACAATGGCTCTATTTTCACTTTCATCCTCTAGGGGAACTATATCCTTGACAAAAGTACTATTAAATTTGGTATAAGGTGTCAACACAAATGGCTCTTTGCTTCAGATGGTCTCCCATAATGACAAGGAGATTCAAGAAGAGTAGTCAATTACAGTACTAGTTTTATCTAATATTCACCCATTCTAGTTTCTTTTAGCTAAAGTGACTATTCAATTTGTTTCAAATTCTTATCATGATAATTGGAATATTCTCTATTGGTAGTTACAAAGTTGTCAGAAGCTTTAAGCATATTGCAGGTGTAGCTAGTTTTGGTAGGAATGGTGACCTCAAAGCCATGGAATGGAAATTTTATGCATTGGTGATAGGTAGATGGCACAACACACATCTCATGTATCCATAGTCTTCCTAGAAAGATATTATAAGCTAAGGGGATTTCAAGAACCTAACAAGTGGCATCCCTTTCTATAGGACCAATATGAAGAGGCAACACCACAAGACCTAGGGACTTTTGTTTAGATTTTTCAAACACTTTGATGGTGATCTTGTGACAAAGATTAATAGACTCTTCAAAATATTCTAGTTGTTTAAGAAAAGTAGCAAAGACAATGTTCAAACCAACTCCATTATCAATGAGCACCTGACAAACACATTTCTGGTGTATCATGACATTAATATGTAAATATTGATTATGCAAGTGACTCAATGAATTGTCATCCTCCTTAGAGAAAGACATGTAATAAGGTGAGGTCAGATGACCTATGATAGATTGGAATTGATCAATATCAAGATCTTGAGGAATTTTTTCCTAGGTGAGGACTTTGTCAAGAATTTTCTTATGAGCAGGCAAGATTTTAAGCAGCTCAAATATTATGATTGGTAGATTTAACTTGCCCATTTCCTTGTGGATGATATGGAGATGATATTGATCTAGTGATGTCATACTCATCACAAAACTATATAACTTCATCTAATCTAAAGCACGTGGCATTATAATTAAAAAAAAATTCAAGACATCCAAATTTGGTGATTATGTTATTTAGCAAGAAATTATTCACAACATTTCTACTAGCTTTTCTAGTCAGAATGGATTCTACCCATTTTGTGAAATAATTTATTGCTACAAGAATCCATGAATAAAAAGTCCTAGAATTATTTTCTATTTCTCCAATGAAATCCATTCCCTATGATTGGACTAGTGTTTGAACATCTACTAGCTTCAAAGGGGTATTTCCAAAGAAAAATGTCTACCAATAGATCTCTGACAAGGATTACATTTTCAGACTAGAAAATGAGCATATCTTTGAATAAGCTAAGCCACAAAAATCCAACTCTCATGACCTTATGGTTTGTTATATTGGCCATATAATGACCTCTACATACTCCTAAATGAATCTCAATAAGCTATTTTCTTGATTCTTCATGACCAATATATTTCAATAGTACTCCTTCAAAGTTTCTCACCAGAGCCTCCCATTAATGATAAGATATTATATTGCCTACAACTTTATAGATACTTTTTATTTGTCAGTCAAATTGGGTTGAGTTTTCATATGTTGTAAAAATACATAACATTTTTATACCCCTCATAGTTATCCATATCACATGTATATGGTCAATGGTTTTCATCAACAAGATTTATTTGATTGGCATCCAAGTTAGATTGAGTCATCATCCTAGCTAGTCCTTGGCCTCTTACTAGTTTTTTTATTTTGATCTAAATGTTGAATTCTTGGATTATGTTTATCCATATCCACCTCCTACCAAACACCTCTTATTGGGAAAATATATCCTTCAAAGTAGCACTAGGAACAAAATCCACAACAATAGCACCTACCAAGTAACACCTAAAAGCCTTGACAACTTTTACAAGAGCATATTCTTACTTCTCATTGATATCATATTTAATTTATATGGGTTGGAGTGACTTGCTGAAAAAAATAAATTGGTTTCTTGAAACCTTCTTCATACTTTTGAATAAATTTTTTTGCAATGGTGTGGAAAGATGCAACTAAAAAGATATGCATTGGGTTGGTGTAATTTGGTGTTTTAAGCACTAGGACATTCTTTATTGCATCTTTAATTTCTTGAAAATCAATTGATGGGTCACCTTCCCATTTGATCACTTCCTCTTTCTTAAGAATCTTAAATATAGGTTTGATAATTTTTGCAAAATTAGTTACAAATCTTCTTAAAAAAATTACTTGGATAAAGAATGATTGAATACCCTTGACATTTTTTGGCTTGAAAACTCTATCTATGGCTGCAACCCTTTTTGGGTCAATCTTGAATCCATCCTTAGATACTATATGGCCTGGTAGCTTCCCATATGTAACTCCAAATGTACATTTCCTTGGGTTCATGGAAACTCCATATTCCAAATCTTTTGAAAATTTTTTTTCTAAATTTTTACAATGATCTTCTTCTTTCTTGGAGTAGGTTGTCAGATCATCCTAATAAACAACCATGAATTTATCTATATATTTTGTGAAGGCAACATCCATGGCTCTTTGGAAAGTAGATCCTACATTTGTTAAGCCAAAGGACATTCAAACATACATATATTTTCCCCATGAAGTTGTAAAATAAGTTTTGAACTATTCTTTTTCATCAACCAACACTTAGTTAACTAGAGAATTCATTCATCATAAACATCAACTTAGAGCCAGTGACTTGCTGCAATATGACTTCCATATTGAGTAAACCATAATTGTCTTTCAAGGAAGAAATATTAAGGTCTTTTAAATCCACACATAGTCTAATGTCACCATTATTCTTCCTAACTGGTGCTAAGTTGGATACCCAAGACAAAAGTCATATGGGCTTAATAATTCCCCATGCCTAAGCTTCATCAACCATTCCTACATTTTTTGAGCTAGTACAAGATTGATAGGTCTCTACTTTTGTCTAAAGGGTTGAATTATTGATTTTCTTATAACAAGGGATAGCACCTTACCTATATAAAAAAATTTGGGAGACTCATTTGTTCCAAGATTAACTTCATCAAGCTCCTCTAGTTTTTTTCCTTTGGCCTCTAGGTGGACCTTGTCTTGATTTTCAAATACACTTTACAACTCTGCTAGCCCTCTAGGAACTTTATTTCTTTTCAATTGCAATACCTCTTAAACAAAGATGTTGTCCTTCCCATCTATGTTCTCAATCAAGGAACTATAGTGCAACTCTTGACCATGGTATTTGTCTTCATCCAAGAGAAAATTCAAAATATCTCTGTCATCTTCAAATACCTTCTAATTATCTATATTATTAGGAATTTAAGGACTATTTTGCACTTCAATCTTTGAAATTGCAACAAAAGACATATCATTAGGTTTTATGGCCACATTAGCTTTTGGATCAACCATTTTATTATTACTCTATCCATCCAAGTGATTCCAAAAGTATCAAATGCTTAAATCTCATCACATACAATATTCCTATGTTGTTTCAATCTCTTGTTCTTAGATGCATATGTCTATTTAATTTGAGACACAACTAATTCAAAGTCACCAATGAAATGGAACTTTCTGATTCCATGACTTGTAGCTACTTTTAACCCAAGTAAAAGTGCTTCATATTTTACTATATTATTTGTGCAAGTGAAATTCAAAATGAAGGAGTATCCAAATGTGTTCATCTCTAGTGATATAAAAACTACTCTAGACCCTTGCCTTTCTTTGGAAATAGCCCCTTCAAAATACATTGTCCAAACATTTTGTAAATCTATGCATCTTGTTGCTTCTTGTAAATCAATGGGACTATCTTTTCAGTCTCTTGATTAGTAATTTAAGCCCTAAAATAGATTACTTATGTATCTAAGAAACATGTAGAATCAATATCAATGTTGTCTTCAATCATATGAATAACCCTTGGTTCTCTATTATTCTTGATATCTTTGTCCTCTATATGAAATATAGAAAAAGACAAGTCACATTGTAGGCTCCCTCCCATTGCAACACTCCACTTTCTTGAGAGTAATATTCCATACTAAGGAGGGATATAAACTACTAAGAAACTCATAATTAATTCAACATGGGGATAAGAAACTAACCTATTTGGAAATGCATTAATGATAGCTATAACAAGGAATTTTCTTGCATCCTTGGCTCAACATCTACCTTGTTTAGTATATACTTTTAGACTGAGAGATTCCATAATTTTGAAAGACATGATAGTATAGTAAGCTTTTGAATCAATCTAACAATTCTTCAAGGTCTTCCCATTTATAATCAAGCTATAGAAGAAAGGTTTAATATTCTCTATATATTTTGTAGACAAACTATCCAAATACATTTGAGGTGTTTGGGATATGAATTCTCTATTTTAATTTTCTTTTACTACAACTTGTACCTCCTATCTTAATGATGACTCACCTTTGATAAAAATACTATTCCCAATTCTGCCTAACCAAGAAAGGGCTTTAGTTTTATGTTCCTCTATCCTAAACATTTCAGATAAAGGGACCTTGATAGTAATTTGTGACAACCTATAGATCATATCAACAATTTCATAAACAAGGCATTTGCATAAATTACCTTTAGTTACTTGTACTTGAACAATGAAATCCTCAATTTTTTTGACAACATCAAGACCTAGTTTTCTTTCTTTTATTATTATCTTGATTGCTTCTACATCCTAAGCCTATACCTTCTTCTTAGGTTCCCACTTCTTAGTTTTGTTGTCCTTGAGTTTGACAACCATTTGATCCTCTGCTTTGTTGCCATCATTCATCTTGTGGGTTATATCCATAATGAAAATTCTTGATGCTTTCCCAATAGTATTATTTATTGTTCTATTTCTTAGATTATAAGTATTGTGAATTTGAGAAACCATCTTAGGAGTTATTATGTCAATCTCTTCCATGGAAGGTTTTCTAAGATTCATATGTTTAACAGATGGAATTATGTTGCATGTCTAGTCATCAACTTGATCTTCATCATCTAAATTTTGTTGTCGATGGTATAGTTGATACATGCTTCACTAGATACTCACATCTATTTTAGACTCTTCATTACCAAATTCTTCATAATTATCACATGAATTAATCATGTTGAAAGCCTTATCATCATGGTTGTTTTCTTCCTCCCCCTTTTTAGGCTATGTCTATTGATGTGTATAAAATGACTAAGCAACTACATTGTAGTCAGGAGAATGAGGGGATTGAGAAATAATACACCAAGACATTTCTTACATCATATTCACAAAATTCTTCTATAGTAGATCTAGTGTTATTTTGTCATTAGTGCCTTGTGTAGGGTTATTAATGGGTTTACCATCTTTCTATTATGTGTTTTATGGGTAATTATGTAACCTGGCTTGCCTATTATAGTTATTATTGAACTATGGCTTCTCACCAATATTATTCTTATTCACATGGTTTACTAGAGGATTGAAATTCTTAATGACCTGATCCATTTTGTCTTCCTCTAGATTTTTAGCTATGATAGGCTTGTTACATTCTTTCTTGTTTTCCCTAGGGTTAATTTTTTTTGGATCATCTATCCTTCCAAGTTTTCTAGAGGCTCTTATGTTATTCTCAATGTTAACAACCATTATAAAAGCATCTCTTAGTATCCTAGGATCTTTGTCTCTCAGAATATAAGACATCTTGTGTGTGTAGATTGTCGGCCTCTGAACCTCACAAACACTTCAACATGGTCCTTACCTGTAGAATCATCTTGGAATAAACATTGAGTTGTTTATCCAAGATGTCTGACAATGTGACCTATTGCCTCCTAATTAGAAGGATTTTTCCTATGTCCTCTCAGATCAAGAAGCAAGCAACTAGACCATCTAGTATGAAGGGTATTATGAGAAGTATGTAGTTGTGCAATTAATCTATATGAAGTGCATGCATTAATCTAAGAAACAAAATAAATTAAGCTAAATATATGCATTTTAATGTAAATGATCCTAAAATATTAAGAAAATATGAAAGCTAGAATGAGTAATCACTTTGATAGCAATTCAATATTATTCCAATTCCAACCTCTATAATGAGGAATTAGGAGTCTCTTAAATAGAATTCCTGAAATCCACCAACAGGTGAGATCAACTCAAATCAATGGTCAGGATTGAAGCCACAATTTAGCCAAAGAGTAAAATTCCCAATATAGGTGCAATTAACTAACTCATATCCTAAGTGTAATGAATAGTTAACTAAAATTTACCTAAGTGTGAGAGTGAGTGAATTAAGTTAATTCCAATTCAAGAGATAGATAACTTGGAATTTCCATTTTTGAACTAAAGAGTAGCATTTGGAAAGTTTATTTAATTTAGTAAAATGAGATATGACCTCATAAATACCTTTTTCATTTAATTGAATAATTATATTCAATTAATTAACATGAGCATGATTATTAAATTAAATATTTTTAATTCCTTAGTACATTAGCCTTAGTAGATAATTTAATTTAATTAAAGCATAAGTACTTTAAATTAAAAATCTTAATCAATAAGTTTAATATGGCTAATTCAAGTTAATACTTTAGGAATTAAATAGGTGTCATTATTAATGTAGATTAGGGTTTTCTATAGTTGACAATTAAGTCAAGTAGCAAAAATCAGAATAAGAATTGTCTAGTGAAATAGGACTTTAGGACTGATCAAAATAGACTAGAATTGGTTGTCATGGCAATGAGCCAATTTTGGGGTATTACACATCTTGCTATCAAAAGCATTGAAATAGGTAGTGAAACATGCATTCTCACCTAATCTCCTAACTTGTAATAACTTGTATATTCCTTTTTTGGACCTCAAATTAAAATCAAATATAGATTCATTTTGATTTTTTATAGTATTGTTAAAGACATTTAACTTGAATCTTGCATTAGTGTTATCCCCATACTACTCCTTGAAAAGCTTCTCTAGATCATCCCAAGAACCAATACTATCATCAAGTAGTCTCCTAAACTAGTTCCTAGAATCCTTTGTGAGTGAATGCCCAAATAGTTTCATGACAACATCTTCATGCTCAACTTCATAATCATTCAACATGTCAGTAAATTTTTTGAGATATTCTTCACCAATAATGGCATTATTTCTTGATAAATTTGTGACTTTATCTGTTAAGTCATTGGAGATAGGATGAGGAAAACCAAGAATACCTATAAAGGACATATGTTTGTAAATTTCTATATGGATGGGCTTTTCTGAAATCCTAAGATAGTTGAAGAACTAGGTCCAACCCCTTGGGTTTCAATGGGAATTTTTTCTTGTTTATTTTCAGCTAACTAAGAATAAGTGGTAGAAGAGGAAGTTGGTATTGATTGGGAAAATCCTTGGCTATTTATCATAGGACTAGAAGTTGGGATAGAAGGTATAGGTTGTGAAGTCTGGTTTTGCCAAGTTGTTAAGCTAGAACTAGATTTAAGGAAATGAATTTTTCTCCTTGTTTCTGCTTCCTCAAGCTCATTTTCAACTTTCTCCAATTCTTTTGTAAGATCTTCCCTTTCTTATTTTTCTCTTTCCAACTCTAAGTCAATTTTAGAAATAACAATATTTTTTGGAGAAACAAGAGGCTCATTAATGCATATACCCACCACCTTCTATTTTCCTTTATCAATATTCTTAGTGGTAAGGTCTATTACATTTTACTCAATGACTTTATATGGTTGGACTTGAGAAATGGAAGGTCCTTAATTTATCTTGTAGAAGACATTCTTGATCTTGGATTTAAGACCTTATTTCTCCTACATCTCCAAAAATGTCAAAATGTAGAGTAGAAGATTTTTCTTCTAACTTCCTATTTTTCTCTTTTAATAATTCCATTCTTTTGAGGACCTTTTCCCTCTCTATGAGGGCATTCATGGTTATTAATTCTTTTTCTTTCTCCAAATGTATAAATTTGGCATCTTTCTCTACAACCTTCTTCCTCAATGTTTCAATCTCAAATTATAGCTCACCCAGATCTACAAAGGTAGTTTTTGAATCTATGTGATCATCTAGATCTATGAGATTTCTTTCAACATATGGAATTTTCTCAATATTTGACCTCAATTAAAGGTGCTCTTATATCCCCATCTTTGATTTACCTCCTTAGAAATATTTGGTCTGAAGGTAGTATCTCCTATGTAGGAAATAATTTTATCTTGGTATACTCTTTCTTTAGGTAATGGAGCAGTGAACATTTCACCTAAAAGTCTAGTATTCTTGGACTCATAATTTAGGGATGAGGATTCTCTTTATATCACATGTTGATAATGTGAATGAGCTAAAGTATTATCTCGAGACTTCCATGTGTGCTTAGGATCTCTGTTCTTCTTAGGTTGGTTCTTCCTACCATCTTGAGGTAGTTCTATGTATAGAGGGACTTCTAGAATTTCCTTCGTATATGATCATGTGTTTTTCCTTCTATCTACCATTTCATACACTTAAGATATAGGAATAGCTACTAAACCTTTGACTAAGTTTCCACCTACTGAGGAAGAATTCTTTAATATAGCTAGAAGATAGGAAAATATTACAAGAATAGAATGTTTTAATATAGATCTGACATGAGGATCTAATACACAATAAAATCTAACACAGTGCACTTTGGGAAATAGAAAATCTATCACATAGAAAAGACATTATTTAGACACAACCCATGTCATGTACTTCCTATTGTATTAGAAGTTTTTGGATTCTTAAGGTTTGTCTACTAAAATAAACCAATACAAGCACTCCCCAACAGAGTCCCCCTATTTTTGGCTTCTAATTTGAAATTTTTTTAACAACCTTTCAAAAGATGAGAATACCTAGGATTTACCTAGAAATAAAAATGCACATTCTGAGAAATAAATTCTGTGAAGTTCCATTTTGAGTAATGTCCAAGTCTGCATTTTTGCTTGTGTCAAATGACAGGAGGCAATGTTTGCAATTGAGTATCTTGCATCCAGTTATATTTCATGAGACCACTTTGGGAATATTTATTATCCATATTAGAGAGCTTGTGTTTCATATTTTGAGCCATTTTTAGTTCATTTGCCTAGGTTTTGAATCCCTCAAAGTTGGTCATTTATTGTTGTCATGATGATGTGAATTGTTTAGAATTCTGGGAGGCCTTGTTTGACTTATTATAAGTTTGACCTAGTTGGTCAAAATTATAAAATTTCTTTTGCATTGAATTTTTGAGGTTAGAGACTTACTATTTTTCAATTTTGAGCTTATGAAAAATCCATTTGCTCAGTTTTCAAACATGATTCCAAATGCAATTTGTAACTTTTTACTAGTGTCAAGAAAGAAAAATTGGTCAGTACCCCTTTTTGTGATGTAATAACTCAAAATACATGATAGATGAGATCAAATGGATTGTACAAATATTTTCACCTCTAAAAATACTTTAATTTTTCCAATTTTCAAATCTTGACAAATCCATTTATACACTTTCCCAAGTTCATTCTGTTTGTAAAAAATGTCTTTTCTACTAGTGTTTCTAGACTGTAATTTTGAGTAGCCCACTTTCACCGCTTGTCAAATTTGCCCAATTATTTATGATGAGCCCTAAAAAAAATTTATAATCTCTTCATGATAATGAACCAATTCCCTATTTTTTATTTTCCCAAGTGTCAGTTTGCCCTATTTTCAAAGCCAAATCCAAACATAATTTATTATTTTCTAACATGTGTGCTTGCAAGCAATTTTGAGAGGGCAACTTCAATAGTCAATATCTTCTAACTAAGAATTCATCATGAGATGTGATTTAATAGGGCAAGAGATTGTGAAACAAAGAATTGGTTTGAATGGTTTCAAAGCTTGGTTAGGTGTTTGGAACAATTTTTAAAGCTAGTCAAAGGACCTCTTTGCATGAAACTGGTAGTTTTCAGGAAAAGTTTGAAGGTCAGTTTTAAATGATGTGATAGTGATTGAATTTTGATCAAATAAATTTTATATTTTCAATAGGCTACTCTGAGGATTTAGTTGTTTGAAAATGAAATTTTTTTAGCCGGACCCACTTTGGGGTCCAACTGATTTCTCTAGATTGATAAAATGTGAAGGATACTGCTTCAAATGGAGAGTGATATTTAATGTGAATAGGAAATTCAACTATAATGGAGAATTCCTCCATTGAAATCATTGAGGGTTTTGAAATAATGGGTGATGTTACCTCTAGTATGCTCCATAGCAAATAGGAGATACTAGAAGACAAACAATGATTTATAGTATTCCAAGCATGTATATGAATGAATGATCTCTCTAATAAAAAAAAATATAGCTCTATGGAATGGTAATGTTGAACAAGATAAGCTTCCATTAATGATGTGAGATCAATTATACAAACCAAAAGGAGCTAGTGGAGTATATGTCAAAGATTGGAACATTCTAAACATTGTCTTAGGTGCTAAATAGGTTTGAGAGATATATTCTTCTCCAAGACTACTATGGGAAAGAATCTTGAAGAAAAAGTATCTAGATAACATGGATAATGAATGGATCTTTACCATTACCAACCCCATTCCATAGTGCATTTCTAATTTAGAACTTTATTATAAGCTACAAGAGCCTAGTTATGGAACATCTAATGTGGCACATTGGAAACGAGGAGAACTCAAAATCTTGGAACAATTCTTGGGAAGGGAACAAAACTCTCATCTAGGAAGGCATCTCAATGATCATTTTTGAAACTATGTCAAGGGAATGGGGTATCAAATTCATGGACTCTTTGGATCCCAAAGCTAGCTCAATAGGGAGATAGATTATGTAGAATGATCCATCTAGCTTGAGTCTCTTTCAAGGTGAATTAGAAACCCTTAGCAAACTATTAAGAAATAGGAGCTTAAGTGTTTCATCAAAAGCAACTCCTCTATGATTAACACATATGTATTTCCCATGCAAACAAGTTGCTCTGGTTAAAAAGACCAAGTTATGCATTTTGAGGAGCTCTTTAGCCATAGCAATGGAAGAGACCATGATAATGAGGATGGAGCCCAAATAGACAAACAAAATGGGTCCATATCTCTTCACCAGTGTCATAACTCACTATGAATGGATTAAAAAATGAACAAGATTTGTGAAAATTTGTAATAAGCACAAAGTACTTTTAGTGCCTATCTTTCCCTCTTGCTTGCATGATAATGTGGGAGGCTCAAGATCCTTTCATGCCACTAGTAATTGGTCTATTTATCATGGTAGGCATATCCTTGAATGGTGTCATAAATTTTTTTCTCAAGAATTGAAAACATGCCCAATTTTGATGTTGTTGTTTTGTTGATCTTCAACTAGTTTACTCTTGGAAATCTCATATCTCCAACACTACCAAATGTTGCTCACTTACTAGGCCTTGACTATGGATCATTAGTTGTGAAAATGTAAATAGTGGCCCCCAAAAGAATCCCACTAAGAGTGACACCACCTCTCTAGCCCAAATGGTTTAGAATCATCCCAGTCAGATTGTTACTATTCAAGTCCAACTAGAGTAGACTATTACAATTTCCTAGCTCCAATGGGATGTCCCTGTTGAAGCTATTATTTGCAAGCTATAGGATCACCAATCTTCTCAGCTTCCCTTTTGTTCCAACACTTAGAATCTCATCATCTCTATAGCAAAGTGACTTAGAGTTTTTTTTTTCTTTCTTGCAAATGGTTCTATTATGATGAGGAGGGTTGGAAATGGGAAGGTCTATGCCACACACTACCCATGATTTCATGAAATGAAAAAATGAATTTGCAAAGAGATGCACAAGATTTTGACCTATAACCTTGTGAAAAAGGGGCCAAGAGATTATCCCACATTTCTTGTCTCAGGGATCTTTTATTCTTTAAATACAATAGAACACTACAACTAAGTGTCTTAAAGACACATAGGCTTTAGAAGCCTCAAAAATGTGTGGGTCCCACCCAGTCAGTTGGAGAGAAGACCAAATAAATTTTAAACTAGCATGCAAATCAAGATAAGGTATTGACATCATTAGGTGACATGGGATTATGAGCAACTTACAATCTAACAAGTGGTTGATCTGTGGATGAATTGCAAACCAACATGTGGCAACCAATGAGATCAAGATGTATGTGTCAAATTTTGCCACATGGTGAGATCCAATGATTGACACATTAATACTTCATGGAGATGCTCTGAAGATAAGTGATGTAGGGAAGCACTTGGCCACCACATGGTAGTGAGCCCTAGTCTATGGTGACATAGTAGGATTGATTCCCAAAACCAATAATAAGGTGCCATGCAGTAGTGACGTGGTGGGTACAGGTAAAATCCTGAAAGAGTAGTGAGGTGGCATGATGTAGCAGTCTGAGAGCCAATGAGGAGCTACCACATGGAAATAATAGGTGGGGCAATCAAAGGATGCCACATGGTGCCTAGTGGCAAATGACTATGCTAAGGTCGACAAATAAGATGGTGACATATAGTGGATGTGGTCAAACTTAGTTGACTCGACTTGCATAAATAAGTGAAAAATAAGTAACATAAAAATGATGTTCAAATATTTTCCAAAGACCACATGAAAAAATTTTAAATTCAAAAATGGACTAAAGATAAATTTTTAACATTAGAGTATTTTAAATTTTTGAAAAAATAAGTTTTAGACTAGAGAGCCATGCGAGGGGTATATTTTTTGAAATGAGATTCTGGGACTTTTTGGTAGGCTAATATAGGGATATTATATATCAATGGAATCAAAAGAAGATGAAATTTCTAATTTTGGAGTTTATTTTTGCACAAGAAGCCATCTATTTAGGTTATTCTAGGTTTTCTCGCAGATTATCAACTTACAACTGCATTCAGGTATCAAAATTCAAATGTGATTTCTAGCAGGGTAATGATCTGAATGTGCACAAAAGATAATAAAATGTAGTTAGGGTTGAGTTTGGTTACATCCAAGACAACTAAATACAAATTTTATCAACATTACTTGAGGCATTTCAGATATTTTGGCTGCACAAGGGTTTTCATCATTCAATAGAGATATTTCCTTGTTGGTTAAAGAATAATGATGAAAACTAAATCACATCAAATGGGTAGAAAGATGAAAGAAGTTTTATGACTACAAAGTATGGAATTTCAAGTGGACACATGTTAGCTTCAGATCAGATCTAGGAATTCATTTATTTTCTATATCTTCTTCTTTCTCATCCATTGTAAGGGTTGGTTCCAATTTTGGAGAAAAAAGGATTCACTGCTATATACAATGTTCCAATATCGAGTGTTCTCAAATTTCTGAAACTAGGGTTCCATTTTTTTGATGTGTTCTCATCACTATGACATCACACTCTTCAGCATATTTTCTCTTGTATGAACAATACTAGTGAAGATAATATAGAATTTTTTGATCTATTAGGTGTATGTATGTTTTAATTTCATGAATTTGGATATATAGTTTCAAAAAAATAAATACACATGAGCAAGAATTTGTTTAGTTTCATTTTGATTCTCATCTCTTATCTCTTGAATTTTCAATCTTATGTGGTTTAAGGACAAAAGAACTAAGACCCATTTACATCCCCTTAAGTTTGTATGTCTGATAAGTTTTTTTGTTCGAACAAAGGGCCAAGTAAATGCTTGATGTGTTTGACAAGGTTGCTAGTTATTTTGAGAAGGATACTTCATAAGAATGAGGTCTTTATAAACACCAATGTCTAATTCAAAAAGTGATGTCTAATTCAAAAAGTGATAGGATAGATCTAATATCTTGGTGTATGAAATATGTCACTGATATCACAAATGTTTATGCTTGATTCATGGAATTTCCCAATTGATAAGGCATTGATTAGCTATACGATCACTGGTTCTTACTATTGCATATTTGGGGTCTTGTTGAAATCAACATCATTAATCAAATGTATTTCCCTTTAATGTTGAATAACTAAAAAGGATGCCCTCACTTAGCTTATGAATTTCTTAGGTCATGTTATTAGCTATTTCATTTCTAAGATCTATGCATAAGTATTAGAAGATTAAGGGTTTTATCTGCTTTGTTAAGATTCAAGTGTATGTTTTGGCACTGGTACCTTTTAAGTGAATCTGAGGTACACCCACCTAGATTTTGCAAAGCCTAAAGTAGAAGAAGGGTCAAATCCTTATAATTGGCCTAGTGCCTAAAAGGGTATGTTGAAGATGGGAATTAGCTGCCTCTCATCAAGATAATTTACATTCATATAGTTTCAAAACATCAATAAAATGGTGACTCTGTTGGGGAAATAAGGTTGTAAATGACTAAATTATGGAGCTAGAAACCTCTTATATATTTTGCATATTTAGTTTTGTATGCAAGGTTTTGTGTTCCCCAATTAAGCTTTATGCATGGACAATAGTTGCTTTGAAGGATTGAAGGTAGATTGTGTTGATACTAAATTTTATTTTCAATCAATTTAGCCAGTTTTGGTTTTCAAAGTACTACTATAAATTCTGAGTTAGAATTGTTCAAAGATATTTTCTCTCTTCAAAGTGTTTAGAGATTTGCAAGTGTCATAAGTTGAAAGATTCAGTTCAGATTTGTCATGTTGCAAATCATGTGTTAAATCTTTCTCATAGTTGTAAGTGGCAATTCTCTAAAAGATCTCTATACTAGTGTAGATTGGTTATAGATAAATTTTTTTAGGAACTTTCAATTGAATTGTGGAAATCTAAAAGTTATGATAAGTTTTAGGCATGAAGAGAGAATATATGAGTTCTTGAATGATGAGTCTTGAAGTGTTGTGTTTGATCTATCATAAGAAATTTAAATGTTAAGAATGAATTACAGTAGTGATTTCATTTGGTTCTCCTCAAGGAGATGGTGGTTCTACAAGGATTTGATTAGTGGTGTGAAGAATTGAAGTTTACATAGTGCCAAAATAACAGATTAGTGGTTTCAACATCAACACTTGAGGTATTTCATTTTTCATGTTGTTGTTCTTGTCATGAAAGAAAGTGGTATATGTATGTGTTCTCCATCAAGTGTTTTTCAGCACTAGGAGGAGGAGAATAGTTTTATAAGTTTTATACACTTCATTGTAATAAGTTTTAGCTTGTAAAGTTTTGTGAAGTGTTTCAAGAAATTCATTTATTAGAAGGTTTTAAGCCTGCTATAGATTTCAAATTAGAATCATTGTTGATGAATGTCAAGGCTTTGAAGAATGAAAGGTTTCATTTCATCAAATATGCAATCGGTTAGTGATGTTTCTAGATCTATTTCTGCCAAGAGATATATGCCATTAGTTTTCAATGGTATTCATGGTTTCCTAAATACTATGCCATATGATCATAGAAAGTATTTTCCTAATTTTGATGGGAAACATGGAAATTTAGCCAATCATCATGTTTAGTTGCTCAATGATTTGATTGATGATTTTGAAATTGCTCATGAAGACATGTATATGAATTTGTTTGTTCAAACTTTGGAAGCTGATGCTAGGGATTTGTTTTCATTTTTGCTAGATTGTTCTATTTCATCTTGGGATGAATTACATTTAGCCTTCAGGAAGTAGTTAGGGGAAAGAGTAAGCATCTCTAATTATTTTGGTAAGTTCTTGAAGATTCAAATTAGGATTGGTGAGTTAGTTCTTGAATTTAATATCAAATTTTCTAAATTTTTAAATGAGATTTCTGAAAGTTGTAAACTAGATGATCAAGTGTATTTAGTGGTTTATCTTGATGCATTTGATAAATAGATGAGTTATATATTAAGAGATAAAGAAATTGAGACTTTGCACCATGCATTAATGATAGCAATAGAGATTGAAAATAACATAAAGTATGGATTAACTAGGAGTCATTTCTCTAGAAATGTTTGTCAGCAAGATGAAGTCATAAGGAAGAATCAATGTCAGAAAGAGTAGTTGATTTTAGATCAAAATGTAGGTACCCCTACTGTTGTAAATGATCTTGTTGAAAATTTAGAAGTAAAAACATGTGAACATGAAGTTTCTTTTTTACAAAAAGGAGCATAGTCTATTCTTGTTGAATGTAATGCACATGTTTATAGTATTATAATAGTTGATGGCAAAGTTAGTTCACTTGATGAGTTATGTCATGTCCCCTATTCAAATAATTAAAAAAAAAAAAAAAACTTTGCTAAGGCAGGCAGGCTCCAAAAAGGTGAAATTTCAGAAAAAGGGGTTAATCTTTGGAAACCAATGGACTAATAAATAAAAATTATTATTAAATTATATTTTATTAACCCCTCTTGGACATGAGTTAGGGTTATGCCCTCTTTAAAAGGGGTTTGGAGGCATTTTGGGCTTATTCTACATCTTGATTCTTGCTAATTTTCTTGTTGTTCTTCAGAGGCTGCCAAACCTGTGGAGAAGGAGACCCAAGAACAAGAGTTTGCAGGTCTCCAAGAAGGCTAAGGATGGGAGTTTGAAGCCATTCCATGTGCATGCTCATACAGAGTTTGCCTTTGTGCTGAATAGTGCCGATTTGGGTGTTTTCGGGGTTGTTTTTGGTTTGAGTTTGGGTTTATTGGGAAATTGGAAGATCTTTGTAATGTTGGTTGTTTGATTTTAAAGTTCTGATTTGAGGCTGGAAATATCAATAAAAATCAGTAAAGGGACATTTTAGTGGTATCAGAGCCGTGATCTTGCCAGCCTGAGGGTTTGTAGAAGTTGCATGTCAGTTTTAACAACTACCCAGATCTTGCATGTCATATTTTATGATTGCATGCAACTAAGTGAAAGAGAAAAAAGATATTTGCAGCGAGAAAAGAATAAAGAAATTTTGATCAAACCCCCAGTTGAAAGCAAAAGTACAAAATCCAAGGAAGAAAAAAGTATGGCTGATCCAGATGAGATGGCAAAAAAATTCTTCCAAGACATCCAAAATACTCAGAAGCAAACAGTGGATGGTTTGGCGGAAACTAGAGAGGCTTTGCGAATATTGACAGAAAAATTACAAGGAATTGCATCTATTAATGAGAAAGGGAACACTTCAGAGGAGCCAAGAAATGGGAGATCCACACCATCTAAATCAACCAAATCTATTTTCTTGCCTGCAGATGAGCCACCAGTACCAAATCCAGCCATTAATCCAGTGGAAGAGGTTACAGGTAATTTGATTACATTAAGAGCTACTTACAATGGCTTAGATGATGACTTTCATAGTTGAGTTCCTTTTAGAGAATATTCGGATATGATGAACGCTTTGATGCCCAAGAAAGAGAACAAGAGGGAGCATGACACAAGTGGAAGAGAGCTCAAAAATAAAATAAGCAAGTTTACAGCACCTACTTTTGATGGAACAAATAAAATTTCAGCTAGAGCATGGCTACAAAAATTACAAACTTTCTTCACACTTAACCCCATGAAAGAGAGTGATGCTATTCAATTTTCAAGTCTACACTTGGAAGATGCAGCCTATGATTGGTGGTATCATGGAATGACTACTCAAGGTCACGATCAGGTAACTAAATTTGAAGATTTCAGTCAAAGGGTGATAGATAGATTTGACCTCAAGGACGATGAAGAGTACTTTAAAGAATTGTCAAAGTTGAAGCAAACCAAATTAGTTAATGAGTATATAGAAGAATTTCAAAAAGTGGTTGTTATGGTACCTGATATGAGTGAAAAGAGGATCATTTATCTTTTTCTTGATGGTTTAGAAGATTTTGTTAAGGGTTTGGTTAAGGCTTTCTCACCCTCAACCTTACAGGACGCTATGAAAAGAAGCTTGCAACTTGAAACTTGAGTGCCTATGAAATCAATCACTAATCAAAAACCACCAAATCTTTGGCAACATAAGGGAAATTTTTAGAAAAAGACTTTCCCAACACTACCACCAAAAGATGTGACAAATGTGGCAAAAAAGAAGGTAGATGAAGAGACTAGGAGTGAATTACGAAGGAAAAAGCTTTGTTTTACTTGTAGAGAACCATGGGTTCCAGGACACAGATGTTTGGGGAAAGGTCAAGTGCACTATATTGAAGTTGCTTCAGAATCTGATTCAGATGAGCATGAGGAATTTCATGATACTAAGGAGGAGGTAGAAGAAGAGAAAGTAAAAGAAATCAGCAAGGATGGCACTTTAGTAGCATTATCAGGAGTCCCAAGATACCATCCCTTCCAAATTCGAGGGGTACTAGCAGGGCAAAGGTTGACTGTTCTTCTTGATAGTGGGGCAACTCACAATTTTATTGATGAGGGATTTGTCATGAAAAGAGGGCTTAAAGCAGAAGATTTTGAGGGATTCCATGAGACTATAGCTGATGGATTCACTATGCCTTGCACACGGGTGGTGAAACAACTCAAGATGACCTTAGGAGATTATGAGTTATGTGATGACTTCTATGTGGTTGGTATTGGGGAGACAGATCTTGTATTGGGTGTTCAATGGTTGCACTCTATCGGAGGCTATTACATGAACCATCAAACTATGGAGTTTAAATTTCATTCCAATGGGAAAGAAGTCATATTGAAAGGGTTATCGAATGGAGCACCTAAGGCAGTCTCTGCAAAGAGGATGGAGAGGAATTTTTGAAGAGGACAAGTAACATGGGCAGCAGGAGTCATAATCCAACCAAAAAGCTCTCCAAAGAATCAAGGTAATTTCCATTTTGAAATTCAAAATATTCTTGATAAGCATAGTATAGGTTTCAATGATTTGCCTCCAGGATTACCACCAGATAGAGGTTTTGAGCATGTTATAGAGTTAGAACAGGGTGCCAAACTAGTTATAACAACCCCATACCGCCATCCAAGAGGTTATAAGGAAGAAATTGAAAAAACTATTAAAGAACTCCTGGACATGGGATTCATAAGGCCTAGCTCTAGTCTATTTGCATCATCTGTGGTACTTGTCAAGAAAAAGGATGGTACAATGAGAATGTGTATAGACTACAGGGCTCTAAACAAGAAGACCATAAAAAATAGGTATCCCATACCACGCATAGATGAACTCATTGATGAGTTACATGGTGCTGTATACTTCTCAAAAATTGACTTAAGATCAGGCTACCATCAAATCCGAATGAGGAGTGAAGATGTGGAAAAGACTGCTTTCAGATGTCACTATGGGCACTTTGAATTTCTTGTTATGCCATTTGGACTCACTAATGCACCTACAACATTCCAATCTTGTATGAATAAGGTATTCAGTCAGCATCTTCAAAAATTTGTTTTGGTATTTTTTGATGATATCTTGATATACAGTAAAACATGGGAAGAGCATCTAAAGCACATAGACACTGTTTTGGGAATCTTGGAGCAAAAATCCTTCTATGCTAAGCTATCTAAATGTGAGTTTGGTTTGATAGAGATCCTATATTTGGGACATATTATAAGCTCTAAAGGAGTACAGGTTGATCAACAAAAAATCCAGGCAATTTTGGATTGGCCTCCACCCACTAATCTTACACAATTGAGAGGTTTCTTCGAGTTGTGTAGCTACTATAGGAGATTTGCCAAGGGGTTTTCTCAACTTGCTGCCCCCTTGACTGATTTGACAAAGAAAGGAGCTTTTGTTTGGACAGAAGAGGCACAAAAAACATTTGATAAGCTTAAGGAGGTAATGAGTTCATGCCTTGTGCTTGCAATTCCAGATTTCTCTTTACCTTTTGTTGTTGAATGTGATGCTTCGGGAGAAGGTATAGGGGCTGTCCTAACTCAAAGGGGACATCCAATAGCATTTGAGAGTTGAAAATTAAATCAATCAGAGAAAGGGTACTCCATCTATGATAAGGAAATGTTGGCAATCATGCATGCACTTCATAAGTTTAGACAATATTTGGTATGTGAGAGATTTATTGTAAAGATAGACCATAATAGCCTTAGGTTCTTATTGAACCAAAGGGATTTGAATGATTGTCAACAAAAATGGGTAAGCAAATTGCAAGCTTATGATTTTGATATTGAATACATGAAAGGAAAGAATAATGTGGTTGCTGATGCTCTCTCAAGAAAGCCCACTTTGTGTTCCTTATCATCTATCTCTGCTGATTAGAAAGTCTCCATAATTTTAGAGTATGCTAAAGATTCATTTTCCACCAAGATTTTGGATAAGTTAGTGGATGATAACAGGTACAAGGTTGTTGATGAATTGATTTATTACAAGAATAGGATCTTCTTAGTGCCAGGGTCAAAAACTAAGGAGAGGATATTGAGGGCCTTTAATGACACATCTTTGGCTGGTCACCAGGGATACTTCAAGACATACAGGAAAATTCAAGAGTGGTTTTCATGGAAGGGTATGAAGGAGGATGTCCTTAAACACATTAAGGAATGTATGGTATGCCAACAAAGCAAGAGTGAGCAAAATTTTCCTGCAGGGTTGTTGCAGCCACTTCCTATTCCCGAACAAAAATGGGAAAGTATTTCCATGGATTTCGTCACTGGGTTGCCCAAGGTTCAAGGTAAGGATTGCATATATGTGGTGGTAGATAGACTAACTAAGTATGCACATTTCTTTCCTATCACATTTGATTTCAAGGCATCACAAGTGGCCGAATTGTTCTTCAAGGAAATTTTTAGATTACATGGTTTGCCTAGAAACATTGTTAGTGATCGGGACAGTAGATTCCTCAGCTCTTTTTGGAAGGAGCTCTTTCATTTGGCAGGAACTGAACTCACTCCTAGTACTAGCTATCACCCTCAAACAGATGGACAAACAAAGATAGTTAATAAATGGATAGAAAGATATTTGAAGAACTATGTTTCAAATCAACAACATGCTTGGGTGAAATGGTTACACCTAGGGGAGTATTGTTACAATACATCTCATCACATGTCTATTGGTATGCCTCCTTTTCATGCACTTTATGGTTATGATGCCCTTTCCTTTGTTGATCTAATACTTTCCAATAGCAGAGTACCCGCAGCAAGTGATTTCATCAAGCAAAGCCAAGACATAATAAGGTCCCTCAAGGATAATCTACAACATGCACAAAACCAACAAAAGATATATGCTGACAGGAAAAGGATTGAAAGATCTTTTGAGGTGAGAGATTTGGTATTTGTTAGGTTGCAGCCATATAAGCAAAGCACCTTGAAGAGAAGTGGGGCAGAGAAACTCAAGCCAAGGTTCTATGGGCCTTATAAAATCATCAAGAAGGTAGGAGAGGTAGCTTATGAATTGGAGCTCCCACCAAACAGCAAAATACATAATATTTTTCATGTATCTTGCTTAAAGAAGGTTCTAGGCCAGCAAACCATAGTATCTACAGAATTACCACCTCTTGATGATGAAGGGAAATTAGTTTTGATACCAGAAGAGATTTTGGATACAAGAGAGAAAAGGTTGAGAAATAGGAGCATCATAGAGAATTTGGTCAAATGGAAAGGATTACCACTAGAGGATGCAACTTGAGAAGGAGAACATATTCTTGAGAATTCCAATCTTTATTGCTTGAGGAAAAGAAATATTTGGGAGGGGAGGACTTGTCATGTCCCCTATTCAAATAATAAAAATAAATAAATAAACTTTGCTAAGGCAGGCAGGCTCCAAAAAGGTGAAATTTCAAAAAAAGGGGTTAATCTTTGGAAACCAATGGACTAATAAATAAAAATTATTATTAAATTATATTTTATTAACCCCTCTTGGACGTGAGTTAGGGTTATGCCCTCTTTAAAAGGGGTTTGGAGGCATTTTGGGCTCATTCTACATCTTGATTCTTGCTAATTTTCTTGTTGTTCTTCAGAGGCTGCCAAACCTGTGGAGAAGGAGACCCAAGAATGGGAGTTTGTAGGTTTCCAGGAAGGCTAAGGATGGGAGTTTGAAGCCATTCCATGTGCATTCTCATACAGAGTTTGCCTTTGTGCTGAATAGTGCCGATTTGGGTGTTTTCGGGGTTGTTTTTGGTTTGAGTTTGGGTTTATTGAGAAATTGGCAGATCTTTGTAATGTTGGTTGTTTGATTTTAAAGTTCTGATTTGAGGCTGGAAATATCAATAAAAATCAGTAAAGGGACATTTCAAGTTATACATATTGATATAAATTTAGTCATTCCTTCTCCTATTGATGGATCTTTTTGTATTGATAATGTAGTTAACTTTGAGGTTGAAAGATGTTCATCTCAATATGAGGATGAAGAAGCTAAAAATTATGTTTCAAGTGATGAAAGTAAAGTTGCTAATTTGACATATTATGAGGAAGCATCGTGTGAAGAAAATGATGAGAGTTGTTACTCCAGTCAAGAAGAGGATAGTGGTAGTACATGTTCATCTTCATATGAATCTGATGCAAATTGGGAAGAAGAAAGCAATGATGGAAGTGAGTACTCTTATGCTAGTAAAGGTATGAGTTCTATTTCTAAATCTAAAAGTGGGGTTCCATTTTAGAATTATATAAATCAGCTTGAGGTTGAAATTTGTGAAGAAGATTTGTCTACAGAATATGAGGACAAAGAGATTATTTATAAGGATAGATTACCTAATTGTATAAATGAATGTCTTGAAGATATATATAGTAGTAACCAAAAATATGAAAATGATTCTAAGGCTAATGCATCAGGACCTGTTGATAAAATGAAAGATGATTTATTTGCAAGACATTTGAATCACCTTAATGAAGGAAATGCAAGTAACATTGATTTATATTCTACATGCTTCATTGATGTAGTGGATGGTGTGTCTTCGTGTGGTGATTCTAATTTTTCTTCTTCACATGCTAAAAGTATCCATGACAGTGATGTTAGAAATTATTTCAAAATTTTCACGAATCTGTTGTATGGTGAGAAGTTTGATGTTGAGCAGCACATCACTTCTTATAACATCTATAAAAGAGCTTTACATGGAGTTATCAACCCACTTTTTGAAGAGCACATGAAATGTCTAGATTTAGTTGAGGATGATTTTAATAATGATACATTATCCTACTACTGTAAGAGATTAGATTATTCTTCTTTGGGATGTGATAGTGATTACAATGATGATGTTGCATCTCATGATGTGGATAACAAGGTGTTTGGCATAGTTGCTATTGAAAATCAGCATACACCTTGCAATGAGTTCGATGATGAATATTTTGATGTGATGACTAATCCATTTTCTGATTTCAAAGTAATTGGAGGATTGTGGATTATTTTCAAATTATAACATTGATGATATTTGTGATTATAATTTTGATTTCTCATCCAAATATCATTTGGTTATGCATAAGTATACACAATTTTAAGGTATGTGTGACATTTTTCCCCAAGTTAAGTATGAAGTTTTTGTATTCAAGACTAATATCATGTATGATTCATTTGATGAAGAGGATTTTCGATTTGAGTTTGATATGTTTGAGAATGCTGATTAGTACTTTCATAATGTACAAGTTGTTGAGAATGAAACTAGTTTTTATATGTATTATGAAAGTGATGGTGTAGGTTCAGTTTTTTCAAGTGAGTTGATTCATAATGCTAATCTAATTGGTGAAATTGATAGAAGGAATATTTCTAGTTTACCTCATGAAAGTTCAGATGAAATCATATTTATGAAAAAGGTGAAAATTTTTGTTGAAGTTCGATGGCCTAGGGCCATTGTTTGTACATAGTAGGAGTAGATTTCTTGCTTTCAATAAAGCTATTTGAGAAGATTTTCCTATCAAGTGTGTGGTTTTCTCCTTCCATAGATTTGAATCCTTGCCATGCCCACAAGGGACATGCATCCCCAAACCAAGCCACTATTGGGACTCAAATTTGAAGCCCTAATTTTGAGTACCAAAGAAAAAAATAAGCACCATAAGTGCTCTTTGATGCATATGTACCTGACTATACTCATGAGGCCTAAGATGTGTTTAATGTTTCTAAAACCTTGCATTCAATATGTATATATGTCCCAAGAAGATAAATTTCCATTTTGAGCAATGTCCAAATCTACATTTTTGCATGTGTCAAACAATGATAGGAGGCCATGTTTGCAATTGAATATCTCACATCTAGTTACGTTTCATGACTCACCAATTTGGGAATATTTAGTGTCTATACTAAAGAGCCTATTTTTCAGATTTTGAGTTGTTTCAAATCCATTTGACTAGGTTTTGAATCCCTCAAAGTTGGTTATTTATTGTTGTCATGCTGATGTGAATTGTTCAAAATTCTAGGAGTTCATGTTTGACTTGTTATAACTTTGACCTAGTTGATTGAAATGATAAAATTCCTTTTCAATTTTATTTTAGAGGTCAAAGACTTACTATGTTTCAATTTTGAGCTTATGACAAGTCTGTTTGCTCAGTTTTCAAACATGATTCCAAATGCAATTTGTAACTTTTCATTGGTGTCAAGAAAGGCAGATTGGTCAATACCCCTATTCATGATGTCATAACTCAAAATATATGATAGGTGAGGTCAAATGGATTGCACCACTATGTTCTCCTCTAAAAATACTTTAAGTGTGCCAATTTTAGGCTTCCCCCCATGGCAGCACTCCATTTTCTAGATAGTAAAATTCCGTAATGTGGAGGTATATCTACCACAAGGACAGACATGGTTAATTCTACTTCAGGATACACAGCCAATATGAATGGAAGGGCATTTATAATACCTATGATTGGGACTTCTCTAGCATCCATCCCTCTGCATCTGCCTTGCTTGGTATCTACCTTCAATCCTAAGGCTTCCATTACCTTGAAAAGCATTATAGTGTTGGAAGCTCCCGAGTCTATCATGCAATTTTTTAGGGTCTTCCCTTTTATGATTAGACTAAGGAAAAAAGGATCAATATCTTCTATGAATGCCACTGAGGAATCATCTATGAACATTAGAGGAATCTGGGATATGATACCACTGTCCTCTATTACTAATGGGGTCTATTGGGGCATAGTTTGGTCAACAATAATATTATTGTTTGCTATTCCACCCAACCATGATAAAGCCTTATTCTTATGTTCTTCAATTCTAAAAAGTTCAGACAGGGGCACTTTTATAGTAATTTGAGATAACATGGATATCATATCAATAGGTTCAACCATAGTAGGTTTTACAATAGTACCTGGAGTCAGAGTCTTTTGGGCATTAGGCACCACATTTTGCTTTACAACATCCAGTTCTGATTTCTTCGGTTGCACCACTAGTTTTGTTGCTTTGTTTACCTAAAATTGAACCTTCTTCTTTGGTTCCCATTTCTTACCCTTGTTCTCCTTAATTTTAGGCACATCTACATGGACTTTCTTGTCTTGATCATTTATCTTATGAGTGATGTCCTTGATGAAGACACTAGATGGTTTTCCTGCATCATTTCTTATTGCTCTATTTCTTAAATTATAATTGCTATGAACTTGTGAAATCATTTCGGCTATTATTCTGTCAATTTCCTCCTTGGAGGGCATTCTTAGACTTGTGAGACCCACATCAGAAAATGTACTGCATACCTTATCTGCATCATACCCTTCATCATCTGAGAGTACTTGCTGATGATGTAGTTGGTAATCAATTCTTTGGCTAGTGACATCATTTTCAGGCTCTTCTGAATCAGAATCTATCAAATCATCATACATGCTCACCATATTGTAGTTTATATCATCATGGCTCTTATCTTCAGTTTCTTCTTCAGCTTGCACTTCTTGGGCTTGGACAAATGACTGAGCAACAACACAATAATTAGCAGAATGAGGTGATTGACATATAATGCACCATGGTACATCATCATTCATATTTACAATGTTCCTTTGCAGAGGGTCTGGAATACCCTTGTCCTTCACATTTTGGGTCTGGTTAGGAACTTGTTTACCATCTTTCCACTTAGTGGTATAGGGGTAATTCTGCATCTTAGGCTATCTATTGAAGTTGTTGTTATTTACAGGGGGTCTTTCAGCAATATTTGGCTTATTGAAACTAGTGGGATTCATCTTCTTGAGCATTTCTAAAACCTAGCCTATAGTAGGTTCTTCGGGCTTTTTTCCTATAGGAGTTTTTTCACCCTCTTTTTTACTATTTTTTCTAGCATTAAAAATCTTAGGATCATCCCTTCTACCTAGTTTTCTAGATTCCTTTCTATTATTCTCTATATTTATAGCAACTCTATAGGCATCTCTCAAAGTCTTAGGATCGTTATCCCTCAATTGATAAGCCATTTTGCTATCAAAAGCATTGAAATAAGTTGTAAGATAGACATCTTCATTTAACCTCATAAATTGAAAAAGTTTGTACATACCCTTTTGGAATCTCACATTGAAATCAAATGTGGACTCATTTGGATTCTTCTTGATATTGTTGAACTCGTTCAACATGAATCTTGCATTGGTATTGTCTCCATACTACTCTTTAAACAACTTTTCCATATCACTCCATGAGGTAATACTGTCATCAAGCAACCTCTTGAACCAATCCCTTGCATCCTCTATTAATGAATGCACAAAAAATTTCATTACCATGTCTTCATGTTCAACTTCATAATCATTCAACATGTCAATGAAAGTCCTCACATGTTCTTCACCAGTAATAGCATTATTTCCAGAAAACTTAACCACTTTATCCCTTAAATCAAAAGATATGGGATGGGGGGCACCAGGAATACTAGAAAATGATATCTATCTGTACTTTTCCAGGTATATAGGTTTCTTTTGGAAACTAGGAACATTTGAGGTGCTAGCTATATTAGCTTGACTCAGGGGAGAAGCTTGGGACTATTGTGGTGGGACAAATGGGACTTGGGTGCCAACATTTGAGGATGGGGTAGGGGCAGATTGGGGCATTCCATGAGTTGAAATTGTGGGAGCACTAACTGGTATAGTATTTATAGGTGGGATAGACAGATTGGGCCATGAAGCTAATGCAGAATTAGACTTTATGAATTGGATTTTCCTTCTAGTTTCTGCAGCTTGAGCTTCATTCTCAACCTTCTCAAGCTCTTTTGCAAGATCTTCCCTCTCTTTTTGAGCCTTCTCAAGATCTAGATCTAACTTTGTCATGGAGGGTAGTATAGGTTTGCTTGGTATAGCTTGAGGCTCGTTTATTTGGATTCCTATAGCCTTGCCTTTCCCTTTATCTGGAGCTTTTGCAGTGGGCTCTACAGGATCAACTTGAGCAGGTTTATAGGCTTGAACTTGAGCAATAACTAGTTTTTGCCTTCGATTTAGGTGTTTCTCATGTTCTTGCACTTTAGCTCTCAGATTATCAATATCTCCAAAAACATCCTTATGGAGAGTCATGGTATTCTCTTCTAATTTTTTATTTTTCTCTTTCAAAGCAGCCATCCTTCTTAACAGAGTATCTCTTTCTATTATGGCATCTAAGGTTGCCTGCTCCTTTTCCTTTTCAAGATGAATGCATTTAGCTTCTTCCTTAGCAATCCATTTCTTCAAAAATTCTATCTCAGAGTGCACTTCTTTAGGATCTGCAGAAGTTGCCTCAGAATCAGCAGGGTCATCCAGATCTATTAGGTTTGGTTCTACATATGGGGCTGCTCTGGGATTAAAAGGATTATCAAATGAACTCCTAAATCCTAGCCTATAATTTACATTGGCTACATGATCTGGTCTTAATGAAGCAATTCCCATAGTAGATACGTCCTTGTCTTGAAAAACTCTCTCATCTGGTATTGGGGTACTAAAAATGCCTCCTAAGAGTCTTGTAGTTTTAGATTCAGAGCTAAGCGAAGAAGACTCTCTTCCTATTACTGGTTGATAATGGGAATTGATAGATGCATTACCTCTGGGTTTCCAAGTGGGATTTGGATCTATCTTTTTCTTATTTTGGTTCTTTCTACCACCTTGGGGTAAATCAGTATACATTGATACATCTGGATTGGCTCTCATGTAAGCTCTTGTATTTTTCCTTTTTTCAGCCATATTTTCCTTTTTTATTTCAATAAGCACTAGCTTCAAAACCTTGACTAAGTCGCCACCCTATTTTCAAAAAAATATAATAAGACTTTTAGCTGATAAAGAAATACTGACACTCAAATAGGAAAAAATATATGGCACAGACAGACCAATCACTGATGTCGTAATACTGCAACTCTTGCTTGTTTAGATAAGACACTTGGATAGGCTGGATATGTTAGTGTGTAGCAATGGTACTTGGGCTCAATCTTCTTTAAATTCTCAAAGTTTGTCACTAAAAGATTCCCTTGTAACCACAGACAAGACATAGATCACATGACACACATGTACACAACAGGACCAAAGAAACTGCAGTACTTTTCACAGAGGTGTTGGACAGTTCCCCAATGGAGTTGTCATTTTGTTGGAGTTTTAAAAGTACTAAAACTACTAAGTGACAAAATGCTTAATACCAGAATGATAGTACATACACAATCTAAAGACTAGCCTATTCTTATCAACAATTGCATATGTAAGGTATTTGGACCCAACTTCAACAAAACCTCAAAAGGTTTTCTACTCTTTTGGCTCTACAAAACCAGGGTGGGTATACCCAGGGATGGTTCAAATATGAAATGACTATATGAGGATTATTCTTAGTTTCATTCTGATTCTTATTTCAAAATCCTCAAATATATATATAATTCTTACTAATCTTGCCGAACACATCCCATAAACAGATATGGCCAAGAAGTCTTCTCTAGATCTGCAGACATTTTCAACAACAATGGCTAACTGAAGCTAAAAAGATTTCATGCAGAGAAGTGCTGGCCAACTTTGAAGATCTATAGAAAATAAAAGTAAAATTTGATTTGATGATGTATTTGAACAACCATTTGTAAGATACTTCTCTTTCAGTTGAAATAACTTGATCAGTGCCTAATCCATTGGGGTTTCAGAGTCTATAGCAAAATCTAAGATCTAATTTGTTGCCTTACAACAAATTGTATCAGCAATTCTTATCAGAATTTATCATTCAAAATCCTTTTCAATACTTAAGGAATCTTATCACATTCATCAAAGCTTTTACTTAATCCATTGAATTAACAACAATGATAGATGGATATACAACCTAACTAGATTGCATTCAATTGCACAAGCTTTTACTCATACAACATCAAGATAGCTAAGTATTGAGCAGGAGACAAAATTTAGAAAGAACTAATATAGGGACAGTTCATAGTTTGTATTCATTTCCTTTGAAAATGGTACATCTTTTACAATAAACTCAGAATAGCCTTCAGAAATAAACACTATTCATTCTATCTTCATGTATTTTCAGAAAATTTGATAGAGAAACACATTACAAACTTGCCTTCAAAATTTGGACTAAAAACTAGACTAAGCACAATACTTAGAAGAAAAAGAATTCGAACCCTTCTTTAGCCTTGGGATCTCACTTAAATAGTGTGAGATGCAACAAGCTTCAAGATAAACAAATGATAGGTGTCCTTCTAAAGATAAGAACAAAATAACAGAAAGGTTAATTACAACAAACATTTCTTGGTGGGTCCCTTTCTGTTATGCTTCTTATTAGTTGAGATACAAATAAAAACAATCTAATCTTACAATCAATCTTCATCCTTGGAGTAAGTAGCCATGAGGTTTGAAAGTGATGTGTTGTCTTCAGTTATCTGTAAATTTACTTCAGCCTGGGGAGTTTCTGTGTGCTCAGTATTAACTTTCGGGTTGATTGTTACTTTTTCACCTTCTTCCTCATCATCTTCTGATATTTGTTCTAGAAACTAATTTTTCCATTTATTAAAAACATCATCCTCTAGCCAATCAAAACTTAGAGCTTCTCTTTGTATCTTTATTAAAGAATTTGCACTTTCTTCTAAATCATCAAATTCTTTCTTCGTAGTAGTATAAAACAACTGTATTTTTACTAGCTCTTCACTTGTATTTGCCCAGAACCAGTGGCCAACCTCACTCATAATGTTTATTATTCTTTCATTGAATAACTCATCTATCTCCCTATTCCATTTTTCCTTTACCTTTAATGTATCAACAGATTCTAAAGCACAAGAAAATAAGGTGAATTTTTCAGCAATATATTTGGAAAAATAGAGTGTTAATCTTCTCTGTAAAGAATCTCTTTCATCACCAAAATTCTCTAGCTTATTTAACAAATCAAAAATCTTCTCAACTTGGTGATAAGGCATTTGGACTGCAAATATACATATGATTGTAATATCATTGTTTCTCTCCCTCCATTTCTACGCAAGAGAAAACAGTCTATCCTTTTCTTTATTCAACTCATCCAAAAAGGTTATAATTCTTGTCAACTGATCATAAAAAGTTGACCATTGTATTTTATCCCTCAAATATATTACACCCTACTTTAACTTTTCTTCATATTGATTTCTCACTTTTATCTGCAACTCATGCAACTTTATTTTTTCTTCTTCAAATTCCTCTACAGTATAGAATTGTGGCCTTTCAGGGATGTCAGGTATTTCAATGATAGGGGTTGATCCAACAAATGACTGTGGAGGGTACATAATTTTAGGCACACTGGATTCTCCCACCTTTCTTTTCCCAAGTATCTTCTCCAATTGAGATACCCTATTTTCCAGCTCAATTCTCTTTTTTACTTCTTGATTGTAGGCATCCACCACTATTTCATACTTATTCTGCAAATCAGTCATTTCCTTTTCTTCTATCTCTGCAGTGGCCAAGGAAAATTTAGAATAGTCCACATTCATGTAGGCTGCCTATACATTTGAAGTATCAGCAACCCTCCTCACAATGATATTCCCTATTAGTCCTGAATCATTAGGCTATAATGGAGTAGTCCTGGATCCTCTTCTTAGTGACCACATAACAAGGGCAGCTTGATCATTACTAAATGTTGTCCCTAAGAATTCCTTTTTATCTGGATCCTGTAATCCTAAATTATTTGATACAGAATTAAAAATTAATGCATCAGCAATATCCCAATTGGGCAATAATAAAATATTTGCATTTTTCACCATCTGTCTACCCTCGTCAGGGGTTATATTTTGGAATTCCTGTATCATTTGTTCTTTTATTTGATTCTGAATGGAGGCTTCATCCATTTTTGGATGTTCTAATTTCATATCCCTACACCTTTGTTCAAAAATGTGCATGTTTGCCCTCCATGCAAACTAATGAAAAGCCCTAGATTTAACAAAACTATTATCAGACAAAAATTGCTGACTGGCCTGCTCCAAAACAAGGTCTAATTCCCTTCCTCTGAAATCTACTATAGTCAATTCAAAACTTGGCACAAGAGGCTCCTGGGGGTTCCCTTCATCAATCTATGCTTGAGTGACAAAAACTCCTCCTTGCGACCCCATTTGTTCAATTTCCTCATTGGTGAGCTACTCTTCCTCAACTCCCATTGGAGTTTGGGAAGGTGAGTAACCTTCATCATGGGATTCTTCTTCCCTTATTATTTTTCTTCTTTTGGGAGAAGGTTCAAGGGGCCTTTCTTCAAGGATAGTACTAGTAGATTCAATTACCTATTTTTCTTTGTTTACAATGGGCATCTGCTCTCGAATAACAGTATATCCTATCCTCTTTCGGACAACTAGTGGACCTACTCCTATGTTAGGGGTGAAACCCAATTTCCTCATAACATCTCTGGCTTTATCTGGAAAAGAATCAATAAAATGTTGTTTCTTTTCATTCATTACCTCCATTATTTCTAAAAATGTACTCATGAGTTTATTTATCCTATCTGCATTATTTGCAGCATTATTAAGAGGACTGTAATCTTTGTCAAAAAAATTAATGAATTCCAAAACTTTTGAATAGACTCTCCATTTTTCTTTCTTTGTTTCTTGTTCCTGGAGAGAATATTCATTCCTTATTATATCTTCAGGGAAATAAAATTCATGCTGACTTGGACGACGCTTGATTCTATGTCTAAGAGTAGAATTAAAGAAGTCTTATGTGTCACAAAAACAAGCATGAGATACTACCATCTTATACCGATCCAAAAATTTGTAGAGGAAGATCCATCCTTCTTTAGTGATTACAAACTGATGAGCTATAGTGCAAGTAGGAAAAATTGATCATGTTCCTCTTTTGTGCAAAAAGGTTTCCTCCACTCCTCCCAACTGCCATAAAAATTCAGCTACTCCTACCTTGAAAGGTACCTGATAGGGTAGTACATGGGGTGTCCCTTTGAAACCATAGACCCTAATGACAGTTGAGACTGGATATGGGATGATATCTCCCCAATTATGTGACACTTTTAAACTATGGGGTTTGTCCATAGGCCTAACAAGATGCATTAGTGCCTTAGGAATTCTGGGATTGTCACTCAATATGAGGCATCTTAGTTTAGAAGCAAAATTCCTATCAAATCTGACAAAACTAGCATTTTCTACCTCCCAAGTCATCTCTACACTCCACAATTGAACTGGTAGTGCCTCCCCCTCTTGTTCTCTATTTAAAACCATTTCTTTAGCAAAATATGTAGCCCCCTTAAAAAGGAACATATGCATCAATAGGGAGTACTGACCCTAGACCTTTTCCACCTTGCCCTTTGCAATCCCCACCAATCCATTGTGAATCTCATTAGCCAGGTAAGATGCAAAATCAAAAATTATTTCTACACCGAAAGAAGAGATTTGGGTGATCATATACATGAAGCTCACTGGAATAAAGTCTTCTTCACCCTCTCCGAAAACTTTGCACAGGGTCCTATATATTTCTACTACCCTGACATTAAAGCATGATTTCTTGAAAGGTTCTTTAGAAGATGATGTTATTGTTGGTAGATTTCCAATATTGCCTATGTGGGCTTTCAATGCACCTTTTCTAACTATATCCCTTTTGGACATATATTCTTTTTCTAACTCTATCAAATTAATGGGCACATGATACATGGTGAGAGGTCCCAGATTGAAAACCTTCCTAATTTCTTCTAGACTGATGGTAATTAAAACCTCACCATCCATTCTTCTCACTACCTTAGTGGCTGGATCATAGCTTTTCGCTACAATTTCGAGTAGGTCATAATCCATAAACACACTGGGAACAACAAGCTTTCCAAGGTCAAAATTCCATATATTGGCATGAGGGGCATATAATTGCCTCTCTGTGAACCATTTTCTGAATAGACTCAAACCAGTTTGAGAAGTCTGAGCATCCTGAACCCAATTACCCTTATCATAAAGTCCATCAGCTACCCTTAGCCTAGGGTTCAATGAGGTTAACCTCTTAACCTGTGTTATCTCTACAGTAGACTTAGGAAGCAACTCAAGCAAATCATCATGCACATTCCTATCCAAATAATTTACTGCACCTGAAAATCCCTTCTTTGGAGGCATCTTAGACTTATTTTTCATAGCACCGAAAAGCCTACGAGGATTATGGTAGTATTACTTACTTGAATTTTGTCTTTGTTTTCCTCTATATTTCCGCAAACTTTCCACGAACAGACAACTTCACAATTTCTACCAGGCTTTGGCACACTTTCCTTCAGTAATTGCTTCTTTACAAGAATGGCTTCAAATCTTTGCTCGCGTGAGATGAAACTAATGAAAAATCTCTGTATTATACTCTATTTTTTCTCATGGACAATGCTTTCATGTCTAATTAATGCAAGGAGTGGCACTACATTTTGTGTTTAAAACTGCGCCGTCGATCTTTAAAAATCCTACAATCATGTGATTTGGAAAGAACAACTAGGAGTTGCATTTGACATGTCAGTCACTTTACCCAATGAGAACTTACCACGTATATCATTCTTTCCTTGATGGCACTTGTATCTGGACCCATTGACATTTGAGGACACGTGTCAGCATGTCACTACTTTGTTATGCATAAAAAACAAGCATCTTGCCATAGAGAAGCAGCGACAACTGTTGATCTGATTCAGAATCAATCAAATGATATGCCACTAGGTTTTCTTAGAAAGAAGGTGGTGGGCCCTATTCGGTATGTCACTATAATTATCTCCCTTGCAACTCTTCATAGCGAGAAAGTGATAGCCATTGATCACATACTCAATCAAGGGTGAGGAAACTATGCGAGGTCTTCTGATTCATACTCGCTATGTCGTATGGCTTAAAAAACATGCAATTTTGCATAGCGAGGTAGCGAGGACCATTGATTCTATTCCAAGATGACGTTCAGGATCTCTTTGCACATTCAGACAGAAAGGCATTAATGAAAACAAAGATCTCTGCATAGTTGGCACCTGTCAAAAATTTATTGTAGTCCTAAGTATCATTCCACGTCACCAAAGGTCACCGCCGATCTTTACTTTTTACGGGGCCTCGCTACTTCGCTAACGGTGAAGTATCTGATTTTTTCGATTGCGAGGTAGCAAGCTCCAACGTTTTAAAGAATTCTATACCAAAAAATACAAGGGGCAGAAGATAATAATTGATGTTGCTTAAACTGCTTCTGACATGGGATTTATGACTTGTCACGCCACTTGGTGAAGTCGAGGCACCGAAAAAATGTAACGTCACCACCCCTTTAGACTTTATGGGACCTCGCTACTTCGCTAACGTTGAAGTGTCTAATTTTTCTGATAGCGAGGTGGCGAAGCGTCAGAAAAATCATCATTCCGACTCTATTTTTAGATATTCTACTGGGTCCCCTTTCCTGTTTGAATGGTAGTTGCAACGTGTACCTGCACAATAAATCATTCAAAAAACCAATGTTCGACCACTGTATCTTCACTTTGCAGTCCTGCCTTGTAAAATACTCAGCGCTCGCTACCTCGCATGGCTTAAAAAGTATGCAATTTTTCATAGCGAGGTAACGAAAGCGGTAGATCTACTTAGATCTGACAGTTAGAACGATTGAGAAAAAGGGAACCTCGGGGAAATAGAAAATAAAATGGACAGAATATTCTTCTCATTTGAAAATTTAAAAGTTTCGTGCCCAATAGTTTATGAATAGATAGAACGTAGGGTTTTCATGAGTTTTTCCTTATGGATGGATTACCCAGAAAACCTATGTTTCAAATAACATTTTTGACTTTTCTATAATTTAACAAAAACTTCTGTTGCACAAAAAGTCAAACCAACAGTAGGCATGTGCTTGAATGGTGTCATAAAATTTTTTCTCAAGAATTGATGATAGGCCTAGTTCTGATGTTGTTGTTTTCTTGAGCTTCAACTAGTTTACTCTTGGAACTCTCACATCTCCAATACTACCAAATATTGCTCACTTACTGGGACTTGATTGTGGATTATTAGTCACAAAAATGTAAATCTTGGCCCTTGAAAGAAGCCCACTAAGAATGACACCACCTCTTTGGCCCAAATTCTTTGGAATCATCCTAGTTAGATTGTTACTATTGAATTTCAACCAAAGTAGACTGTTACTATTTCCTAGCTCCCATGGGATGTCCCTGATGAAGCTATTATTTGTGAGCTACATGATTGCCAATCTACTCAGCTTCCCTTTTGTGCCAACATTTACAATTTCATTAGCTCTATAGCAAAGTGACTCAGAGTTTTTGTTTTCTCACTTGCAAATAGTTCTATTGTGATGAGGAGGGCTGGCAATGGGAAGGTCTCTAACCACACACTACTCCTGATTTTATGAAATGCAAAAATGAATTTCTAGAGAGATGCAAAGGATATTGACCTATACCCTTATGAATAAGGGGCCAATTAATTATCCCACATTGCTTGTTTTAGGGATCTTTTATTCTTTAAATACAATAGCACACTAAAGCTAAGTGTCTTAAAGACACAAAAGCTCTGGAAGTCTCAAAATTATGTGGGTCCCACCCAACTGACTGGAGAGAAGACCAAAGAGATTTTAAATGGCATACAAATAGAGATAAAGTGTTGACATCATAAAGCAACATAGAATTACAAGCAAGTAACAATTTTACAAGTGGTAGATTTGTAGATGAATTGTAGACCAACATGTGGCGACCAACAAGCTCAAGATGGATGCATCAAATTTTTCCATGTGGCAAGATTTGATGGCTAGCACATTACTGCTTCATGGAGAAGCTCTAAAGATTAGCGAAGTGGGGAAGTGAAAACCACCACACCATAGTACGCCATAGTCTATGGTGACATGGCAAGATCAACTCTTGGCCCAATAATGAAGTGTCATGTTCTAGTGATGTGGTGGCTATAGGTAAAGTGTTGATGGAGCAGTGAGGTGGCATGATGTAGCAGTTTAAGAACCAATGAGGAGCTACCACATGGCAATAATGGGTGGGCCAATCTAAGGGTACCATGTGGCACCTAGTGGTAAATGACTATGTAGAGGTTGACAAATAAGATGGTGACACATGGAAAATGTGGTCAAACTAAGTTTACCCGACATGCATAAATAAGGAAAAAATAAATGACCTGAAAATGATGTTCAAATATTTTCCAAAGACCACATGCAAAATTTTTAAATTAAAAAATGGATTAAAGCTAAAGTTTGAACATTAGAGAATTTTAAACTTTTGAAAAAATAAGTTTCATACTAGAGAGCCATGCTAGGGGTATATTTTTGGAAATGAGATTTTGGGAGTGTCCAATAGGCTAATATAGTGATATTATATGTCGTCAAAACTAGGAGAAGATGAAATTTTTGACTCTAGAGTTCATTTTTGCACTGGAAGCTATCTATTCAGGTTATTTAAGGTTTTCTCCTAGATTCTCAACTTGCAACTACATTCAGGTATCAAAGTTCAAATGTGATTTCTAGCAAGGTAATGAGCTAAATGTGCATAGAACATAGTAAAAATGTAGTTAGGTTCGATTTGGGTTAGCTCCAAGATAGTTAAATATAGATTTTATCAGCATTCCACGAGGAATTTTAGATATTTTGGTTGCATAATGGTTTTCATCATTCAATAGAGATGTTTCCATGTTGGTTACAAAATAATGATGAAAACTAAATTAGATCAAATGGGTGGAAAGATGAAAGAAGTTTTACAACTACAAAGAATGGAATCTCAAGTGGACACATGTTGTCTTTAGATCAGACATGGGAATTCATTCCTTGTCTATATCTTCTTCTTTCTCATCCATTGTAAGGTTTGGTTCTAGTTTTGAAGGAAAAAAGATTCACTACCATGATACCATGTGTGTTCCAATCTTGAGTGTTCTCAAATTTGTGAAACCATCTTTCAAATTTTGATGTGTTCTCATCAATGTGACACCACATTCTTCAGCATATTTTCTCTCATATGAACAATAGTAGTGAAGATTATATAGAAAGTTTTGATCTATTATGTATTTCTACATTTTAATTTCATGCATATGAATGTATAGTTTCAAAGAAATGAATACAAATGAGCAAGAATTTCTTTAATTTCATTATGATTCTTGTCTGCTACCTCTTCAATTTGTAGTCTTATGTGGTTTAAGGACAAAAGAACTGAGACCCATTTCCATCCCCTTAAGGTTGTATGTCTGATATATTTTGTTGTTGGAATAGAGTGCCAAGTAAATGCTTCATCTTTTTGATAGGATTGCTGGTTATTTTGAGAGGGATACTTCATAAGACTGAGGTCTTTATGAATACTGATGTATGATTCACAAAGTGATAGGATAGTTCTGATATCATGGTGTATGAAATAAGTCATTGATATCATAGATGTATGTGTTTGATTCATGGAATTTTCCAATAGATAAGACACTAATCAGCTATAGGATCACTAGTTAGTACTATTGCATATTTGGCGTCTTGCTAAAATCAACATTATTAATCAAATATATTTCCCTTTAATGTTGAAGAACTAAAAAGGATGCCCTCACTTAGCTTATCAATTTCTTAGGTCATGTTATTAGCTATTCTATATTTGAGATCTATGCATAAGTATTAGAGGATTAAGGGTTTTATCTACTTTGTCGAGATTCAAGTGTATGTTTTAGCACTGGTACCATATAAGTAAATCTAAGGTACACCCACCTAGGTTTTGTAGAGCCTAAAGTAGAAGAAGCTTCAAAGCCTTATAGTTGTGATGGAGACACAACTCAAGCATAGAATGGACACAATAGGAAAGGAAAATTTTTATTAACTGTGAAAATATGCTAGTATACTTAGTGCAGAAAAATAGACTCCAAAAACATGCCCTATGGGCTTACAATAGCACAAATCTGGAGATAAATTCTTCTCCCAGTACATTCTCTCAAACTCCACTCCAAACTGCCTTTTACAATGCCAAAAATGTTCTTAAATAGACCCCGGAGGGTTAAGGATTAGGAATACATTCTAGAAAATTCTAGTTGGCATCCACTGACCAAATAGAAGGCTTTACAAGTCACATTAGAAGTCGGCACGAAATTAGAAGAATTTAGAAATGGTAACTGAACTTCTGGGAGGCATAACTTTTGAACCGTAGCTCCGATTGACAAACCGTTTACATTTTCAAAAATCTCTCAAAGCGCTCTATAGCCTTGTAGACCAAATTTTCTTTTCCCCCATTTTTTGACCTATTCAAGGTTATTTAATGCCCCTAACCTAACTTTGAAACATTCTTAGGATGTCTCTAGAAATCAAAAAACTGTGATAACTTTCAAACCATGGGGCCTTTTGACCTGATTCTTATTCTGGAATGCTCTAAATTTTCTTTTCCCCCATTTTTTGTCCCTATTTGAGGTCATTTAATGCCCCTAACCTAACTTTGAAGCATTCTTAAGATGTCTCCAAAAATTGAAAAATTGTGATAACTTTCAAACTGTGGGGCGTTTTGACCTGATTCTTTTTTTGGAATGCTCTAAATTACAATGACAATATTCTGACCAATTTACACCTTCTAGTTCACCAAAATGATGGCTCACTTACATACTCCTATTTTTTTGGCATTTACATGTATCCCAAGGTGTTCAAATACTCTATCCTAGAACACTGATAGTGGAATTGTGAGAGTTGGAACCTCTATTTGACCCAAATGGGTATCCAAAAATGAAAACACATGAAATAGAAACTAAGTCTAAGTACCTTTTTTTGGATGAAACAAGATTTCCCTTATACCTCTGGATGTTCCTGCATCAAACACCCAGGGTAGATTGAAAAATGACCCTATCACTCTATGAATGGTAGAGGAAATCTCAAATGGGAAACCTCGGCTACTGAGACCCAAGTTGAGTCCTCTATCGATCGTCCTTTCCACTTGACCAGATACTCTTCATACTACCTATTTCTGGTACTCCTACCCACATGACTATCTAGAATTTCCTCTATCTCCTCCTTCTTAGAAGTAGGAATTGGACATGGCTCTAACATCAGATCCTGATCTACATCATCATCATGATATTCTATTAAGTTTACAACGTTGAAAATAGGAGAATTGTGAATTCCATCTGGAAACTCCACTTCATATGCATTTCTTGAGTCATGTTTCTTCAAAATTTTGCAGGGGCCAAATTTCTTCATCTTTAGCTTATTGTAAGTACTAGCTAGAAATCTTTCTTTTATTAAGTGTACCATGACTATATCCCTTACTTGGAACTCCTTATGTCTTCTCCTTTTATTAGCCCTAGCTTCATACTATTGGTTCATCTTGGTAATGTGTTCTTGGACCTCCTCATGTAGACGCTTGATATGTTCAGCAAATTCTTCAGCTTCAGCACTTGTCCTCTCCCCTTGCTCTATCTTCCTCAATTCTAGTGTAGTCCTTGGGCTACTTCCATATACAATTTAGAATGGTGATCTACTAGTACTCCTATTTATAGAGTTATTGTAAGCAAACTCTGCTTGTGGTAGAATCAAATCCCACCCCTTGGGCTTATCCCCAACTAAACATCTTAGTAAATTTCTTAGACTTTTATTTACCACTTCAATCTGTCCATTAGTTTGCGAGTGATGTGTAGAACTAAACTTCAAGTCTGTTCTCAACTTCTTCCACAATGTTCTCTAGAAATACCTCACAAATTTAGTATCTCTATCAGAAACTATATTCCTTAGGAGACCATGTAGTCTCACCACCTCTCTGAAAAAACAAGTCTACAATATGGATAGTATCATGAGTTTTGTGGCATGGAATGAAATGTGCCATTTTGGAGAACCTATCAACCACCACAAATACTAAGTCATTACCCCTTTGTGTCCTTGGCAATCCAAGAAAAAAATTGATACTTATGTCCTCCCATGGTTTTGATGGAACAGGCAATGGCTGATATAGTCCAGTATTGTGACTAAATCCCTTGGCCACTTGACAAACCTAGCAATTCTGTACAAACTTCTTCACATCCTGTGACACTTGAGGCAAAAAATAATGTTCTTTGAGAATGGAAATGGTCTTATCTCGACCAAAATATCTTGCCATCCCTCCACTGTGTTTCTCCTTAATCATATTTTCCCTCATGGAACTCCTTGGAATGCATAATTGATTGCCCTTGAATAACATACCATCCTAAATTAGATAGTCTAACCACTTAGTTCTGTCTATGGAAACAGGCTCTTTACAAGCTTTCCATGCTTTAGCAAAATCAGGATCCTCAGGGTACAGATTCTTGAATTCATGAAAACCAACTACTTTAACTTGCATTACTGTAAGCAAAAACTATCTCCTACTTAATGCATCTACAAACCCTATTAGATTTTCCACTTCTATGCTTCAACACAAATGTATAGCTCTACAAGAACTCTACCCACTTTATATGCCTCTGATTCAATTTACCTTGGCTATTTAGGTACTGTAATGCTTGGTGATTAGTATATAAAAAAAATTCCTTTGGCAATAAATAATGCCTCCATTTCTTTAAGGCTTGAACTATTAAATAGAACTCTTGATCATAAATAGAATACTTCTTCTTCGCATCATTCAATTTTTCACTAAAATATGCAATAGGCTTACCTTCTTGGCTCAATATAGCTCCAATAGCATTGCCACTAGCATCACAATCCACTAGGAACACCTTTCTAAAATTTGGAAGTGCCAACACAGGTTGTTCTGTCACCTTCTTCTTTAGCATTTCAAAACTTCTCGCAGTTGCCACAGTCCATTTGAACTCTTTTCTATCCCCTCTTATTGTGTTAGTCAGGGGTGCACAAATGCCACCAAAATTCTTAATGAACTTCATGTAAAAACTAACTAGACCATAAAATGATCTTACCTTAGTAGTAGACCTTGGCCTACTCCAAGATGGCTTTTACCTTCTCTAGATCCATTTTGAGACCTTCAGGTGATATAACAAACCCAAGTAGACTAACTCCCTTTTTGCAAAGATACACTTTTTTAGATTAATTAATAGTTTCTCTTCCCTTAACCTTTCAAGGACACTATGAATATGAAATAAATGTTCTTCCAAAGTCTTGTTGAAAATTAAAATATCACCCAAATAGACAGTAACAATTTTTCCCAAGAACTTCTTAAGTACCTCATTCATAAGCCGCATGAAAGTGCTTGGGGCATTCATGAATCCAAAGGGCATGACTAACCACTCATAAAGACCCTCATTGGTCTTGAAGGATATCTTCCAATCATCTCCTTCTTGTATCCATATCTAATGATAGCCACTCTTTAGATCTATCTTTGTGAAGTATTGAGCTCCACTCCAGTAGTCCATAAGATCATCCATTCTAGGGAAAGGAAACCGATACTTGATGGTTATCCTATTTATAGCTTGAGATTCTATAGACATCATCCACTCTCCATCCTTCTTTGGTTCTAGTACTATAGGTATTTCACATGGACTCAAGCTCTCCTGAATCAAGCTCTTCCTCAATAGCTCCTGAACCTGTCTATTTAGCTACTCAGTTTCAGTAGGAGTCATCATGTGAGCAGCCTTGTTAGGAAAACTAGCTCTTAGGATTAAATCTATTTGATGACTAATTTTTCTTACTCATGGCAATCCTTCTGGAACATTATTAGAGATGATATCTCCAAACTCACCTAGTAAATCTAAAACTTCAAGTGGTATTTCACAACTACCTTCTTTATCTTTCCTAGGAATCAAAGCATAGCACATATGCTGATGTTTCATGCCATCTAAAAACTTCCTTCCATTAACAAGACAAATCCTAGCACTACTACATACCTTTTCACCTTCCTTTTTTAGGGGCTTTAGTTTGTGGCAAACTCCATCCTTTGTTAGATAGTATGTGTTTGCATGACCATCATGTACTGCATGCCTATCAAACTACCATAGTCTACCCAATAATAGATAGAAAACATCCATTGGAATAACATCATAGAGAACTTCATCATGGTAACTCCCAATTTTGAACTTCACTAAACATTGTTCACTTACTAGGACTTTATGATCATCTTTCACCTAAGCAATCTGATAGGGCTGGGGGTGTTTCTCCCTCTTAAGCTTCAGCTTAGAGACCATCTCCTCTGATACCAAGTTATCAGTGCTACCACCATCAATGATCACATCACAACATTTATCCTCACACTTGCACCTAGTATAGAATAAACTCTTCCTTTGTCTTGGTTCAATCTCACCACTTAGTAGGACCCTTTCATTTACTAAAGTCTCTCCTCTTTTTGCATCCTCTGAATGTGATGATTGTGCATCCTCATCCACATGAGCAACCCTAGCTCGACCCTCAGCTCTCCTATTTGTCCTTCCTTGTCATTGAGGGCATTCAAAGACATAATGACCTTCTTTATTGCAATGGAAATATGTACCATAGAAGCCTCCTCTTCCTTGTCCACATCCTCTACCTCTTCCTCTCTAATTTTCAAAGTCTTGATCATGGGAGCAGTTGAAACCCTCATTCCTCTGGTTCCTGCTAGTACCCACATCTTCATTTTTCTTTTGGGTTTCATTTTTGCCTCCAGATGACCTACCACTACCCCTTCCTCCTTGAACATTCCCTCTTTGTCTCCCTTCGAACCTCTTATTTAGCTTCTCTTCAACTCATAGGGCAAATTGGTATGCCTCTTCAACGCTGGTCATTCTTACCAGACTTAATTCCTCCTAGATGCTAGGTCACAACTCACTAATATAATGAGAAACCTTCTCCTTATTTGCTTCTACATGCCTTGCTCTAATCAACAGTCGATAAAACTCCTCTGTATATTCCTGGACTGATTTTCCTGCTTGCTTTAACCCATGCATCTTCTTAAACAAATCAAGCTCATAATCAACAAGAATGAATTGCTTCTTCAATTTGTCCACCATACGATCCCACCTTGTGATCTTCTCCTTTCCTCTTCTATTTCTTTCCAATTGAACCTCTTGCCACCAGATTTTGGCATGGCATTTGCAAACTTAACCCTATTTGGATCCCTCATATCCTCATACTCAAAGTACTCTTCCAGTTCATTGATCTAGTCAATCAACTCATCTGGTTTCAAATTTCTTGAAAACACATCCACATCAATTGTAGGTCTTTTTCCAAACTTAGTAATGGACCTAAAAAGTCTTTCCTCTTCTTGATTTAGAACTTCCCCATCAACTTCCCCTTCTAGTCCAATTTTTTCTTCTTCATTATTGTCCTCACTGTCATCGCCTGTGGTAACATTTGTTCCTCTATAGAGCTCCTCCTGCAATGCTTGTACCTACCTTTGGAGGGCTCTAACCTCTTCAAGATTAATAGCTCTATCCCTTCCACCACACTCTCTTTGTGGAGGCATCTTCTTAACTCAAACCAAAAACCACACAGTCCTGGTGCAAACTACCTCACAGTTAGCGCTCTGTCTACACACTCAGGAAAACCTGCTCTGATACCACTTGATGGAGACACAACCCAAGCATAGAATGGACACAATAGGAAAGGGAAAATTTTATTAACTATGAAAATATGCTAGTACACTTAGTTCAGAGAAACAAACTACAAAAACATGCCCTGTGGGCTTACAATAGCACAAATCTGAAGATAAATTCTTCTCCTAGTACCTTCTCTCAAACTCCACTCTGAACTGCCTTTTATAATGCCAAAAATGTTCTTAAATAGACCTTAGAGGGTTAAATATTAGGAATATATTCTAGAAAGTGCTAGTTGGCATCCACCGACCAAATAGAAGCTCTAGAAGTCACATTAGAAGTCGACACAAAATTAGAAGAATCCAGAAACAGTAATCAAACTTTCGGGAGGCATAACTTTTGAACTGTAGCTCCGATTGATGAATCGTTTACATTTTTGAAAAGCTCTCAAAGTGCTCTATAGCCTTATATACCAGCTTTTCTTGTACCCCATTTTTTGGCCCTATTCAAGGTCATTTAATGCCCCTAACTTGACTTTGAAGCATTCTTAGGATGTCTCCAAAAACTGAAAAACTGTGACAACTTTCAAAGCGTGGGGCCTTTTGACCTGATTCTTTTTCTAGAATGCTCTAAATTACAATGACAATAATTCAACCAATTTACACCTTCTAGTTCACCAAAATGATGGCTCAATTAGATACTCCTATTTTTGTGGCATTTACACATATCCCAAGGTGATTAAAGACTCTAACCCAAAACACTAATAGTGGAATTGTGAGATTTGGAACCTTTATTTGACCCAAATGGGTATCTAGAAATGAAAACACATGAAATAGAAACTAAGTCTAAGCACATTTTTTTTTGGAGACACAGGATTGCCCTTATACCTCTGTATTCTCCTGCATCAAGTTGGCCAGGTGTTTGAAAGGGTATGTTGAAGATAGGAATTAACTGCCCCTAGATGTATCTTGTTCTCATTGGGGTAATTTGGTACTGCATAGTTTCAAAATACCAACACATGAAATAATCATTATTTTGTCAATGATGTCAAACCTACTACTTATTGGTGAGACAACTACTTTTTTGGTATTAATGCTATTATTTGTTTAATTAATGAAGAGGATTCAGAAAGATAAGATAACAAGAGTACCTAAGGAAAGGTTGAATTATTTGGTGTATAAAAGAAGAACTAAGACCAAGTAAGACATTGATGATATCATGTAGTGTTGATCTACTTGAGGCTAAAGTAAATGGTTACTTAATGATGTAGGAGCATCCTAGGTGTATGAGAAATCTTGCATCACCCAAAAAATTGTTTTTATTTTTAGTCTTTTCTATTTTAATAAGGACTAGTAGATAGGGAGGTTGCTATTTTTAGTAAGTTTTTCATACAAGCTTGAAATTTTCTATTTTCTACAAGTAGGTTCATTTTAGAATTGTAAGCCTACTATAAACATCTCATTGCTCAAGCATTATTATTATAGAAGTTATTGTAGATTTTTTATGGAAACATTTGTAGAAAAATCTTTAGGCTCACTGTTGGAGGTCTCAGAGTGCTCAGATGAGGTTCTTAAAACTTGATGGAAGGGCACAAGTGTGGTTCTAAGCCTGTAGATCAGGAGCTGGTGTTTCCAAAAAGTGGTTATGATAGCTAATCTAAGAAATGGTTCATGAGTTATGGCCTTCCAAAGTTGGGCTTCCGAAAATATCTAAAATAATTGCCACAGATATATCTGACTAACTCTATATATTTTGGTAGGGTCTATTGGCCCTAGGTATTAAGTTTGAGCATCTAGAACCTTCCTGGGTAGCATAAAATTATCTATTTAAGAAATGCCCAAACATTGTCTAGAACAACTCTTGGTGATAGTTAGCAACCTATCTTGCAAATTATTGTACTGAAGGTGACCATGTTGGTTAGCATATTGTACTTTATGAACTCTATAATTTTGCATTTGTAGTGCAAATAAGAAGTCTATATTTTTCTCTTGCATTTTTTATTGTTTCTTTGTTTCTATTATGAGTTTATGGTATTAAAGGGAGCACCCTACATTACTTAAGTGAAGTCTAGAAGAAGAGTTTTCATAAAAAGTGTTTATTAAGCCTGGCTGAGAAAATAATATAAGTTGAATAAAATTTAGTACGTGCCAAGTGTCATAAAGTTAGTAAGTGATGAGCATCAGAAAAATATAGTATGTACTAATCATCAGGGAAATAAAAATGATGACCAAGCTGAGAAGACATAGTTAATGTTGGATAACCCAATGTTAGTTGTGCATCAAAAGACTATTATTGCCAAGTGAATAGTGTGGATATCGAGTGACAACAAAAAGTGTTAAATTGAAGAATTGACAGATCTGGGCCAACTAATTTGATTTCTTGAATTTTGTGAAGCATTTGGAAGATAAGTATGATGATCTAGTGGCATAGAATTCAGGATAAACCATTTTGTGAATTCAAAGAGGATTGTAGAAGAAGTTTCTAGAAGGAACTAAAATGGAAAAGTGGGTAGATTCATTGAATCTTACCTAACCCTAAAATGAATGGTTGTGATTAAACTATAAAAGGCATAAATTCTCTATTTATAGAGATAATAGGCCAGAAGCAAAGGTTTTCATGTGTGAGAAGACAAGAAGTCTAGGGTGTTGCTTCATATGGTGGTTGAGTAGAAGAGTTTACAATTAGCATAAAAATCAAGAAGGCTTAAGAGGATGGATGCTTGAAGGATGAACAAGCTATCAGAGATGAAGACAATGAATGCCAAGAAGAATGGAGGATTTGACTAGAGATTTGTAATCTGCAAGTGAGTTGTGTTTATTATCACATCAAGTCCTGTTGTTACTTTCTAAAAGTTATATCAGTTTGGATAAATCCTTTGGATTAAGGTTGACCTAATAGCCATTTGTAAATCCTTTAATTGAATGAAATTCTAATGGAATATTCTAAATTCCTTTAACAAGGCTCACGCCTAATAGGGTGATTAAAATCCTTTAACCACGTCTCATTTAATAGTGTGTATTCTAACCTTTAATAGGGTATCACTTTAGAAGAGTGAAAATGGGTAGCATGTTACTAGTGGTTTTTGCCAAATTGAGTTTTCGCATAAAATCCTTGCATCAAATTGTGTAAATGAGTTTGTGGTATTTCATGCTTAAATTCTTGCAAAGATATTTTGACATAGGATAATGACCTACTGATTTAAGCTATTGGATGCTCTAATGGATACGTGCATGATATGGTTTTATGGATTTGAATCTATTAAGGACTAAAAAATTTTATTTGTACATTTGGACCTTGGATAATTGATTCACGTCCCCTCTTAGTTATGCTAAAGTATTCCAAAAATTGGTATTAGAGCTTTGGTGCTTGTAAAGAAATAGTTTAAAAGTACTAAAAGTTAAAGATCAAGATGTATAGAAAGGAGGTTCCCAAACTAAACAATGAAAACTTTCCTACATGACAAAGTTTGATGAAGCTACATCTAGGAGGATTTGGATAATAGGCATAATTTACCATTAACACTAAGCATGTTGATCCTACTAGAGCCCCTACTATTAATAATCTAAAAAAGAAGAAAGAACACAATAAGAAAATGTTAGAACTTGAATCTTCCCTAAGCTACCTAGATTTTGATGACATCAAAGGATGTAGTTATGTTAAGAAGATATGGGATTCTATAGAGATGATCTATAGAGGAGACAAGAATGTTTTGAGAGACAAAGCTAAAAATCTAAGAGAAAAGTTTGATGACATGAGAGTGCAAGAAGGTGAGAGTATAGTCTAGTATTATACAAGAATCAAAGATGTTGTGAATGCTATCAGAAGAGAAAATGGTGTTATTGAAGATGATATTGTGATTAGGAAAGTATTGATAACCCTCTTTCCCATCTATTCTATTAGAGTCTCTACCATATAAGAACTAAGGTGTGTACTTGGTAGTAATCTAAGCCTTAAAGGACTAATGGGTATACTCTCTATTTTTAAACTTTCTAATTTTGATAATTTCAAAACTGAAAATGTTGAATCTTCTTTCAAAGCTAAACTAACATTGAAAGAACCTAAAGATAAGAAGAAAAAGGTCAAGCATGTTTCTAGTGATACTGATACAAATGAAGACGATGTAGAAGAGCTTGAAGCATTGTTGGCTAGGAGATTTCATAGAGGTGATGAAGGGTTCTCCTTTTAATACCATGAACATGTAATAGAAACAAAGAAACAACAGCAAATGCAAGAACAAAATATGGACTTCTTATTTATGCCACAAATACAAAATTATAGAATTCACAAGTACAATATGCTAACCTACATGGATGCCTTCATTATAGTAATCTACAAGACTAAGCTACAAACTACCATCTAGAGCTATCCTAGACAATGTTTGAGCCTTTCTTAAATAGGAAAATTTATGCTACCCGAGAAGGTTCTAGATGCTCAAACTTAATACCTAGGCCTATAGACCTTAATAATACATATAGAGTCAGCTAAATACATCTTTGACAAATTGTTTTAGAAATTTTGGTAGCCTAACTTTGGAAGGTCATAACTCTTGAACCATTTCTCTAATTGGCTATTATAACCACTTTTAGGAAATGCTAGATCCTAATCTAGATGCTTAAAATGGAAAAAGTGCCCTTCTATCAAGTTTTTGGACCTCATCTAGGCACTCTATGGCCTCCAACAATGAGCCTAAATATTTTTCTACAAAATTTTCCACTAAAAATCTATAATAACTTCTATGATTAATATGGAGCAATGATATATCTATGGTAGGCTTATAAATCTAAAATGAATCTTCACATAGAAAATGAAAACATTCTGAGCTCGTATGAAAAACTTACTAAAAATAGCAATTTTTCATAAATAGTAACCACCCTATCTTACTAGTACTTATTAAAATAGAAAAGGATGAAAAGAAAATATTTTTGGGCGATGCAAGATTTCTCTTATACCTAGGATGCTCTTGCATCAAGAGAAAAAGGGAAATACAAAGGTAGGTTACCTATCATGTGTTTCAATTATAATGAGGTTGGTCATATTACTACAAGGTGGCTTGAGAAGAAGAAAAATAAAAGTGGAGATAAATATAGAGGTAAAAGAGATGATGACAAAAAAAGACTATAAAAACAAAGGAAAGAAGGCTTACTACATTACTGAAGAGGAAAAAAAAGGTGGGTCTAATGACCATGATGATAAAGTTGTGTATGTGTGAAAGACTATTCTAATGAAGATGAGGCATTTGAATTAATATCTTATGTGAACAAAAGTGATAGATGTATCATTGAAAGTGGATGTTCACATCACATGAGTGGAGACAAAAGTAAGTTCATTACCCTTGAGTATTTCAATGGAAATAGTATTAGATTTGGTAATGATACACCCTACTTGATAAAAGGTAAAGGAACAATAAAATTCATAGAAAAGATCATGTGTGACAATGCTTACTATGTAAAAGGACTTAACTATAACTTGTTGAGTGTGTCACAATTGAATAGTTCAAGTTGTAAAATTGAATTTGATAACAAGAAGGTTAAGATCTATAACATTGAGGGAGAACTAATTGGAAATAGAGATTAGACTAGAGGTAATTTGTTTTATCTTGACATAAATGATATCACTTGTCTTTTTGTAGAATTTGATGATGTGTGCCTATGGCACAAGAGGTTATGTCATGTTAACTTTGATAACTTTGTTAGTATCAGTAGGATGAACCCATAATAATAGGTTCCACTTTAGTGGGATGGAATTTTTTTTCTTTTTTGTAAAATGTGAAAATCACATACAACATATGTTGGTGCAAGCATAGTAAACATGTTCATAGTGAATATATTTTACAAAAGTGTTCACAGTGAACATATTCACCATAAATTAGGAATGTTCATGCAAACATTTGTAATTAACATGTTCATGTGAACATGCCAAATGCCAAATTCTAGCTTTAAAATGCTGTCACTACCATTATTTTGTGAAAAATTTTGAATTGCATGTTCACTGCAAACACTATGTTCATGCGTACATAGAAAATTACAATTTTTTTGGCCCTTTTTTCTTTATTTATTTTTTGCCCTTTTGACACCCATAATTGTTGATGAATGATCTCCTACTATAAAATAAAAATGCCAAAATGTGTTTCCCGGAGGAAGCTTTCCAATGACAATAATTGTAATACATATTTTAATTATTAAGACTTTCAAATATGAGTTTAACTCATCATAAGTTCATTACTGATTGAACATTAATCGAGTTCGTCACTTCAAGAAAATTAGTAAGTTCGGTCAAATTTTTTTTGAAAAATATCTAGGAAATAGCTTATTGAGATAGCTTTCTATTCAAGAAAGAAAAAGATTTATGATAAATTGATTTCAAGTTATTTGTGTCAAATAAATGTATGTCTGAATTACGATTGGTGTCACTTCAAAACTTCATAAATTATACAATATTCAACCAAATTGAATCAAACCAAATGCATCATCTAGATATTAATGTTACAAATCTAACACCAAAAGAATGATCTTATTGTATTTTTTAGAAAGAAGTTACGTGTGTCAAGCAGACTATCACTCTTTGAAAATATTAAATTTTGTTATGTACCACTTTTCAGAGAAGAAAAATTTGACATAATTTTTTTTTTTTTAGATTCAAAAATATGGTTACAAAGTAGAATAGTGTACTAAAAATCACTAGTTTATGTCATCTTGAAATTATTTATAGTTTTAGAGATATAGTTACTCAAATGTGAGATTTGTTTCAAAAATATTGATTTTAGTGTCTAAATTGGTCAAAAAGTGGAACCCATTATTGTGGGATCACCCAGTTACATCAAAAGAGTTAGAGATTTTCCAAAACTAAAGAAATCTAATAATGTGATTTACAAATAATGTTTGATAGGAAAGATGAAAAAATCTAGTTTTAAAAGTAAAACTCACTCCTCAACATAAATTCTAGAATTAGTTCATATGAATATATGTGGACAAATTAATGTGCAAGGCTACAAAGGTGACAAGTATATTATCCTATTTTTTGATGATTATTCTAGGATAATTACAGTTACTTTTTTGAAACAAAAATATGATGCTTTTCAAATATTCAAGTGGTACTTGGAAAGAGTTAAAAAAGAGACTTGAAAAATTATGAAATATTTTAGATTTGATAGAGGTGGAGAATTTACATCAAATGAGTTTGAGATATTCTGTAATGACAGAAGAATTAAAAGAAAAATTTCTACACCTAGTAGCCCTCCACAAAATGGGATTGCTGAAAAGAGGAACACATCTATAATGAACTATACTAGAACACTAATGATAGAGAAGAATGTTTCATTAAACAATTAGAGAGAAGTTGTAAGAACAACTGTCTATAGCCTAAACCAAGTACAAGTCAAGAAAGGTACAAATTCAACACCTTTTGAACCATGGTATGGACACTCACCTAATGTAAAATATTTTAAGGTATTTGGAAGCAAGTGTTACATTCTTAAAGACAACATGAATGGTAAATTTGATGCTAAAAGTGAAGAAGACATATTCCTAGGCTATTCCACAAGAAGTAAATCTTATAAGTGTTTAAATACTAACACTAAAAAAGTTGTAGAAACTACAAATGTGAGATTTGATGAATATACAGAGGTACATGAAGCTGAACCTAAGAAGGAACTTGAGGAGTAAAAAACCTTCATATACTACTATGAAGACATGAATACTAATGAAGTTGTAAACTAAGTTGTAAATTAACAACAACAAGCATTAGTGACTACTGAGTCACATACAATGGATGTCGAGTTGCATTCAAGAACTGAGTTGCATTTAGGAACCAAGTTGCAAATAGAAGCTGAAGTAGATTATGATATTGAGATTAGTTTGTTGACATTATGCGTTGGATACAATTGTTCAAATTGTGTGTCATCTTTAATGTCACACAAATGTCATATCAGTCATCAAATAGTGTCTACCGAGCTAAGAAGGTTAGCAAGGCAAAGGATAGTGTCTATTGAGCTCACTTGGTCATTGAAGGAAATATGAAAGAAGAAATTCTTACCGAGCTCACTTGGTCGTCAAAGGAAATGTGAAAAAAGCAATTTTTACTGAGCTCACTTAGTCATCAAAGGAAATTTGAAGGAAGCAATTCTTACTGAGCTCACTTGGTCATCGAAGGAAATATGGAAGAAGCAGTTCTTACTGAGCTCACTCAGTCATCAAAGGATATTGCAATGTTAACTAAGTCAAGAAGGTTAACTTAGAAAATTTTTGAAATCATTATTTACCAAGTAGGGTCAGCTAGTAAAAGATTTCACTATTTTGTGAAATAATGTTTATTTTTTTAGAATAATATCTATAGCCAACCGATGTATAGTTTATTGGTAAATGTAACATGTAAATGGGCCAACTTGACAATCTGAATGGTAAAAGTAAAAGGTCAAGTTGCAAATTCTAAGTGTGAATGTGTGTGTAAGTGAATGGAATGAATGTGATATGAAGATTGATTATTGTGGAAGCAAATGATTAGAGATCATTGAGGAACAGGAGAGCCACATTCGATCAAGGAGGATCTAATGATACTAAACAGAGACCTATAGCCAGCAAATTCAGTTGCATCTTGTTTAGGTCAATTCATTGTTGATTTCTAACCATTGTACCAGTGATTTCAAATCTCTTAATAAAGTTGGTTTAATAGCCATTTTGTAAATCCTCTTACAAGGTGACAGTTCAATTGAATTGTTTCAAAAGACCTCTAGCAAGGCCACTCCTAATAGAGTGATTAAACCCTCTAACAGTGTCACACCTAATAGTGTGTATTGTAACCTTTAATAGGGTTGGCTCTTAACAGGGCTCACTTCAGAAGAGTGGAAAATTGGTAACTAGTTACTTGGTGGTTTTTTCTATATTGGGTTTCCACGTTAAATCTGGTGTCTCTTGTGTTCACTTTATTTTTAGTTACATGCATGAATGCTTGAAAAGAAAGTAATAGTTTAATTTACTGAGTTACAACATTTTTTTATCGAGTATAAGCAGTAACTAGATCTTTAAGACATCTAAGGGATCTGTGGATTAATTTTTATTAGTAACTGATTCACTCCTCCCCTCTCAGTTACTCCATCTATAGCTCAAAAAATTGGTATCAGAGCTTTTGGTGCTTGCATGAAAAGATTTTAAAGATCTAAGCCAAAGGTCAAGATGTCTTATAAGAGGAAAATTCCAAAACTTAATAGGGACAACTTCTCAGCATGGCAAGGGTTGATGAGACTTCATCTAGCTTCTATTGAAGATACAAGACTGAAGTACCTTGATGAAAAATATGAAGAACCAACTAGTACATTATCTATCAATGATATTGCTGAAAAGAAGACCCACAACATTATGATGATAGATATAGCATCTACTCTAAGTTATGAAGAATTTGATGGCATCAAGGACTGTAAATCTACCTTTGAAATATGGGAAAAGCTAAAAGAAATCTATGAAGGAGACAATAATGTAAGAAGAGCCAAAACAAAAAGTCTAAAAGGACAATTTGATCAAATGAGTACGAGAGAGGATGAAAACATCAAAAAAATTGTTGAAAGAATTAAAGCACGTGTTAGTACAATCAAAGCATCTAGAGGAGATATCAGTGAGGAGATAGTTATAAGTAAAGTTCTCAGAACTCTACTTCACATTTATGGGATCAGAGTCTCTGCAATTCAAGAAAGAAGATGTGAAGCAAATCATAAGATAAATCTAGAAGCAATAGTTGCAAGATTGACTGCATTTTAACTAGACAACTATGACAATTATGTTCTTGCTACCAAGAACATTGAATCAGCATTTGAAGCCAATCTTTTTCTCAAAGAAAAAGGGAAAAAGATGAAGGGTTCACAATTAGACAGTGATCTTGAGGTGGTTGAAGCTCTACTAGCAAGAAAATTTTCAAGAGGCAAAGGGGAATATAAAGGTAAAGTTCCTCTAATCTCTTTTTCTTGTGAAGAAATTGGACATATTGCTGCTAGGTGCCCAAATAAGTAGAACAAGGATGAGAAGAAAGGCTACAATGGCAAGAAAGACTTTAGATCATTCAAGGATAAAGATAAGAAAACATGTTTTATGGCTAAAAATTCTAATACTTCTGATGATGAAGAAGAAGAAAAAATTGTCTATATTATTCTAAAAGATGACTCTGATAATGATGAAGAAATGGCACTCATTTCTCATATGAGCATAAATGATACATGGATCATAGATAGTGGTTGCTCTCATCACATGATTGGTGATAAAACTAAGTTTGAATACTTTGAAGATTATGATGCTAGAAGTGTAAGATTTGGTAACAATGAACCTTGTTGTATAAAAGGAAAAGGAAGAATCTCACTAACCAAGGAACTTGTATGTGATAATGCATATTGGGTAGAAGGACTAAAGCATAACTTGTTGAGTGTGGCACAATTACTCAATAATGAATTCAAAGTAGAATTTATGCATGGAAAAGCAAGATTGCCAAATAACAAAGGAAAGTTGATTGGATCAGGCACTCAAACAAAAGGTAACTTATTTTATCTTGAACTTGGTGAATGTTCATGTTTTATTGCTCAAATTGAAGAAAGTTGATTATGGCATATAAGGTTGTGTCATGTGAACTTTGACAATTTAATAAAGATCAGTAAATTTAGAAAAGTAAGAGGTATTCCTGACATAAAGAAACCTAAGGTTTGTCTATGCAAGAATTGTCAAATTGGTAAAATGGGAAAAACTAGTTTTAAGAGGAAAAGCTATCAGTCTGAAGAGGTTCTAGAAATTGTGCATACTGATTTGTGTGGACCCATTGGCATTGAAAGTTATATTGGTGAAAAATTCTTCATTCTATTTGTTGATGATTATGCAAGAATGATGACTATCATGTACCTTAGAAAGAAATCAGAAGCTTTTGAAAAGTTCAAATGGTATTTGGCTAGAGTAGAAAAGGAAACAGGAAAAAGACTAAAATGCTTAAAATTTGACAAAGGTGGTGAATTCATTTCACATGAGTTTAATAACTTTTGCATTGAAAGGGGAATCAAAAGATAGGTTTCAGCACCTAAAACTCCTAACAAAATGGAATAGAAGAAAGAAGGAACAGATCCATCATGGATTGTGCAAGAACCTTAATGATTGAGAAAGACATTGCTATTAAATACTGGAAGGAAGCTATAAGCACTGCAGTTCATACCTTGAACTAAGTACAGTTGAAAAAGGACTCATTCAAAACACCCTATGAATTATGGTATGGCTACAAACCCAATGCTAGTTACCTAAAAGTATTTGGAAGCAAATGTTACATTTTGAAAGAATCAAGAAAAGGTAAATTTGATGTAAAAGGTGATGTAGGAATATTTTTGGGATATTCTTGCAAAAGTAAAGCATATAGATGTTTGAATTTGTCTACTCACAAAATCATAAAAAGTGCACATGTGAAAGTTGATGAGTTTGCAGAAAGAACAGAAGAAGAAAGCAAGAAGGAACCTGAAGACTACAGAAGAATTGTTTTCATTGAATCTGATACAGTGCCAAGTATACTAGTTAATGAGGAATCCTCAACTCTAGATTCTTTAGTTACCAAGACATAGGAAGTTCAAACTGAGCTAATACCTCCCAAGTTGCAAGAACTCGAGTTGCAAACAGATACTACCGAATCTACATCTACCAAGCTCGGGCAACCAAATCTAGAACAAGAAGTTGAGATGCAGAATGATAATCATGGTTGTCATTCAAAAGGCAAGGAGCTCATGTTAGCCAAGTATGTCAGAAAATAACATGCACCAGATTAGATCATTGGAGATAAATTAGAAGGAACAATGACACGAAGTAAATTGAAAAGCACTTGTTTACTTTCTGATTTTGAACCTAGATATATCAAAGATGCATTAGTGAATGAAATTTGGATTGAAGCTATGAATGAAGAGATAGAAAAAATAGAGAAAAACAAAACATGGACTCTTGTACCTAGAACTAAAGACAAAAATGTGATTGGAACTAAGTGGGTATTCAGAAACAAGTTGAATGAAGATGGTAAGGTATCAAGGAACAAAGCTAGACTAGTGTGCAAAGGATACTCTCAAAAAGAAGGTGTAGACTATGGAGAAACTTGTGCTCCTATTGCAAGATTGGAAGGTGTCAAAACCTTACTTATATATGCTACATTCAAAGGATACAAAGTTTATCAGATGGATGTCAAGTCAGCATTTCTCAATGACATATTGGATGAAGAGGTTTATATTGAACAACCTGAAGATTTTGTTGATCCAAACAAGAAGGAAATGGTCTGAAACAAGCCCCTGGAGCATGGTATGAATGATTGCATAACTATCTTATTTAGATTAGTTTTCAAAGGACTAATGATAACAGTAGTTTGTGCATAAAGGAAGGACCAGAAAATAAGATTTCTTTAGCAAAGATATTTGTAGATGATACTTTGTTCACAGGAAATGATGATCTTTGCAAAGAATTTTTAGAACAACTAAACAAGAAATTTTAAATGTCAATGTTTGGTGAAATCAAATTCTTTGTTGGTCTTCACATTCAACAGAGTAAGAATGGCATCTACATCACTCAATCTAAAAACATCAAGGAGATACTGAAAAAGTTTGGTATGGAAGACTACAAACTAGTTGGGACTCGTATGTGTACTAGATTGAAACTTACCAAAGATGATGAATCTAAGGATGTAGATCAGACATTGTACAGATCTATGATTGGAAAGTTTCAATACGTAGTGCATACAAGACCAGACATTACACTTGCAGCATGGATTGTAGCAAGATTCTCAGTGAAACCAAAAGAAAATCACATGATGGTAATCAAAAGGATCATGAGATACTTAAAAGGAACTTAATTGGGCAAAAAATATTGATGACAAAAAGAGCACAAGTGGAGGTGCTTTCTTTCTTGGAAAAAGGTTGGTTTCTTGGACAAGCAAAAACCAGAATTGTAAATCTCAATCCACAGCAGAAGCTAAATATGTTGCAGCAGCAGTAAATTGCTCAAACATTGTATGGTTTAAACAACTGTTGGAAGGTATGAAGTAGGAAATCAAATAACTTCTTGTTATGTTTTGTGATAACACTAGCACAATTAACATCTCCAAGAATCTAGTGATGCATTCAAAAACTAAGCATATTACCATAAAGTATCACTTTGTTAGAGAATTGGTGCGAGAAAAGGAAATAAGATTTGAATATATGCATACAAAGGAAAAAATTGCTGACATATTCACAAAGCCTTTACCTAAGGATGCATTCTTGTATTTAAGAGGTAAGTTAGGGGTCATTCCCCTATCTAAAGCTCACTAAAATACAGTTTTAGTGATGCATCAACAAGAACAGTATTGAAGATCTATCAGTTCATGTAGAAAAGTAATGGAGACATTGCATATGAATCAGTACATAAGGTACAATGTTATTCAATTTTTTTGAGTTGTCTTTGGCATGTGTTGTCAAAGAGGGAGAATATACTTTCATATTTCAAAAATTTGAAAAATAATAAGAAGGGAGAGATAATTATGAAAGAGGGATTTTTTTGTATTTTAAATGTGAAGTATTGTGTTAGTAAAAAACTTGTTTTAAAATTTTATTCTACTATGACATATTGTGTTTCCATCAATTCCAAAGAGGGAGATTGTAGGATACAATTGTTCAAATTGTGTGTTGTCTTTGATTTCACACAAATGTCATATCAGTCATCAGATAGTGTCTACTGAGCTTAGAAGGTCAGCAAGGCAAAGGACAGTGTCTACCAAGCTTACTCGATCATCAAAGGAAATATGAAAGAAGCAGTTCTTACTGATCTCACTTGATCATCGAAGGAAATATGAAAGAAGCAGTTCTTACAGAGCTCACTCGGTCATCAAAGGAAATGTGAAAGAAGTAGTTCTTACCAAGCTCACTTGGTCATCGAAGGAAATGTGAAGGAAGTAGTTCTTATCGAGCTCACTCGATCATCAAAGGAAATATGGAAGAAGCAGTTCTTACCGAACTCACTCGGTCATCAAAGGATATTGCAATGTTAACCAAGTCAAGAAGGTTAACTTAGGAAATTTCTAAAATCAGTATTTACTGAGCAAGGTTGGCCAGTAAAGGATTTCACTATTTTGTGAAATAACATTTATTTGTTTAGAATAATATCTATAGCCAGCTGATGAATGGTTTATTGGTAAATGTAACATGTAAATGGGCTGACTTGACAATTTGAATGGTACAAGTTAAAGGTCAAGTTGCAAATTCTAAGTGTGGATGTGTGTGTAAGTGAATGGAATGAATGTGATATGAAGACTGATTATTGTGGAAGTGAATGATCAAAAATCATTGAGGAATAGCAAAGCCACATTCGATTAAGGAGGATCTAATGATACTAAATAGAGACCTGTAGCTAGTAAATTCAGTTGCATCTTGTTCAAGTCAATCCATTGTTTCTTTCTAACCATTGTACCAGTGATTTCAAATCTCTTAATAGAGTTGGTTTAATAGCCATTTTTTAAATCCTCTGACAAGGTGATAGTTCAATTGAATTGTTTCAAAAGACCTCTACCAAGGCCACTCCTAATAGGGTCACACCTAATAGTGTGTATTGTAACCTTTAACAGGGTTGACTCCTAATAGGGCTCACTTTAGAAGAGTGAAAAATTGGTAACTAGTTACTTGGTGGTTTTTCCCATATTGGGTTTTCACATTAAATCTGGTGTCTCTTTTGTTCACTTTATTTTTAGTTACATGCATGAATACTTGAAAAGAAAATAATAGTTTAATTTACCGAGTTACAGTATTTTTTTACCAAGTATCAGTAGTAACTAGATCTTTAAGACATCTAAGGGATCTGTGGATTAATTTTTATCAATAATTGATTCACCCCTTCCCTCTCAGTTACTCCATCTATAATTCCAACATTATGGTCAAGTTTTTTTATTAGTGACACACACACTTAATTAAATGATTAGTAGCTTCTAAGCTTATAGTACATTTTATAGTGTTAACCAAGGATTTCAAGCTATACTGATGCAGGAGCATCCAGAGGTATAAGGGCAATCCTGTGTCACCCAAAAAAATGTACTTAGACTTAGTTTCTGTTTCATGTCTTTACATTTTTGGATACCCATTTGGCTCAAATAAAGGTTCCAACTCTCATAGTTCAACTATCAGTGCATTTGAAAATCTCAAAAAAATAGGAGCATGCAATTTGGCCATCATTTTAGTGACCTAGAAGGTGTGACTTGGCCAGATGAATGTAATTGAGATTTAGAGCATTCTAGAAAAAGAATCAGGTCAAAAGGCCCCACGATTTGAAAGTTATTGCAGTTTTTCAGGTTTTGGAGACCTCCTAAGAATGCTTCAAAGTTAGGTTTGGGGCATTAAATGACCTTGAAAAGGGTCAAAAAATGGGGGATGAGTGAAGCTGGTCCATAGGTCTATAGAGCGCTTTGAGAGCTTTCTGAAAATGTAAACGGTTCATCAATCAGAGCTACAGTTCAAAAGTTATGCCTCCAAAAAGTTCGGCTACCGTTTCTGGATTCTTCTAGATTTGCGCCGACTTCTAACGCGGCATCTGGAACCTTCTATTTTGTCGGTGGATGCCTACTAGCACTTTCTGGAATGTACTCCTAGTCCTTAACCCTCCGGGGTCTATTTAAGGAGATTTTTGGCATTGTAAAAGGCAGTTTGGATTGGAGCTTGAGAGGAGGTGCTAAAAGGAGAAATATTCTCCAGATTTATGCTATTGTAAGCCCGTAGGGCATGTTTTGAAGTTTATTTTCTCTGCACTATTTGTACTAGCTTATTTTCTCAGTTAATATAATTCCCCCTTTCTATTGTGTCTATTCTATTGTTGGGTTGTGTCCCCATCAAGTGGTATCAGAGCGGGTTTTCCTAAGTGTGTAGACAGAGCGCTGACTGTGAGGCAGTTTGCACCAGGACTGTGTGGTTGTGGGTTCGAGTTAGAAGATGCCTCCATGAAGAGAGCATGGCAGAAGGGCTAGAGCTATTGATCCTAAGGAGGTTAGAGCCCTCTAGAGACAGGTACAAGCATTGCAAGAGGAGCTTCGTAGAGGAGCAAATATTGCCGCAGATGACAATAGTGAGGATGACAATGAAGAGGAAGTTATGGAAGTTGATGGGGAAGTTCTGAATCCTATAGAGGAAAGTCTTTTTAGGGCCATTACTAGGTTTGGGAAAAGACCTACAATTGAAGTGGGTATATTTTCTGAAAATTTGAAACCAGATGAGTTGATCGATTGGATCAATGAACAGGAAGAATACTTTGAGTATGAGGATATAAGGGACCCAGATAGGGTTAAGTTTGCAAAGGCCAAACTAAAAGGCCATGCCAAAATCTAGTGGCAAGAGGTTCAACTGGAAAGACTTAGAAGAGGAAAGGAGAAGATCACAAGATGGGATCGCATGGTGGACAAATTGAAGAAGCAGTTCATTCTTGTGGACTACGAGCTTGATCTGTTTAAGAAGATGCATAGGTTAAAGCAAGCAGGAAGATCAGTCCAAGAATATACAGAGGAGTTTTACCGACTCCTGATTAGAGTGGGGCATGTAGAAGCAAATAAGGAGAAAGTTTCTCGTTATATCAGTGGGTTATGACCTAGCATCCAGGAGGAATTAAGTCTGGTAAGAATGACCAGCGTTGAAGAAGCATACTAGTTTGCCCTACGAGTCAAAGAGAAGTTGAGTAAAAGGTTTGAAGGAAGACAAAGAGGGTGCGGTCAAGGAGGAAGGGGAAGTGGTAGATCATCTGGAGGCCGCAATGAAACTCAAAAGAAAAATGAAAATGAGGGTACTAGCAAGAACCAGAGGAATGAAGGTTTCAATCGCTCTCGTGATCAAGATTTTGGAAATCAAAGAGGAAGAGGTAGAGGACGTGGACAAGGAAGAGGAGGCTTCTGTGGTACCTATTTCCATTGCAATGAAGAAGGTCATCATGCCTTTGAATGCCCTCAATGAAAAGGAAGGAAAGATAGGAGAGTTGAGGGCCAAGCTAGGGTTGCTCATGTGGATGAGGATGCACAATCATCACATTCAGAGGATGCAGAAAGAGGAGAGACCTTGGTAAATGAAAGAGTCCTACTAAGTGGTGAAAATGAACCAGGACAATGGAGGAGTTTGTTTTGTACCAGATGCAAGTGTGAGGATAAATGTTGTGATGTGATCATTGATGGTGGTAGCACTGATAACTTGGTATCCTAGGAGATGGTCTTTAAGCTGAAGCTCAAGAGGGAGAAACATCCCCAGCCCTATCGGATTTCTTGGGTAAAAGATGATCATAAGGTCCTGGTAAATGAACAATGTTTAGTAAAATTAAAAATTGGGAGATACCATGATGAAGTTCTCTGTGATGTTATTTCGATGGATGTTTGCCATCTATTGTTGGGTAGACCATGGCACATGATGGACATGCAAACACATACTCTCTAACAAAGGATGGAGTTCACCACAAATTGAAGCCCATGAAAAAGGAAGGTGAAAAGGTATGTAGCAGTGCTAGGATTTGTCTTGTTGATGGAAGGAAGTTTTAAGATGGCATGAAACATCAACGTATGTGCTATGCTTTGATTCCTAGGAAAGATAAAGAAGGTAGTAGTGAAATACCATTTGAAGTTTCAGATTTACTAGGAGAATTTGGAGATATTATCTTTGATAATGTTCTAGATGGATTGCCACCAGTAAGCCAAATCAGTCATCAGATAGATCTGATTCTAGGAGCTAGTTTTCCTAACAAGGCTGCTCACAGGATGACTCCTACTGAAATAGAGGAGCTAAATAGACAGGTTCAGGAGCTGTTGAGGAAGGGCTTGATTCGAGAGAGCCTGAGTCCATGTGAAGTACCTACAATACTTGCACCAAAGAAGGATGGAGAGTGGAGGATGTGTACAGATTCTCGAGCTATAAATAGGATAACCATCAAGTACCAGTTTCCTTTACCAAGGATGGATGATCTTATGGACTGCTTGAGTGGAGCTCAGTACTTCACAAAGATAGATTTGAAGAGTGGCTATCATCAGATATGGATTCGAGAAGGAGATGAGTGGAAAATAGCCTTCAAGACCAAGGAGGGTCTTTATGAGTGGTTAGTCATGCCCTTTGGATTGACAAATGCCCCAAGCACCTTCATGCGGCTCATGAATGAGGTACTTAAGAAGTTCTTGGGAAAATTTGTTATTGTCTATTTGGATGATATTTTAATTTTCAGCAAGACTTTGGAAGAACATTTACTACATATTCGTAGTGTCCTTGAAAGGCTAAGGGAAGAGAAACTATTAATTAATCTAAAGAAGTGTGTCTTTGCAAAAAGGGAGTTAGTCTATTTGGGATTTGTTATATCACCTGAAGGTCTCAAAATGGATCCAGAGAAGGTAAAAGCCATCTTGGAATGGCCTACTCCAAGGTCTGCTATTGAGGTAAGATCATTTCATGGTCTGGTTAGTTTTTACAGGAAGTTTATTAAGAATTTTAGTGGCATATGTGCACCTCTAACTGATACAATAAGAGGGGATAGAAAAGAGTTCAAATGGACTGCAGCAGCTGCGAGAAGTTTTGAATTGCTGAAGAAGAAGGTGACTGAACAGCCTGTGTTGGCACTTCCAAATTTTAGAAAAGTATTCTAGGTGGATTGTGATGCTAGTGGTAGCGCTATTGGGGCTGTATTAAGCCAAGAAGGTAAGCCTATTGCATATTTTAGTGAAAAAATTGAATGATGCAAAGAAGAAGTATTCTGTTTATGATCAAGAGTTCTATGCAATAGTTCAGGCCTTAAAGAAATGGAGGCATTATTTATTGCCAAAGGAATTTGTTTTGTATACTGATCATCAAGCATTACAGTACCTAAATAGCCAAGGTAAATTGAATCAGAGGCATATGAAGTGGGTAGAATTCTTGCAGAGTTATACATTTGTGTTGAAGCATAGAAGTGGAAAATCTAACAGGGTTGCAGATGCATTAAGTAGGAGATAGTTGTTGCTTACAACAATGCAGGTTGAAGTAGTTGGGTTTGATGAACTCAAGAATTTGTACCCCAAGGATCCTGATTTTGCTGAAGCATGGAAAGCTTGTAAAGAACCTGTTGCTATAGATAGAACCAAGTGGTTAAACTATTTGATTTAGGATGGCATGTTGTTCAAAGGTAGTCAATTGTGCATTCCAAGGAGTTCCATGAGGGAAAATCTGATTAAGGAGAAACACAGTGGAGGGATGGTAGGACATTTTGGTCGGGATAAGACCATTGCCATTCTTAGAGAACATTATTTTTGGCCTCAAATTACACAGGATGTGAAGAAGTTTGTACAAAGTTGCCAGGTTTGTCAAGTTGCCAAGGGGTTTAGTCATAATACTGGCCTATATCAGCCATTGCCTGTTCCATCAAGGCCTTGGGAGGACATAAGTATGGATTTTGTTCTTGTATTGCCAAGGACACAAAGGGGTAATGACTCAGTATTCGTGGTGGTTGATAGGTTCTCCAAAATGGCACATTTCATTCCATGCCACAAAACTCATGATGCTGTCCATATTGCAGACTTGTTTTTCAAAGAGGTGGTAAGACTACATGGTCTTCCAAGGAGTATAGTTTCTGATCGAGATACTAAATTTGTGGGGTATTTCTGGAGGACATTGTGGAAGAAGTTGAGAACAGACTTGAAATTCAGTTCCATGCATCACCCACAGACTGATGGCCAAACAGAAGTGGTAAATAGAAGTCTGGGCAATTTGCTGAGATGTTTAGTTGGAGATAAGCCCAAGGGATGGGATTTGATTCTACCACAGGCAGAGTTTTCTTATAATAACTCTATAAATAGGAATACTGGAAAATCACCATTTCAAATTGTATATGGAAATAGCCCAAGGACTGCACTAGAATTGAGGAAGATAGAACAAGGGGAGAGAAAAAGTGCTGAAGCTGAGGAATTTGCTGAACACATCAAGCGTCTACATGAGGAGGTTCAAGCACACATTATCAAGATGAATCAAGAGTATAAAGCTAGGGCTGATGCAAGGAGAAGACATAAGGAATTCCAAGTAGGGGATCTAGTCATGGTGCACTTACGAAAAAGAAAGATTTCCAGTTGGTACTTACAACAAGCTGAAAATGAAGAAATTTGGCCCCTGCAAAATTTTGAAGAAACATAACTCAGGAAATGCATATGAGGTGGAGCTGCCAGATGGTATTCACATTTCTCCCATTTTCAACATTGCAGATTTAACAGAGTATCATGATGATGGTGCAAATGAAGAGTTGGTTTTAGAGCCATGTCCAATTCTTGCTTCTAAGAAGGAGGGGATAGAAGACATTCTAGATCATCGTGTGGGTAGGAGTACCAGAAATAGGCAGTATGAAGAGTATTTGGTCAAATGGAAAGGATGACTGATTGAGGACTCAACTTGGATTTCAGCAGCTGAGGTTTCCCATTTGGGATTTCCTCTACCATCCATAAAGTGACATGGTCACTTTTCAATCTACCCTGGGTGTCTGATGCAGGAGCATCTAGAGGTATAAGGGCAATCCTGTGTCACCCAAAAAAATGTACTTAGACTTAGTTTCTGTTTCATGTCTTTACATTTTTGGATACCCATTTGGCTCAAATAAAGGTTCCAACTCTCATAGTTCAACTATCAGTGCATTTGAAAATCCTAAAAAAATAGGAGCATGCAATTTGGCCATCATTTTGGTGACCTAGAAGGTGTGACTTAGCCAGATGAATGTAATTGATATTTAGAGCATTCCAGAAAAAGAATCAGGTCAAAAGGCCCCATGGTTTGAAAGTTATTGCAGTTTTTTGAATTTTGGAGACCTCCTAAGAATGCTTCAAAGTCAAGTTTGGGGCATTAAATGACCTTTAAAAGGGTCAAAAAATGGGGGACGAGTGAAGCTGGTCCATAGGGCTATAGAGCGCTTCAAGAGCTTTCCGAAAATATAAACAGTTCGTCAATTGGAGCTACGGTTCAAAAGTTATGCCTCCAAAAAGTTCGACTACTGTTTCTGGATTCTTCTAGATTTGCACCAACTTCTAATGCGGCTTCTGGAACCTTCTATTTTGTCAGTGGATGCCTACTAGCACTTTCTGGAATGTACTCCTAGTCCTTAACCCTCTGGGGTCTATTTAAGGAGATTTTTGGCATTGTAAAAGGCAGTTCGGATTGGAGCTTGAGAGGAGGTGCTAAAAGGAGAAATATTCTCTAGATTTATGCTATTGTAAGCCTATAGGGCATGTTTTGAAGTTTATTTTCTCTGCACTATTTGTTCCAGCTTATTTTCTCAGTTAATATAATTCCCCCTTTCTATTGTGTCTATTTTGTTGTTGGGTTGTGTCCCCATCATATACCATGTTCTATAATTGAAACCAAGTTCTAGGAACAATATTTAGTTCACACCAAGTAGTATCTACCAAGTTGGTGATTATTAGTATAAATTGAGCTTCATAGTGTTTACCAAGTTCCTCAATGTAAATTGAGTTCTCGAGTATTTACCAAGTTCTTAGTTTCAACAATGAGATTCTAGTGTTGACCAAGCTATGTAGTGTCAACCAAGTGATTCAATTTATACCAAGCTCATAGTGATAGTCTTGACCAAGCTATGTAGTTTTTACCAAGTGATTTAGTTTATATTCTGAGTTCCACAATGTTCATCAAGTCACTAGTGTAGATTGAGTTTAAACTACTTGGAAGTGATTAGTATGAATTGAGATTCTACATCTATAAAGTGCATGATGATGTCAAGTGTTGACAATGGGTACTAAGTTTTAGAACCTCATCAAGTTTGTCTTCAGAACCTAAGTACCTGCAAATGGGATGACTTTGTGTATTATGGAAAAACTTGTATTGTAGATGACTTTGTTGAATTGTTAATTGGATTGATATATATGCAATGTATTGTATCACATCCAAATAAGAATGATAAAAAGATGAAGATTCTTAAGCAGAAGTGTTAAGTAAGAAGGCTACAAGTAGTATACATAACAATAAAGATTTATCTATCACAACAAGGTGATCATTACACTCAAACTTAGAATCTCATTCAACAAATCAAGGTTATAGACTAGAAATCAGCCACTGGTTCATCCTAATAAGTGGAATAGTTAAATCCTTTCACAAGGTAGACTTAACAGTCTTTTGCAAACCTCTTTACTGAGTGCATACTTCACTATATGTTTGTAAATCCTTTTTCAAGGTGGATCTAGTAGTCATTATTGCTCCTAATAGGGTAGATCATCAAAAGTGATCATTATAAGCCTTAATAAGCCAACTTTATAGTATAGTACTAAAGCTTGTGGGTATCATGCCCACCCTATTTTACTTTTTATTTGGAAGGTTTTTGAGTCACCATATTGTGTGTCAAAGTGTTAGGTATGTTTTAATGGTTCCATTTTTTCATGTATGTAGTTAGATCAGAATACATATGAAGGATTAATTGGTGAACAAAGACTAAGTTATATTGATTACTAATTCACCGCTCCCCTCTTAGTAACTTAGCCTATCATATATTTCCAACAATTGGTATCAAAGCTTTGTGGCTCTCAAAGAAGAAGTTTAATAGCTTGAATAAAGACCAAAGGAAATGGAGGTATTAAGGCTTGATAAGGCTATTGATAATGTAAAGCTAGATTTGGAATTGGCTATTGAGAAACTTAAGAAAGAAAATGAGAAACTTTCTCAATCCATTAAAAAAAGAAAATTTCTTGTAGTACAGATGAATGAAAAACTCTACACTAAAGAAAGAATTGAAGATATCCATTCAAAAAGTAATTCAGATGAATTAGAGAACTATTAGAAAAGAATGGTAACCTTCAAGAAGAAGTTAGAATACTAAAAAGAGAACAAGAAATTCAGTTAGTAAGATTGTGTGAAGTCATAAAAGAGAAAAACAAGATAAAAGAATAATTAGAAGGAAAGAATAATGAAATTCAACATTTATCCCTTCAATAGGAAGACTTCATTAATCAAATTACTAATGCAAATAAAGAAATCATGAATCTAAGATTAGAAAATGAAAGGTTGTAGAATGATCTAAACATTGAAAAGCAAACCAATGAGTGGATGATGATATCTCAAGAAGACATGGATCAATTAAATAAGAAAATCCAATACAGACATAAAGAAAAAGCTTGATCATACATCAAACAAATGTTGGAGTAATGATAAAACCAAATTCAATAGAAAATGCTACATTTTTAATAAGCATGGTCATAGAGTTAATGAATGCTAAGAGAAACCTAAAGTTAAAGGAAAATGGCACAAATGCAAGAAGCATGGGCACAAATATTATGAACGCAAAACCAACATATTAAATCTAGTAGAACATATTATAAATGCTATATTTGTTTGGGACTACAATACATGGTGCAGATGTCACTACTATGGAGAACTTAGACACATTGAAATAAACTATGTAAAACATCACATGAGAAAAAGAGACACCACTAGAAGATGTTTTATTTGTACAAAACTTGTACATCTTTTCAAGAAATATATGAACACTAGAAAATTTCAAGATGAAAAGAATGTCAAGGCTGACAACATCAGAAAACAAATGAGACAATAGTGGATTCTAAATCTTCTGACAATGCAAGTCCAAGCAATGAAGCACATGTCACTCAAGAATTGGGTGACTCAAGAATCTCTACTTAATCTCTCACAAGGACAACTAGAACTAATATTCTAAAGCAAACATCCTACATCATTTCTAGCCAAGCTAGAAAGAAAGATCCATATTAGCATTCAAGATGCACAGGATCACTAAGTGTCTAAAGAAATTCTAGACCTTACCGATCTAGATCGAGTTGCAAGACCCTACCAAGCAAGGTCGAGAGTAACTAAGTCATTGTGTGGACACCAACTCATGAATGGATCTACCAAGAAATTAATTCAAATTGAGTGGAAGACAATCTATCATCAAGAAAGAAAATGTACTAAGCATGTATGGCAATTGGAAATGGAAATTTGTTAAAAGGGTGAAATCAAATTCATTTGTCACTGTGAATTTTCAAGAGCTATATGCAAAGAGCAATTTCTATAGATCTAAGCAATCTATGCAAACTATTGTTAAGGTTTTTCATGTTTTTCATAAACCCTACTAAGCAGTGGCATCCTCCAATAGTAAAAATAAGAAAGGATCCAAGATGTTAATTCGAGGAGTTGAGTGGAAAACACTCGACTTCAAGTTGAGTCTAGCAATTGTAGAAACTCTTGATCCTACCAGAGCTCAATCACAAATTCCACCTAAGGTACTATTTGTTAATGATATTTACTCACATTTTTGATGTTCAATTCAAGACATAGGAATCCTATAAATGGATGAAACTTTGGAAATGTTGTATGTGAATGGTGTGTCAAAACCTATACATTAACACCTAGTAGCTAAGGGTTTAATCCACATTCCACACATGGCCTGAGAATTTTAGATAAAAATGGATAAGGTTTATCCTTACCCATGTGTAAAATGGGCATTTATGGTTGGAGCAACCTATTCTCATAACAAAGAAAATAATTAATTAGATAATAGGGCTCCCAATGTTGACCAAGGAAAAGGCTACCAAAATCCTAAGTTGGGTAGAACTTGAAAAGAAAACTCTTGCTGAATGGGATGGAAGAGGCATGAAGATTAGTTGTGTAGTTGACATGGAGCTGAAGTTTGGAATTCATGTAATTATATACAAAATATATAGCTCTAGTTAACTCAATAGTGTATCATGTGAAGCTATGGATCTCACTTTCAAAGTGGTGAAGAACAACATGTCCTTTAACCTTGCCAAATTGATATTGAAACAATTCAACAAAAACATGGAAAGCATCAAAACTTCAAAGAATAACCCTTGTAAGTTTAGTTCACTTTTAACCTATTTATTCTTCTTTATACAAAATTGTTTCCCTTCAAAAGGTATAGTTGTATGGAGAAAAGATGTACTTGTACTATATCAAATAAATGAGTATATAGTAGAGATGGGTGAAAACTATGTCAATATCATGAAAAATTATTTCAATTCATTCAAGCACAAGATGAATAAAAAATTCAAGATTCAAAATAAACATGTAGAAGATCACAAGGATGATGTTTTTTTTATGGTAGATTGTGACAAAGTGTACATACAAGCAGTCAAAGTGAGAATAGTATGGGTCAAGCCTCTAGGCTATGAAGTTAATATTGATGATACCAAGCACATCATTGAGGCATTATTGAATGAACTTTTAAATCCAAAGGCTACATATGATGAAGCCAAAGCTAGAATTTAGCTAGAGATAAAACTTCCTCAGGTTGTCAGCAAAGGTAAGAAAAGGATAACAAAACTGAGACAAACCAATTCTACTCTCCTATTGACAAAAGGTTAAGGAAATGATGTAATTGAAGATGATGTAGAAGATGAGGTAAAATTTGAAGAAGAAGAGCTAGTCAAAAAGAAAGGTAAGGTTATCATAACCAAACCTACCAAGTAATCTACTTTAGTATCTACAAGAAGAACATATAGAAGGAAATTGAAATTGGGTGGAGAAGCAGAGGATATTATTTTCAAATTGCCTCCACCTACATTTCAAGAGAAACTAAAAGAGATTGATTTTGGAGCCGGCATGGAAAATTTTAAATCACTGAGGTATGAAACTAGAAATTCAAAAGAGAAGAAGCAAGTTGAAGACATGATTATGTTTAAGCTAGGAAAATGGAAATATTCACCTAATCAACTTGCACAAAAAATTCCCAATGAACTAATGAATAAAATCAAGCCAAGATGGGAACATGCCAAGAAAAATGTAAAGGACATATACGACTAGACTCTAAGGAAACTCATGATGAGTCTAAGTGAAAAAGAAGTAAAAGAGTCCATCAAGCAGAATGAAGAAAAACTTACCTTGAAATTTAACACTTGCTTGATATTGATCAATGACATTGAACATGTGGAGAAGAATACCACTAGTACATGGAAGAACATCTACAATCTTCAATAGAAGAGTGATTTTGTTGTTCATGTCAGTGATAAAGATGATGATGAGGATGATAAGGAAGAAGAGGAAAATGATGATGAAGAAGAAATAATTGATGAGAATGAAGATGATGAGGAGTAAGAACAAGAAGCCATAGAGGAGAATCTCCTTGAGATTTAGAGCATTGTGGAAACCAACCCTAAAAATATTGTAGTAGCAGTTATAGCCTCACTTCCTCACTCTCCAAGAAAATCTTTAAAGCCATCAAGCTTAGAGAAAGGTTCTACTAAGTGGGTTGTAATAAACATTGCAAATCAAAGCACTCAATCAATCTCTACACCTATTGAGCTCCGTACTTCATTGATTGAAGTGACCAACACTTCATCTACTAAGCATTTAGTGCTTCCTTCTTCATCAATTTTGGCTACTCTAAAACAAGGTATTTCTTCAATCAGTGCAATATCTACTTTTGTTGCTAGTCCTTCCATTTCTACTCTTTTTACTATTCCAAGTATACAAATAGTTAAGAGCAAGCCTCAATCAAGTACTAAGGTCTCTAGCAAAGGAAAAGATAAGGAAGAAAAGACATTGATCTTGATGAGAATACAGTTATTCCAAATTGGGATACATCTACTCTAAATCTAGATCAAATGTATATAGTAGGTGAGCTTCTGTAAAATAAACCTAAGCAAAAAAGGCTTGGAGAGGAGAGAAATAGAGAGCATCAAGTGCTAGAAGATCCAAAGAACATTCTTGCAGATGCACTCAGCACCAAGTTTGATACTTCTCAACCTATTTTGGCCAAATTAGCCAAAATAGTTCATAAATTTAATGAATATCTAGATGGGCAAGAGAAATTGTTGCAAAGAGAAAAGTAAAAATTTGAAAATAAAGTATTGGAGCTAGTTGCACAAAATATTTCCATATACCAAGTAGACTTTTCTACTATTCTAATCTCATTGGAAACCTCTACCAACAATGTTCTCTTTTCTATTCAGTAAACTATGTGATACATCTATCTTTACTCAACAAATCAAAGATAAAATCTCCAAGATAGATGAAGATCTAAAGGCAAGTGTACACTAGCTATCACTTGATTTGAGTTATAGTTCTTCTCATTACACAAAGATCAGATTTCTAACTGATATGCAAGAAAAATTACTAAGGAAAGAATCTAGGATAAGGGCCACACTTGTAGATATACAAGGAATTATTCTTCTAAACATGGATGCATTATAGAAACAAATTGCACATGCCAAAACTCTCATCCATGATAACAAATTCTCCATAGTTGATCACATGATGGAATTATCAATAGAAGTTTAGATTGCATTGCATGCAAGCACGGTGTTGCAAGAAAATTGGGACAAGACAATGTCACTAATTCTAAAGGTAAATTTTGGTTTCTTGTCACATTTTGGTAGTACAATGTAACATAAAACTTTGGCATTTATGTTAAAAAGGGGGAGAAGATGTAATATAAGATGTGATATATAAAGAGGGAGAAGATGTGATAGAAAGGGGAGAAGATAAAGATATATGTATATATATGTATATAGTGAGTAAAGTATGATATGTGATATATGTATGGGGGAGCATTATAATATTATACATATAAATGTATAGATACTCAGATAAACATCTCTTAAAAAACAATTTTGAAAAATCTTTAAAATAGAGCATGTTACCAAGTTAAACACATAGGATGGAGACTAAAGATTATGTTGAAATTTTTTAGAATTTAGTTTTTATTGATAAGTGTTTTTGTCACTAATGCTAAAGGGGGAGATTTTTGACATTATGGTCATTTATTAGTCACACACACACACACACACACACACACACACACACACACACACACTCTTAATTAGATGATTAGTAGTTTTCAATCTAATAGTATAGTTTATAATGTTAACCAAGTATTTCAAGCTATACCAAGTTCTACAATTACCACTAAGTTCTAGGAACAATATTTAGTTCACACCGAGCAGTATCTACCAAGTTGGTGATTACCAATATAAATTGAGTTTCATAGTATTTACTAAGTTCCTTAGTACAAACAAGTTCTCTGGTATTTATTTTGTTCACAATTTTAGTAATGAGAATCTAGTGTTAATTGAGTTATGTAGTGTCAACCAAGTGATTTATTTTATACCGAGCTCACAATGATAGTGTTGATTAAGCTATATAGTGTCAACCAAGGGATTCAATTTATATGCTAAGTTTTGTAGTGTTCACCAAGTCACTAGTCTAGACTGAGTTTAGACTACTTGGAAGTGATTAGTATGAATTGAGCTTCTATGTCTACTAAGTGCATGACAATATTGAGCATTGACAATGGTTACCGAGTGTCAGAACCTCACTAAGTTTGTCTTCAGAACATGAGTACCTGCAAATGGGTTGACTTTGTGTATTATGGTGAAACTTGTATTGTAATGGAATTTGATGAATTGTAAATTAGATTGGTATATATGCAATATATTGTATCACATCCAAAAAAGAATGATAAGAAGGCAAGAAGAATCTTAAGCAGAAGTGTGAAGTAAGAAAGCTACAAGTAGTATAAGGAGCAATAAATATTTATCTATCATAGCCAGGTGATCATTACACTCAAAAGGAATCTCATTTAAAAAATCAAGGTTGTAGATCAAAGAACAATCACTAGTTCATCCTTATAGGTATAATAGTTAAATCCTTTCACAAGGTAGACTTAACAGTCTTTTGTAAATCTCTTTACCAAGTGCATACTTGATTATATGTTTGTAAATCATTTTGCAAGGTGGACCTAGCAGTCCTTATTGCTCCTAATAGGGTAGATCATTAGAAGTGATCATTGTAAGCCTTAACAGGAAAACTTTATACTATATTACTAAAGCATGTGGGTATCATACCCACCCCAGTTTTACTTTCTATTTGGAAGGTTTATGGGTTACCATATTGTGTGTCAAATTGTTATGTATGTTTTAATGCTTTCATTTTTTCATGTATGCAGTTAGATAAAAATACATATGAATGATTAATTAGTTAATAAAGATTAAATTTTATTGGTTACTAATTCACCCCTCCCCTCTTAGTAACTTAGCCTATCATATATTTCCAACATAGTGTACATGAAAGAAATGTTGAATTACCTAATAGAGAAGTGCACATTGATTTTAAAGTTGACAAACCCATTGAAAAAATAAGAGTAGAACCAAGATTTTCAAAGTATGTTAGAAGACATCACACTACTAAATTTTTTTATTGGAAATAAAGAAGCTAGACCAATGACAAGGAATAAGTTGAGAAGTAATAGATTTTTGTTAAGCATGCATGAACCTAAGTCAGTGGAGGATGCAATAAAGAATGAAAACTAGAGTAAATTAATGAAAGAAGAGATTGATTAGATTGAGAAAAAATATGGACTCTATTACCTAGACTAGAGAACAAGAATGTGATTGGAACCAAGTGGGTGTATAAAAACAAACTGGATGAGAATGGTGAAGTCACAAGGAATAAGGCAAGATTAGTTTGCAAGGGATGTGCACAAGAAGAGAGAATTGAATATGGAGAGACATTTGCCCCTATTTTAAGATTAGGAATAAGAAGTTTTCTTTCTTACTCTACATGAAAAGGTTTCAATTTTTATCAAATAAATGTGAAGTCAACATTTTTGAATGGTATACTAGAGGAGGAGATTTACATTGAACAACCAAAAGGATTTGTTGATCCAAAAAATAAGAACATGGTTTGTAGATTACACAAAGATTTATATGGTTTAAAGCAAGCTCCAAGACAATGGTATGAGAGGCTTCACAACTATCTTGTGAAGATTAGTTTTGAGAAGACTGATGATACCAAAAATCTATACTTGAAGATAGAAGGAGGTAAAGGGATTTTACTAGGTGAAATATTTATTGATGATATCATATTTGGAGGACCAAATTTATTGTGCAAGACATTTGAAAATGAAATGAAGAAAAGTTTGAGATGTATATGTTTGGAGAGATAAATTTATATGTTGGTTTGTAAGTATATTAGATGAAATATGGTATTTACATCACTTAGTCCAAGTATGTAAAAGAAATATTGAAATTTTTTTATGTGGAGGATTCAAAAACTATTAGTACTCCCATGGTAATATGACACAAATTATCCAAGACTGATGATTCTACTAAAGTAAATAAAACATTTTATAGGTCTATGATTGACAAATTGCAATATGTAGTTCATAAAACACCTGTAATTGCATCAGTTATTTTTGTAAGCTTTTCTACAAATCCTAATGAGAATAATTTTATGGTTTTTAAAAGGATTATGAGATACTTGGAAGAAATAAAAGACTATGGTCTATACTATAAGAAAAATTGATGCAGGAGCATCCAATAGTATAAGGGAAATCTTGTATCACCCAAAAATATGCTTAGTGTTAATTTTTTTAAAAAGTGTTTTCATTTCTATATACCCATTTGGTTCAAATAAAGATTCTAACTCTTATAGTTCCACTATTGGTTTTCTAGGTTGGAGTTTTTGAGCACCTTGGGATACATGACAATGCAAAAAATATGTTATTTTTTAATTTAGCCATAATTATAATGAGTTAGATGGTGTAAGTTGGATGGATGATTATACTTGTAATTTAAAGCACTCTAGAGAAAGAATCAGGTCAAAAGGCTTTATGGTTTGAAAGTTATTGCAATTTTAAGTTGGTTGGAGACCTCCTAAGAGCACTTCAAAGTTAAATTGGAGGCACTAAATAGCCTCATATAGGCCTAAAAAATGGGGGATGAGCATAGTTGGTCCATAGGGCTATAAAGCACTTGGAGAGCTTTCTAGAAATGTAAAAGGTTTGTCAATTAGAATCTCGAATCAAAAATTATGCCTCTTGAATGTTAGACTACCATTTCTGGATTCTTCTAATTTTACACCAACTTTTGACATGTTTTCTAGAACCTTTTGTTTTGGTAGTGGATGTCAAATGGAATATTCTAGAATGTATTCCTAACCCTACACCTAATTTGGGTACTTAAGGACATTTTTGGCATTGTAAAGGTAGTTTTTTTGGAGTTTGGGAGAGGGTATTGTGAGGAGAATTTTCTCCAAATTTAGACAACATTTTAAGCCCATAGGGCATGCCTTTGGGTCTCTTTTCAATGTATTGAATGCAATAGTAGATCACTTTTGATAGTAATATTTACCATTTTCCTATTGTGTTCCCCTCATCAGAAATAATAGGTTTGAACTAAGAGCCTATACAGATGTTGATTAGACTAGAAACATTAATGATAGAAAGAATACAAGTGGTGGAGCATTTGTTTTAGGAAAGAGATTGGTCACTTGCACTAGTAAGAAATAAAATTGTATGTAACAATCTACTGCTGAAGCTAAATATGTGGTTGTTGTAGTGAATTACACAAATGTGGTATGGATCAAACAACTACTCAAAGGAATGAATGAAGAGATTATTGAACTTGTGGTACTTTATTGTGACAATAAAAGTACTATAAACATATAAAAGAATCATGTAATGCAGACAAAGACAAAGCATATTGTAATTAAGTATCATTACTCGAGAGAGTTGGTTCTAGACAAAGAAGTGAGAATGGAATATATGAATACAAAAGAAAAAATAGCCGGTATATTTGCAATGGCTTTACCTAAGGATGCACATGAATATCATAGAGATAAAATAGGGTGATACCTCTATAAAAAGGTACTTAAGAAGAAAGAGTAGTGTGCTACATTAACTGAGTTGAATGCCATATTTTTAAAATCTAATGTAGTGGATCTTACTTTAGGATCTTCCTAATGTAATAAAGGAGCCAAATCAAAAGATTTATAGTCATATGTATGGTGGCATAGGGAGAACCTAAATTGATTATATCTGGATGATTAGATGAAAATTATTCATCATTGTTGTAAAAGAGGGAGATATAAGAAATAGGGAGATAGTAGAGAGAGTTCAAAGAAGGAGATATAAGGTTAAGGGAGATATCACAAAGATCATATTAGAGAAGGAAAAAGAAAGAGGCATAGGCACATATATTGAGAGAGAGAGAGAGAGAGAGAGAGAGAGAGAGAGAGAGAGAGAGAGAGAGAGAGATTTCAAAGATATTAATTTTATTTTGGGTGTTGTTGTTGGTATTGGTTTACCATCAATGCCAAAAAGGGATATTGTTGAAAATAGATTGTTTGAAGTGTGGAACCTATCATGGAACAATCATTATTTTGTCAATGATGTCAAACTACTACTTGCTAGTAAGATAGTTTCTTTTTTGGTCTAAATGATATCATTTGTTTGATTGATGAAAAGGATTTGAAAAGATAAGATAACAAGAGTACCTAAGGAAAGGTTGAGTTGTTTGGTGTATAAAAGTTACATTAAGACCAAGTAATACATTGATGATATCATGTATCATTGCTCTACATAAGGCTAAAGTAAATGGTTACTTAAGCTAATTCTAGAAGAAGAGTTTTCATAAAAAAATGTCTGTCAAGGTTGGCCAAGAAAATAATGTAAGCCAAGAAAATCTAGTTTAGGCTGAGCTAAATTCAGTATGTGCCAATTGTGAAAATGTTAGTAAGTACTAAACGTTAGAAAAATATAGTATGTGTCAAGCATTGGGAAAATAATAGTGGTGACTAAGATGAGAAGACATAGTTGATGCCAAGCAACCCAGTGCTAGCCAAGCATTAGAAGACTAGTACTTCCAAGTGAGTGGTGTGAATGTTGAGTAATAGTAAAAAGTGTTATATTGAAGATTTGACAAATCTAGGCTGACTAATTTGATTTCTTGAATTGTGTGAAGCATGTGGAAGATAAGTATGATGAGTTGATCGTATAGAATTCAAGAAAAACCATTTTGAGGAAAATTCAAAGAGGAATATAGAAAATGTTTCTAGAAGGGACTAAAATGGAAAAGTGGGTTGATTCATTAATTCTTAGCTAACCCTAAAATGGACGATTGTGGTTAAACAAAAAAAGACCTAAATTCTCTATTTATAGAGATAGAAAGCTAGGAAAAAAGGTTGTCATGTGTGAGAACCTAAGGAAGACAAGAAGCCTAGGGTGTTGCTCCATATGGTGGCTGAATATAAAAGTCTACAATTAGCATACAAAGAAAGAAGGACTAAGAGGATGAGTGCTTGAAGGGTGAATAGGCTATTAGAGATGAAAAGTATGAATGCCAAGAAGAATGGAGGATTGAAATAGAGATTTGTAAGTTGTGTTTATTATTAGATCAAGTCATATTGTTACTTTCTAAAAACTATATCAATCTAGATAAATCTTTTAGATTAAGGTTAAACTAGCAATAATTTATAAATTCTTTAACCAGGTGATATTCTAATGGAATGTTTTAAAGTCCTCTAACAAGGCTCAATCCTAATAGGGTGATTGAAATCCTTTAACTAGGTCACATTTAACATTGTGTATTGTAACCTTTAATAGGGTTGGCCTTTAACAGGACATCACATCAAAAGAGTGAAAATGGGTAGCATGTTACTAGTGGCTTTTCCCAAATTGAGTTTTCATATAAAATCCTTGTGTCAAATTGTGTGAATGAGTTTGTGGCATTTCATGCTTATATTTCTGAAAAGTTATTTTGACCTAAGGAAGTGACCTACTAAGTTAAAGTATTGGATTTTCTAATGGATGCATGCATGAAATGGTTTTATAGATATGAATCTATTAAGCACTAAATTTTTTTTCTTGTATAGTTGTATGCTAAGATGGATGATTATGGTGAAGTGGAAAAAGATATAAATTCTCCATATAAGGAGATAACAAGCCTAAAACAAAGTGTAATAATGTGAACTAGAGATAGACAAGGAGTCTTGATGTGTTGCTTCATTTTGTGGCCGAAGGAATGAACCTATAGTTTGCATACTAAGAAAGAAAGCTTAAGGAGGTGAAGGCTTGAAGGGTGAACAAGTGGTTAGAGATGAAGGAGACTAAATACCAAGAAATATGGAGGATTGAATAAGATATTTGTAATCTACAAGTTTGTTTTTTGTTATTAGATCAAGTCCTATTGTTACTTTCTAACAAATGTATCTACCTAGATAAATCCTTTGGATTAAGGTTGACCTAATACTCACAAGTAAATCAATTAATAGAGTGAAATTCTAATGCAATATTTTAAAGTCTTGTAACAAGGGTCAATCCTAACAAGGTGATTGAAATACTTTAATCAAGGTCACATTCAACAGTGTGCATTATAACCTTTAACAAGTTTAGCTCCTCATAAAACTTACTTCATACAAATAAAAATTTATAGCATGTTACTAGTGGTTTTTCCCAAATTGGGTTTCCACATAAAATCCTTGTGTCAAATTGTGTATTATTCTAAAGCATTCTAACAATAGGTATCAGAGAATTTGGTGCTTGTGAAGGAAATAGTTTGGAGGTACTTGAAGCTAAAGATAAATATGCATAGAAAGGAGGTTCCCAAGTTAATCAAGGAAAAATTTCTTGTATGGAAAATTTTGATGAAGATGCATTTAGGAGCACTTGGAGATTATGCACAGGAGACTATCACCACTAAATATGTTGCAATAGTTGGAGGCCCAACTACTAAACAACTAAAACAAAAGAAAGATCAAAATTAGATAATGTTGGAAATTACATCTGCCCTAATCTATTTAGAGTTTGAAGACATCAAAATATGTACCACTTCTAAAGGAATGTTGGATGCCCTACAAAACATCTATGGAGGCACTAATACATTTAAGTACATTTTTTGACAAATATTGTTTAAAATTTTGACCAATATGTTGGTTGAAAACTTTTAAAATTATTATTGAAATTTCTACCAAGCATTGGTCAAAATTTTGACCAATGCTTGGTAGAAAACTACCAGGCATTGGTCAAAATTTTGACCAATATGTTGGTCAAAACTTTCAGAACTCATGGTGTGATTTCTACCAAGCATTGATCAAAATTTCAACCAATGTTTAGTAAAAAAATATTAGGCATTGGTTGAACTTTTGACCAATACATTGGTCAAAACTTCTGGAATTCTTGGTGTGGTTTCTACCAAGTATTGGTCAAAATTTTGACCAATGCTTGATAGTTTTTTACCAAGCATTGATAGAAATTTTGACCAATGTTTGTATAAAACAACCAAGCATTGGTCAAATTTTTTTTTGAGGCATTCTATAAAATAGTTCACATGACTTGCCTATGATTTGACATTTTGCATGCATCCTATAGTCTCTCATCTTGATGATGAATTATAAAGAGTGATCTGAAATGATGATGCTAAAAAACACACACAATCAAGTCCAAAACAAACTTGCATTACAAATGGATTGTGGAAATATGATACTATTAATTTTTTATGCATGTCTACTAGGACAATCGCAACTTAAACATTTATATAATAGATTTATGTATGTTTAAGTTGTGATTGTCCTACTAGATATGCATGCAAAATTAACAATATCAAATTTCCATAATCCATTTGTAATACAAGTTCATTTTAAATTTGATTTTGTTTGTTTCTAAGCATTATCATTTTAGATCACTTTATAATCCATCATTAGCTAGATGAGAGAGTGCAAGATGCATGCAAAATGTCAAATCATAGGTAAAGCATGTGAACTATTTTATAGAATGCCTCAAAGAAGCTAAAAATATTGAAATACTTACAAGGGTGTGAGGCACTTCATATTTGTTGATCACACAATATGATTTAAGAACTCCTCCTCACTAATTAACTTGCACCATAGACTGACAATCTTCATCTTTGTTGTGGGCTCCTATATCCTATGTGAGTGCTGATGTATAAGCCAATGTGGAAAAAATAAGTGAAAGCATGTTGAATAACGTTTTTAATCTCAACTTGGTCAACATTGTTTATTTAAGGGCTATGGATTGGAAAATTCTTCAATGTCTGACAATTAGGGGTAGCATTGAATCCTCTTTAACTATTACATGTATAGCCCTAAGAGGAAATAGGTTGTTGGCTACTTCTTCTATCCTAGAAGGATATGACTAAAATGAAGACTAAGCTCAATCAAATATTCCCAAGTTTGTAGTAGCTTCTACAATTTCAATTGATTAGCATACAAATGTAAAAAAGAACTATATATATATATATATATATATATATATATAGCAAATTGATTTAATCAAGCCAAAGTGAAACCCTTAGATAGGTTTCCATTTGTCTTGTGTTGCAACAATTTTAGACCAAAAAAGATATGACATCCCATCATTACCTTGAATCTTTGGAGACAAATCTATGAATAGAAGCAAGCTTAGTAGATGCCTTCATGAATCTTATTGCTTAATAATGCGACAATGTTAAAGCTCTATTATTTGCTTCCATATTTCTCTTTCTTGGTTCAAAATATTTGTACTTCAAGTGCATATATGTTTAAAAAGAAATAATTAGTGACTAAGGAAAAAAAAGATATAAATGTATCCACTATGGGTCCCTCATTTGAAATTCTTTGTCATCATAAAAACTAAACATAATAGGAACAACAATAAACACACAAATCCTCATTTTTCTATTTCATACTAATTATAGATAGAAAGCCACTAGTCTATTCCCTATGTTTTAACCAAGCACAAAGGAAAAACCATCATCCACATGAAATACATAAGATTGTTTACAAATGCTAAAACCTATAATATAATTCAATTGGAATTATAACTAATTACTTACTCATTAACATTGGAGAAATCTAACAAATTCCTTAAATGCTCCATGAAAATGAAATCTACTTGAGAATAGTAATGTAGAAGGTAACCAAGTACAAAAAAATAAGGTTGATCACCCATATCAACTAGAATTTAGTCTAAAATAACTTCATCTTCACTTAGATTTATTATTAATTAAGTGTAAGTCATTTTCTTTCAAATAATTGAAACTTCCCTCTAGTCATCTTACCAATTTCATAATTTAAGACAAGTTTCAATCTCAAATTAGTTTTCAAAATATCAACACATTGTTAATGAGAAAGTATTTAAGATTGACCTAACTTTTGTGCTTCACCAGTTATCGTTGTCTTTGCCTTTTTATCAACATTAATTTTAGGTTTTGTACATGACTCCAGCAAAGTCCTCTTCTTGCTAGTAGTCTTAACCTTTCATCAAGAAGGTATTAAATGAGCTATAAGCTAGAATATAAAAAATAGAATAATAACTTCCCAAATGGAAACCTTCCAATCCATCATCATACCATGGGTGTCTTTTGATTTGTGTCCTTGTCACTTTCATCTTGAAATAATTATTTTGAATCACTGTCACTTCTTCTTGCAAAACAATCAGATATTGGGTCACTTATAAAAACCTTGTACAATCCAAAAAAATATAGTCTCCACAAGATATCAATGTGAAAATAGTATAAGATGATGAGAAGTGTTGGTCTGACTTTTTCTGTAGCAAAAAATTTTTCAGTTAAACCATAGAAAAGTCAGATGTTCTATGTCTAGGTGAAGCATAGGGTTTTGGATAAACCATCTATAAGAAATAATCGCCATATAAGCCCTATATTCATCCCTACTCATAAATGGTCGGGCGCAAAATTTTCAAATTTCAAAAGAGGAGAATATGCTTTCATATTCCTTTTTCTTTCTCCCGGGTTACCTTTCTTCCTATTTGTCCCAACCCTCGCATCCGATTAGATCTATCACTGGCGTTACATTGCTATTGAGAGTTTCATGCTCATTAAGTATAGCGAGATAGCGAGTATTGAGTTTTTAAGCGGTGGGACCATGAAGTAAAGATGTGGCGATCAGAGATTTGCTTATTAAATGTTTTATTGTGCAGGTACACTTTGCAATTTGCCATAAAAAAGGGGGAGAGGGACCCACTAGAATATCTGACATCAGAGCCAGAATGTTGATTTTTCCGGAAGTTCCGCCACCTCGCTATCGGAAAATTCAGGCACTTCACCGTTAGCAAAGTAGCGAGGCCATGTGAAAATCTAAAAATGATGACATTGCATCTTGCTTGTATCATAATTACACCAGGTGGCATGACCAGTCATAAATACTGTTGTCAGAATCAGTTTTAATTAACAGAAGTAATTACTGGGTAACCCTTGCATTTTCCGGCACGAAATCCTTTTAAGTGTCGAAGCTCGCTACCTTGCTATCGGAAAATTGAGGTGCTTCACCATTAGCGAGTTAGCGAGGCCCCGTAAAATGGCAAAAGATCAGAAAGATCTTTGATGACGTGTAATGATAGATGACTGTGATAAATTTTGACATGTGCCAGCTATGCAAAGATCCGATTCTCATTAATACCTATCTGACTAAATGTACAAGAAATCTGGAACGTCAGATGGAAGTGGATCAACGAAGCTCGCTACCTCGCTATGAAGAGTTGCAAGGAAGATAATTACAGCGACATAGCGAGTTGGGCCCGTCGCCTTCTTTCTTAAGAAGTCCTGTAGCATATCTTTCAATCATTTCTTGATCCGATCAACGGTTGTCGCCGCCTCGTCATGGCAAGGTGCTTGTTCTTTATGCATAAAAAAGTAGCGACATGCTGACACGTGTTCTCCATCATCAGTGGGTCTAAATGTAAGTGCCATTAAAAGAAAGAATTCTGTACGTGGCAAGCTCCCATTGGGTAAAATAACTGACATGGCAAATATAACTCCTAGTTGTTCTCTTTGTACCGCATGATCGTAGGATCTTTGAAGATCAACGGTGCAGTTTTAAATAAAAAATGTAGTGCCACTCTCTGTATTAATTAGACAAGAAAGCTTCATCCGTGAGGAAAAACAGAGTATAATACAGAGAGATTGCATCAGTTTCATTTCACGCGAGAAAAGATTTGAAGCCATTCTTGTGCAGAAGCCATTACTAAAAGAAAAGCGTGCCAAGGCTGATAAAAATTGTCAAGTTATCTGTTCGCAAAAATTTTGCAGGAATACAAAGGAGAATTGAGACAGAATTCAAGTAAGTAAAACTACCATCATCTTCGTGAGCTTTTAAGTTTTAAAAGGGATAGCCCAAGATGCCTCCTAAGAAGGGATTTACAAGTGCAGTAAACTACCTGGATAGAAATGTGCATGATGATTTGCTTGAGTTACTTCCTGAATCAACTGTAGAAACGGTGCAAGTTAAGAGGTTAACCTCACTCAACCCTAGGCTTAGGGTAGTTGATGGATTGTATGATAAGGGTAATTGGGTCCGGGATGCTCAAACTGCTCAAACTAGTTTGAGTTTATTCAAAAAATGGTTTGCAGAGAGGAAGTTATATGCCCCTCATTCCAATATATGGAATTTTGATCTTGGGAAGCTTGTTGTCCCCAGCGTGTTTATGGATTTTGACCTGCTTGAAGCCATAGCAAAAAACTATGACCAAGCCACTAAGGTAGTGAGAAGAATAGATGGTGAGGCTTTAGTTACAATCAGTCCTGAGGAGATTAGGAAGGTTTTCAGTCTGGGACCCCTCACCATGTATCATGTGCCCATTAATCTAATAGATTTAGAAAAAGAATATATATCCAAGAGGGATGTAGTTAGACAGGGTGCACTGAAAGCCCACATAGGCCGGATTGGAGGCCTCCCAACCATAACATCATCTTCTAAAGAACCCTTCAAGAAATCATGTTTTAATGCCAGGGCAGTGGAGATATATAGGACCCTGTGCAGAGTCTTCGGAGAGGGCGAAGAAGATTTTATTCCGGTGAGCTTCATGTATATGATCACCCAAATCTCTTCCTTTGGTGTGGAAATAATTTTTGATTTTGCATCTTACTTGGCAAATGAGATTCATCATGGATTGGTGGGGATTGCACAGGGCAAGGTGGAAAAGGTTTGGGGTCAGTATTCCTTACTGATGCATATGTTTCTTTTTAAATGGGCCACTTATTTTGGTAAAGAAATGGTTTTAAATAGAGAACAAGAAGGGGAAGCACTGCCAGTCCAATTATGGAGTGTAGACATGACCTGTGAAGTAGAAAATGCTAGCTTTGTTAGATTTGATAGGCACTTTGCCTCCAAACTAAGGTGCCTCATATTGAGTGATAATCCCAGAATCCCTAAGGCATTAATGCACCTTGTCAGGCCTATGGACAAAACCCATAATCTAAAAGTTTCACATAATTGGGGAGACATTATCCCATATTCAGTCTCAACGGTCATCAGGGTCTATGGTTTCAAAGGAACACCCCATGTGTTACCCTATCAGGTACCTTTAAAGGTAGGGATAGCTGAATTTTTGTGGCAGTTGGGAGGAGTGGAGGAGGCCTTTTTGCACAAAAGGGGGACAGGATCAATTTTTCCTACTTGTACTATAGCCCACCAGTTTGTGATAACTAAAGAAGGGTGGGTCTTTCTCCATAAATTTTTGGATCAATATAAAATGGCAGTGTCTCACTCTCATTTTTGTGATACAGAAGGTTTCTTTAACTCTGCCCTTAGATTGAGAATCAAGCTTCGTCCAGTTCAGCATGAATTCTATTTTCCTGAAGATATAATAAGAAATGAATACTCTCTCCATGAGCAAGAAATAAAGAAAGAAAAATGGAGAGTCTATTTAAAAGTTTTGGAATTCATTAATTGTTTTGACAAAGATTTCAGTCCTCTTAGTAATGCTACAAACAATGCAGATAAAATACATAAGCTCATGAGTACTTTCTCTGAGATAATGGAAGTAATGAATGAGAAGAAACAGCATTTTATTAATTCTTTTCCAGATAAAGCCAGAGAAATTATGAGAAAATTGGGTTTCACCCCCAACATTGGAATAGGTCCACTGGTGGTACGGAAGAAAACATGATATACTATTGTCCGACAGTAGGTTCCCATTGTGCATAAAGAAAAACAGATAGTAGAATCCTCCAGCACTGTCCTAGAAGAAAGACCCCCAGAACCTTCCCCCAAAAGAAGGAGAATAATAAGGGAGGAAGTATCCCCTGATGAAAGTGGCTCACCTTCTCAAACCCCAATAAGAATTGAGGAAGAACAGCTCACCAATGAGCAATTCGAACAAATGGGGTCACAAGGAGAAATTTTTGTTACACAAGCAGAGATTGATGAAGGGAACCCTCAGGAACCCCCTGTACCAAGTTTTGAATTAACTACAGCAGATTTCAAAGGAAGGGAATTGGACCCTATTTTGGAACAAGCCAGTCAGCATTTTTTATTTGATAACAATTTTGTAAGATCTAGGGCTTTCCATCAGTTTGCGTGGAGAGTAAACATGCACATTTTTGAGCAAAGGTGTAATAATATGAAAGCAGAACATCCACAAATGGATGAGACCTCCATTCAAAATCTAATAAAGGAACAAATGGTGCAAGAGTTACAAAATATAACCCCTGATGAGGGAAGACAGATGGTAAAAAATGCTAATGTTTTATTATTGCCCAATTGGGACATTGCTGACGCATTAATTTTTAATTCTGTTTCAAATAATTTAGGACTTCAGGATCCAAATAAAGAGGAATTCTTGGGTATAGCGTTCAGCAATGATCAAGCTGCCCTTGTTATGTGGTCCCTGAGAAGAGGATCCAGAATTACTTCATCACAGCCCGATGATTCAGGATTAACAGGGAATATCATTGTAAGAAGAGTTGCTGACACTTCAAATGTACAGGCAGCCCACATGAATGTGGACTATTCTAAATTTGCCCTAGCTACTACGGAAAGAGGAGAGAAGGAAATGATTGATATGCATAATAAATATGAAGTAGTGGTGGAAGCCTATAACCAAGAGGTAAAAAGGAGAATTGAGTTAGAAAACAGGGTATCTCAATTAGAAAAGGTACTTGAAAAGAGAAAAGTGGGAGAATCCAGTACACTAAGAATTGCATATCCCCCACAGTCATCTGTGGGATTAACCCCTATTATTGAGATACCTGACACCCCTAAAAGACCCCAATTCTATACTGCAGAGGAATTTGAAGTAGAAAAAACCAAATTACATGAGTGGCAGATAGAATTTAGAAATCAGCAGGAAGAGAAATGGAGGCAGGGTGTGACATACTTGAGGGATAAAATACAATGGTCAAATTGTTATGATCAGTTGACAAGGATTGTAACCCTCATGGATGAGTTAAATAAAGAAAAGAATGGACTAGATTCTCTTGCACAGAAGTGGAGACAGAGAAATAATGATGTTACAATTATTTGTATATCTACAGTTCAAATGCCTTATCATCAGGTTGAAAGGATTTTTGATTTATTGAATCAATTAGATAATTTTGAAAATAAAAGAGATTCTTTACAGAGGAAATTGATACTCTGTTTTTCAAGATATCTTGCTAAAAAATTCACCCTATTTCCTTGTGCCTTAGAATCTGTTGATACAGTAAAGGAAAAAGAAAAATGGAAAAAGGAAATGGATGAATTATTCGATAACAGAATAACAAACATCATCAGTGAGACTGGCCATTGGTTTTGGGCAAAGACAAATGAAGAGCTGGTAAAAATACAATTATATTATGCTGATATAAGAAAAGAATTCGATGATTTAGAAGAAAATGCCAATTCTTTAATAAATATACAAAAAGAAACCCTAAGTTTTGATTGGCCAGATGATGATACTTTTAACAGATGGAAAGATCAGTTTAGTGAACAGATGTCAGGAGACGATGACGAGGAAGATGTAAGAGTAATAGTTACTTTTGTAGTCAGCAATGATGACATAGAAAATCCCCAGGTTAAAGTGAGTTTGCATGTAACAGAAGATGATACATCACTTACAGACCTTATGGGTATGTACTCTGAAGATGAGGAATGATTGTGAGAGCAGATCATAACAACCAAGAAGCATAACAGAAAGGAACCCACCAAGAAGTGCTGTTGTAATCAACCTTTCTATTTTTCTTGTTTTTGCTTTTCAAAAGAAGGACACATGTCACCTTCTGTAGCCTGAAGCTTGTTGCATCTCACATTATTTAAATGAGATCCCAAGGCTAAAGATGGGTCCGAATTTGGTTTTCACTAAGTATTACACTTAGTTCTGTTTTTGGTCCAAACATTTTGGGAAAGAAATTTATAGTATACTTTTTCTGTCAGAATTTCTGAGATATGGATGAATGTAGAAAGAACTGTGCTTCTTCTCTGAAGGTTTTTCTGGGTCTTTTGTAAAGGATATACCATTTTCAAAGGAAATGAATACAAATTATGAACTGTCCCCATATCTGTTCTTCTCTAAATTTTGTCTCCTTTTTTAATACTTAGCTACCTTGATATTTTGTGAGTAAAAGCTTATGCAATTGATTGCAATATAGTAAGATTGTACATCCATTTGTTATTGCTGTTAATTCAATGGATTAAATAAAGGCTCTGATGAATGTGATGAGGTTGCTTGGGTGTTAATAAGGATTTTTGAATGATAAATTCTGGTAAGAATTGCTGATGAAAATTCGTTGCAAGGCAACAAATTAGATCTAAGAATTTACTTGACTCTGAATTCCCAATGGATTAGGCACTGATCGAAAGTATTTCAGCCAAAAGAGAAGTATATTATAACTAGCTTTTTCAAAATACATCATAAAATCAATTTTCAATTGTCTTTCCTGTAAGATTTTCAAAGTTGGCCAGCACTTGCCTGCATGGATTGTTTTAGCTTCATTTAGCCATTGTTGTTGGAAACATCTGCAGAGCTATAGAAGATTTCTTGGCCATATCTGTTCAAGGGATGTGTTTATCAGTTATTTACATATATTTTTGAGGATTTAGAGATGAGAATCAAAATGAAACTAAGAATAATTCTCACACAATTATTCCATCTTCGAACCATCCCCGGGTGCACCCGCCCTGGTTTTTACAGAGCCAAAAGAGTAGAAAACCGTCTAAGGTTTTGTTGAAGTTGGACCCTAGTACTTTGCATATGCAAGTGATAATGAGAATTGGCTATTCTTTAGGTTGTGTATGTACTGATATCTAGGTACTAATCCTTTTGTCGCCTAGTAGTTTTAGCACTGTTAACATCAAGAAAAAACACCAACAAAATGGCGACTCCGCTGGAGAATCTTTAGTGTCAAAACTTGAGAACTTAAAGAAGATATAAACCTAAGTACCATTGCTACACACTGACGCATCCAGCTTATCCGAGTGTCTTATCTAACAAGCAAGAGTTGCAGTCTTACAACATCAGTGATTGATCTCTTTGTGCCGTATTTTTATTCCCACTTGTGTATTGTTTTCTTTCTGTCAGTAAGAAGTGTTGTTATATTTTCCCAAAAAAGGGTGGTGACTCAGTCAAGGTTTTGAAGCTAGTGCTTATTGTAACAAAAGGAGAATATGGCTGACAAGAGAAAAAACACAAGGGCTTACATGAGAGCCAATCCTGATGTATCAATGTATACTAATTTACCCCAAGGTGGTAGGAAGAACCAAAATAAGAAAAGAATAGATCCAAATCCTACTTGGAAGCCTAGAGGTAATGCCTCCGTAAATTCCCATTATCAACCGATAATAGCAAGAGAGTCATCTTCGCTTAGTTCTGAATCCGAAAATACAAGACTTTTAGGAGGTATTTTCAGTACCCCATTACCAGATCAGAGAGTTTTTCAAGATAAAGACGTATCTACTATGGGAATTGCTTCACCAAGACCAGGGCCTGTAGAAAATATAAATTGTAGGCTAGGATTTAGGAGTTCATCTGATACCCCTTTTAATCCCAGAGTAGCCCCATATATGGAACCAAACCTTATAGATCTAGATGATCCTGCTGATTCCGAGACAACCTCTACTGATTCTAAAGAAGTGCAATCTGAAATAGGATTTTTGAAGAAATGGATTGCTGAGGAAGAAGCTAAATGCATCCGTCTTGAAAAGGAAAGGGAGCGAGCCACTTTGGATGCAATAATAGGAAGAGATACTCTGCTAAGAAGGATGGCTACTTTGAAAGAGAAAAATAAAAAATTAGAAGAGAATACCCCCACTCTCCATCAGGACATCTTTGGAAATGTTGATAATCTAAGAGCTAAAGTTCAACAACAGGAAAAACTCCTAAATCAAAGGCAAGAACCAATTATTGCTCAAGTTCAAGCTTATAAACCCATTCAAGTTAATCCAATAGAGCCCACTGGAACAGTTCCAGATAAAGGGAAGGGCAAGGCTATAGGAATCCAAATAAATGAGCCTCAAGCCATACCGAGCAAACCTATACAACCCTCCATATCAAAATTATATCTAGAACTAGAGAAGGCTCGAAAGGAGAGGGAAGACCTTGCAAAAGAACTTGAGAAGGTTGAAAATGAAGCTCAGGCCGCAGAAACCAGAAGGAAAATCCAATTCATAAAGTCTAATTCTGCATTGAATTCATGGCCTAGTTTGTCTATCACACCTACAAATCCTGCACCAGTTAATGCTCCCATAATCCTGACTCAGAAAGCACCCCAATCTGCTCCTACCTCATCTTCCAATATTGGAACTCAAGTCCCATTTGTCCCACCACAGCTATCCCAAGCTGCTCTCCTAACTCAAGCTAATGCAGCTAGTACCTCTAACGCTCCTGGTTTCTAGAAGAAACCTATATACCTCGAAAAATATAGACAAATATCATTTTTCGGTATTCCTGGTGCCCCCCATCCCATATCTTTTGATTTAAAGGATAAAGTGGTTAAGTTTTCTAGAAATAATGCTGTTACTAGTGAAGAACATTTGAGAATTTTCATTGACATGCTCAATGATTATGAAGTTGAACATGAGGACATAGTGATGAAATTATTTGTGCATTCACTCACAGAGGATGCAAGGGATTGGTTCAGGAGGTTTCCTGATGATAGTATTACTTCATGGAGTGATTTGGAGAAATTGTTCAAAGAACAATATGGGGACAATACTAATGCAGGATTCATGTTGAATGAGTTCAACAATATCAAGAAGAATCCAAATGAATCCACATTTGATTTCAATGTGAGATTTCAGAAAGGGATGTACAAACTATTTCAGTTTATGCGGTTAAATGAAGACATCTGTCTTACAACCTATTTCAATGCCTTTGATAGCAAAATGGCCTACCAACTGAGAGATAAGGATCCTAAAACTTTGAGAGATGCCTATAGAGTTGCAGTGAATATAGAAAATAATAGAAAGGCCTCTGGAAAATTAGGGAGGAGGGATGATCCTAAGCTTTTCAACCCTAAGAATAATAATAAAAGGGAAGGTGACAAAACTCCCATAGGAAAAAGGCCTGAAGAACCTACTATAGGCCATGTTTTAGAAATGCTCAAGAAGATGAATCCCACTATTTTCAATAAGAAAAATGTTACTGAGAGAACCCCTTTGAATAACAACAATTTCAATAGACAGCCTAGAATGCAGAATTACCCTTACACCACCCAATGAAAAGATGGTAAACTAGTTCCCAACCAGATCCAAAATATGAAAGATAAGGGTACCCCAGACCCCCTACAAAGGAACACTGTAAATATGAATGATGATGTACCTTGGTGCATTATATGCCAATCACCTCATTCTGTTGATTATTGTGATGTTTCCCAGTGGTTCGCCCAAGCTCAAGGAGTGCAAGCAGAAGAAGAAACAGAAGAAAAAAACCATGATGATATAAGCTGCAATATGGTGAACACATCTGATGATTTGATAGATTCTGATTCAGAAGAACCTGAGAATGATGTTACCAGCCAGAGAATTGCTTACCAGTTACATCATCAGCAAATATTTTCAGATGATGAAAAGAATGATACAGATAAGGTATGCAATACATTTTCTGAAGTAGGTTTCACAAACCTAAGAATCCCCTCCAAGGAGGAAATTGATAGAATTACAGCCGAGATGATTTCACAAGTCCATAGTAATTACAATTTGAGAAATAGAGCAATAAATAATGAGGCAGGAAGGCCATCTAGTATGTTCATCAAAGACACCACTCATAAGACAGATGATCAACACAAGAAATCCAGTATAGATGTGTCTAAGATCAAGGAGAACAAGGGTCAGAAATGGGAACCAAAAAAGAAGGTTCAATTTTAGAAAGGTGAAGCAACAAAGACTGTAGTGCAACCAGAGAAAATAGAACTGGATGTTGTCAAGCAAAAAGTGGTGCCCACTACTCAAAAGACTCCGATTCCAGGTACTATTGTAAAACCTACTGTGGTTGAACCTGTTGATATGATTGCCATGTTATCTCAAATTACTGTGAAAGTACCCTTGTCTGAGCTTTTTAGAATTGAAGAGCATAAAAATAAGGCTTTGTCATGGTTGGGTGGAATAGAAAACAACAATAGTATTGATGATCAAGCTGTAGCCCAACAGACCCCATTAATAATAGAGGACAATGGTATTATATCCTAGATTCCTCAGATGTTCTTAGATGATTCATTAGTTGCGTTCATACAAGATATTGATCTTTTTTTCCTTAGTTTAATCATAAAAGGGAAAACCTTGAAAAATTGTATGATAGATTCTAGAGCTTCCAACACTATAATGCCTTTTAAAGTAATGGAAACCCTAGGATTGAAGGTGGATACTAAGCAAGGTAGATGCCGAGGGATGGATGCTAGAGAGGTTCCAGTAATAGGTACTATAAATGCCTTACCATTCAAACTGGCTGCATTTCCTGAGGTAGAATTAACCATGTCTGTCCTTGTAGTGGATATACCCCCACACTACGGGATGCTACTTTCCAGAAAATGGAGTGCCGCCATGGGGGGAAGCCTACAATGTGACCTTACTTATGCCACCTTCCATATAGGGGACAAAGCTATCAGGGTAAATAGGGAACCAAGGGTTAACCACATCTTAGGTGAAGAAATTGACAAAGATACCACCTGTTTCCTAGACACTGGGATTAATGCTTTCAGGGCTGAATTAATTATTCAGGAAGTGGAAAACTTACCTGATATCATTGAAAATGAGGTTGAATGTTGCATGAATTCACCAAAATTATGGACAATGTTCTTTGATGGGGCTAGTTCTAAAGAGGGTGCAGGGGCAGGTGTAGTCTTTGTGTCCCCTGAAAATAACACCTTCAAGTATTCATTCACCTTGAAGTTTGCTTGCACTAATAACATTGCTGAATATGAAGCTTTGCTGCTAGGTCTCAAAGTGGCCACACACCACAAAATTAAGAAATTGTGTGTCATAGGGGATTCTGAATTGATCATCTCTCAGATTAAAAGAACATACTCCTCAAAAAATAGGAGATTAAAACAATATAGAAACGCAGTCTAGGATGAAATAGAATTCTTTGATGCATTTGGGATCTCATGGAGAGATAGGACCTAGAATAAAATGGCTGATCTTCTGGCCAATGTAGCTATCAAACCAAAAGAAATATCATTTGTAGGAATCTCCCAGATTGAGGCCCAAAACAGACCTTCTATACCTGACAACATTGAAAATTGGCAGGTGTTTGAAGATGACAAAGATATCACAAATTTTTTGCTAAATGAAGACAAATACCATGGGCAGGAGATGGACTGCAATGGACTGATTGAAACCATAAATGGGAAGGAAACCATTTTTGGTTAAGAAATCATGCAATTAAAAACAAATAAGATGCCTAAGGGGTTGGTAGTCTTGGAGAATATTTTTGATAACCAAGACAGAGTAAAATCGGGGATAAAGGACCCCAAACTGTAGGAGCTAGAAGAAATGAATTTGGGAACGGATGAATTCCCTAAAAGGGTTTACATCGGCCAAGATCTGCCAGTTCAAATCAGAAAAGCATTGATTGACCTACTTAGAAAGTATAGGCATGTTTTTGCTTGGTCATATGATGACCTTAAAGCTTATATAGAGGACCTTTTCCAGCATGTCATACCGTTGAGAGAAAATGTAAAACCTTTTAGGCAAAAATAGAGGCCAATCAATCCTACCCTTGCCCCAAAAATGCAGGAAGAACTGACAAAACTAAGAGATGGTGGAATAATCAAACCAATTAGGCATTCCACTTGGGTTTCAAACCTTGTTCCTGTAAGAAAAAAGAATGGAGATATTAGGCTTTGTGTGGATTTTAGAAATCTAAACATTGCATCTCTAAAAGATAATTATGGCTTACCTAATATGGAAGCCATGTTGCAACAAGTGACCAGCTCTGAATTGATGTCAATGATGGATGTCTTTTCTGGATATAATCAAGTTCTGGTAAAAGAAAGTGAACAGTTCAAAACAGCTTTCACAACCCCTTGGGAAATGTATGTGTATGTGAGGATGCCTTTTGGCTTGATTAATGCAGGAGCTACTTTCCAAAGAGCCATGGATGTAGCATTTCATGAATATATTGACAAATTTATGGTTGTGTACTAGGATGATCTTACAGCGTATTCTAACAAGGCTGAAGATCACTGCCAACATATGAAAATTTTTTTTATAAAAGCCCTGGAATATGGGGTATCCCTAAACCCAAAGAAATGCTCGTTTGGGGTCACAGAAGGAAAGTTATTAGGACACATAGTGTCCAAGGATGGGGTAAAAATAGACCCAAAAAGGGTAATAGCTATTGATAAAGTCCCTAAACCTAAAAACGTGAAAGGTATACAGTCCTTTTTTGGCCAGGTAAATTTTCTGAGGAGGTTTGTTACCAATTTCGCTGAAATCAGTAGACCCATTTCAAAAATGCTCAAGAAAGGAGCTGTTATAGATTGGAATGGTGAACCTTCATAGGCATTCCAGGATATAAAAACTGCGATAAAAAATGCTCCAGTGTTGAGGACCCCAGATTATACAAAACCCATGCATATTTTTTCTTTTGCATCATTCCATACTGTAGCTACAGTTTTATTACAAAAAAACCAAGAAGGGTATGAACAGCCTATTGCCTTTTTTAGCAAATCCCTACAGCATGCTGAACTGAAGTATGAAATAAATGAAAAACAAGCATATGCTTTGGTAAAGGCCGTAAAAGCATTCAGAAGTTATTTGGTAGGTGCTACTATTATTGCCTTTGTACCTAGTGCTGCAGTTAAAGATATTTTCTCTCAGCAGGAAGTGTCAGGAAGGATATGTAGATGGATCAATAGAATCCAAGAATTTAACATTGATATGCAGATAACTAAGTTAGTAAGAGGTCAAGGTTTGGCCAAACTTATGGCCAAAACTAACCTGGAAGCTAATCAGATAAACCTAGTAAATGATGATTTCAGAACTGATTTATGCGACATGGGCCAATGTGACTGGTACATTAATGTTATACATTACTTGCAACATATGGAAGTTCCTCCCCATCTGCCTGATAATGAAAAAAGGAATATTAAATTGCAAGCCATCAGGTATGTAATTGTTCAAAATAACTTATGGTGGAGAAACTTTGAAGGAGTTCTGTTGAAATGTGTTGACAAAGAAAGGGCAAAAGAGATTTTGAAAGAAATGCATGCTGGAGTATGTGGAGGACATTACATGGCCAAAACTACTGCGCATAAGATAATGAGAGCTGGTTTCTGGTGGCCTACTTTGTTCAAAGATGCTCAAGTTATGGTTAAGAAATGTGATCCTTGTCAGAGATTTGCTGGAAAGCTGAAATTCTCAGGAAATACTCCACTGAAGCCAGTTGAAACTAAAGCACCTTTTCAACAATGGGGTCTGGACTTCATAGGAGAAATTTTTCCCAAGTCCAGTAGTGGCTATTCTTGGATTCTGGTTGCTACTGACTACTTTACAAAATGGGTAGAGGCTATCCCTACCAGAAATGCAATGAGTAAAGTGGTAAATAATTTCTTATTGAATAATATCATTTCCAGATTTGGATGTCCATAGAAAGTTGTCACAGATAATGCTATGTGTTTTAGGTCTGAGGAATTCATCAAGTTTTGTGATAAATATGGAATGACAAGAACAACATCTGCCCCATATCATCCACAAGGGAATGGACAAGCTGAGTCCACAAATAAAAGCCTGTTGAAAATCATTAAGAGAATCTTGGACGATAATAAAAGGGCATGGGATTCCAAGTTACAGTTGGCAATATGGGCTGACAGAGTAACTATAAAGAAGGCAATTGGGGTGGCTCCATTTGATTTAGTGTATGGAATTCAAGCTAGAATGCCCCAAAACAATTTGATGGGATTATACAATTACATCCAGTCATATGATGAAGATACTACTGATGAAATGAAAGAAAGAATGAATGAATTGGTAGGATTGACCGAAGCCAGAAGAGAAGCATCCCTGAGAAATCAAAAATTGTAGTTACAAGTCAAAATACTCTATGATAAAAGAACTGTAAACAAGAAATTTGAAAATGGAGACCTAGTCTTAATGTGGAATGCCAGAATTGAAGATAAAGGAAAACATGGCAAATTTGATCCCATTTGGTTAGGCCCATATCTCATTGAGAATGCTTGGGGTGAAGATTCTTACATAATCAAAGATATGTTTGATAATATTCTTGAATTGCCAGTTCATGGATAGTTCTTGAAAAGGTATTTTTCTTGAAAAAATACTTATTTTCTTCCATGAACAATAGTTTTAGGTTTTCCTGGCATCCTGTTTTCTGTAAATCCTTGTACAGTCTGAGTTTTTGTTTTTGTGTGTTGCTCTGTGCTCTCTGAAGAAGTTGTCACTTCCCGGATGTGTGGTCTGCTCTCCCATAGATTCTGAATCCTTGCATAGACTCAAGTAGTCTATCATCCCCAGACAGAGCCACTGTTGGTCTGTCTTTTTCTGTAGCAAAAAATTTTTTAGTTAAACCATAGAAAAGTTAGATGTTCTATGTCTAGGTGAAGCATAGGGTTTTGGATAAACCATCTATAAGAAATAATCGCCATATAAGCCCTATATTCATCCCTATTCATAAATGGTCGGGCGCGAAATTTTCAAATTTCAAAAGAGGCGAATATGCTTTCATATTCCTTTTCCTTTCTCCCGGATTATCTTTCTTCCTATTTGTCCCAACCGTCGGATCCGATTAGATCTACCGCTGGTGTTACATCGCTATTGAGAGTTGCATGCTCATTAAGTATAGCGAGATAGCAAGTATTGAGTTTTTAAGCGGTGGGACCATGAAGTAAAGATGCGGCGATCGGAGATTTGCTTATTAAATGTTTTATTATGCAGGTACACTTTGCAATTTGCCATAAAAAAGGGGGAGAGGGACCCACTAGAATATCTGACATCAGAGCCAGAATGTTGATTTTTTTGGAAGTTCCGCCACCTCACTATCGGAAAATTCAGGCACTTCACCATTAGCGAAGTAGTGAGGCCACGTGAAAATCTAAAAATGATGACATTGCATCTTGCTTGTATCATAATTACACCAGGTGGCATGACCAGTCATAAATACCGTTGTCAGAATCAGTTTTAATTAATAGAAGTAATTATTGGGTAACCCTTGCATTTTTTGGCACGGAATCCTTTTAAGTGCCAAAGCTTGCTACCTCGCTATCAGAAAATTGAGGTGCTTCACCGTTAGCGAGTTAGAGAGGCCCCGTAAAATGGAAAAAGATCGGCAAGATCTTTGATGACGTGTAATGACAGATGACTGTGATAAATTTTGACATGTGCCAGCTATGCAGAGATCCGATTCTCATTAATACCTATCTGACTAAATGTACAAGAAATCTGGAACGTTAGCTAGAAGTGGATCAACGGAGCTCGCTACCTCGCTATGAAGAGTTGCAAGGAAGATAATTACAGCGACATAGCGAGTTGGGCCCGCCGCCTTCTTTCTTAAGAAGTCCTGTAGCGTATCTTTCGATCATTTCTTGATCCGATCAACGGTTGTCGCCGCCTCGTCATGGCAAGGTGCTTGTTCTTTATGCATAATGAAGTAGCGACATGCTGACATGTGGTCTCCATCGTCAGTGGGTCTAAATGTAAGCGCCATCAAAAGAAAGAATTATGTACGTGGCAAGCTCTCATTGGGTAAAATAACTGACATGGCAAATATAACTCCTAGTTGTTCTCTTTGTACCGCATGATCGTAGGATCTTTGAAGATCAACGGCGCAGTTTTAAATAAAAAATGTAGTGCCACTCTCTGTATTAATTAGACAAGAAAGCTTCGTCCGTGAAGAAAAACAGAGTATAATACAGAGAGATTGCATCAGTTTCATTTCATGCGAGAAAATATTTGAAGCCATTCTTGTGCAGAAGCCATTACTGAAAGAAAAGCGTGCCAAGGTTGATAAAAATTGTCAAGTTATCTGTTCACGAAAATTTTGCAGGAATACAAAGGAGAATTGAGACAGAATTCAAGTAAGTAAAATTGCCATCATCTTTGTGAGCTTTTAAGTTCTAAAAGGGATAGCCCAAGATGCCTCCTAAGAAGGGATTTACAGGTGCAGTAAACTACCTGGATAGAAATGTGCATGATGATTTGCTTGAGTTACTTCTTGAATCTACTGTAGAAACGGTGCAAGTTAAGAGGTTAACCTCACTCAACCCTAGGCTTAGGGTAGCTGATGGATTGTATGATAAGGGTAATTGGGTCTGGGATGCTCAAACTGCTCAAACTAGTTTGAGTTTATTCAAAAAATGGTTTGCAGAGAGGAAGTTATATGCCCCTCATGCCAATATATGGAATTTTGATCTTGGGAAGCTTGTTGTCCCCAACATGTTTATGGATTTTGACCTGCTTGAAGCCATAGCAAAAAACTATGACCAAGCCACTAAGGTAGTGAGAAGAATAGATGGTGAGGCTTTAGTTACCATCAGTCTCGAGGAGATTAGGAAGGTTTTCAGTCTGGGACCCCTCACCATGTATCATGTGCCCATTAATCTGATAGATTTAGAAAAAGAATATATATCCAAGAGGGATGTAGTTAGACAGGGTGCACTGAAAGCCCACATAGGCCAGATTGGAGGCCTCCCAACCATAACATCATCTTCTAAAGAACCCTTCAAGAAATCATGTTTTAATGCCAGGGCAGTGGAGATATATAGGACCCTGTGCAGAGTCTTCGGAGAGGGCGAAGAAGATTTTATTTCGGTGAGCTTCATGTATATGATCACCCAAATCTCTTCCTTTGGTGTGGAAATAATTTTTGATTTTGCATCTTACTTGGCAAATGAGATTCATCATGGATTGGTGGGGATTGCACAGGGCAAGGTGGAAAAGGTTTGGGGTCAGTATTCCTTACTGATGCATATGTTTCTTTTTAAAGGGGCCACTTATTTTGGTAAAGAAATGGTTTTAAATAGAGAACAAGAAGGGGAAGCACTGCCAGTCCAATTATGGAGTGCAGACATGACCTGGGAAGCAGAAAATGCTAGCTTCGTTAGATTTGATAGGCACTTTGCCTCCAAACTAAGGTGCCTCATATTGAGTGATAATCCCAGAATCCCTAAGGCATTAATGCACCTTGTCAGGCCTATGGACAAAACCCATAATCTAAAAGTTTCACATAATTGGGGAGACATTATCCCATATTTAGTCTCAACGGTCATCAGGGTCTATGGTTTCAAAAGAACACCCCATGTGTTACCCTATCAGGTACCTTTAAAGGTAGAGATAGCTGAATTTTTGTGGCAGTTGGGAGGAGTGGAGGAGGCCTTTTTGCACAAAAAGGGGACAGGATCAATTTTTCCTACTTGTACTATAGCCCACCAGTTTGTGATAACTAAAGAAGGGTGGGTCTTTCTCCATAAATTTTTGGATCAATATAAAATGGCAGTGTCTCACTCTCATTTTTGTGATACAAAAGGTTTCTTTAACTCTACCCTTAGATTGAGAATCAAGCTTCGTCCAGTTCAGCATGAATTCTATTTTCCTGAAGATATAATAAGAAATGAATACTCTCTCCATGAGCAAGAAATAAAGAAAGAAAAATGGAGAGTCTATTCAAAAGTTTTGGAATTCATTAATTGTTTTGATAAAGATTTCAGTCCTCTTAGTAATGCTGCAAACAATGCAGATAAAATACATAAGCTCATGAGTACTTTCTCTGAGATAATGGAAGTAATGAATGAGAAGAAACAGCATTTTATTAATTCTTTTCCAGATAAAGCCAGAGAAATTATGAGAAAATTGGGTTTCACCCCAAACATTGGAATAGGTCCACTGGTGGTACGGAAGAAAATAGGATATACTATTGTCCGACAGCAGGTGCCCGTTGTGCATAAAGAAAAATAGATAGTAGAATCCACCAGCACGGTCGTAGAAGAAAGACCCCCAGAACCTTCTCCCAAAAGAAGGAGAATAATAAGGGAGGAAGTATCCCCTGATGAAAGTGGCTCACCTTCTCAAACCCCAATAAGAATTGAGGAAGAACAACTCACCAATGAGCAATTCGAACAAATGGGGTCACAAGGAGAAATTTTTGTTACACAAGTAGAGATTGATGAAGGGAACTCTCAGGAACCCCCTGTACCAAGTTTTGAATTAACTACAACAGATTTCAGAGGAAGGGAATTGGACCCTGTTTTGGAACAAGCCAGTCAGCATTTTTTATCTGATAACAATTTTGTAAGATCTAGGGCTTTCCATCAGTTTGTGTGGAGAGTAAACATGCACATTTTTGAGCAAAGGTGTAATAATATGAAAGCAGAACATCCAGAAATGGATGAGACCTCCATTCAAAATCTAATAAAGGAACAAATGGTGCAAGAGTTCCAAAATATAACCCCTGATGAGGGAAGACAGATGGTAAAAAATGCTAATGTTTTATTATTTCCCAATTGGGACATTGCTGACGCATTAATTTTTAATTCGGTTTCAAATAATTTATGACTTCAGGATCCAAATAAAGAGGAATTCTTGGGTACAGCATTTAGCAATGATCAAGCTGCCCTAGTTATGTGGTCCCTGAGAAGATGATCTAGAATTACTTTATCACAGCCTGATGATTCAGGATTAACAAGGAATATCATTGTAAGAAGAGTTGCTGACACTTCAAATGTACAGGCAGCCCACATGAATGTGGACTATTCTAAATTTGCCCTAGCTACTGTGGAAAGAGGAGAGAAGGAAATGATTGATATGCATAATAAATATGAAATAGTGGTGGAAGCCTATAACCAAGAGGTAAAAAGGAGAATTGAGTTAGAAAACAGGGTATCTCAATTAGAAAAGGTACTTGGAAAGAGAAAAGTGGGAGAATCCAGTACACTAAGAATTGCATATCCCCCACAGTCATCTGTGGGATTAACCCCTATTATTGAGATACCTAACACCCCTAAAAGACCCCAATTCTATACTACAGAGGAATTTGAAGCAGAAAAAACCAAATTACATGAGTGGCAGATAGAATTTGGAAATCAGCAGGAAGAGAAATGGAGGCAGGGTGTGACATACTTGAGGGATAAAATACAATGGTCAAATTTTTATGATCAGTTGACAAGGATTGTAACCCTCATGGATGAGTTAAATAAAGAAAAGAATGGACTAGATTCTCTTGCACAGAAGTGGAGACAGAGAAATAATGATGTTACAATTATTTGTATATCTACAGTTCAAATGCCTTATCATCAGGTTGAAAGGATTTTTGATTTATTGAATCAATTAGATAATTTTGAAAATAAAAGAGATTCTTTACAGAGGAAATTGATACTCTATTTTTCAAGATATCTTGCTAAAAAATTCACCCTATTTCCTTGTGCCTTAGAATCTGTTGATACAGTAAAGGAAAAAGACAAATGGAAAAAGGAAATGGATGAATTATTCGATAACAGAATAACAAACATCATCAGTGAGACTGGCCATTGGTTTTGGGCAAAGAAAAATGAAGAGCTAGTAAAAATACAATTATATTATGCTGATATAAGAAAAGAATTCGATGATTTAGAAGAAAATGCCAATTCTTTAATAAAGATACAAAAAGAAACCCTAAGTTTTGATTGGCCAGATGATGATACTTTTAACAGATGGAAAGATCAGTTTAGTGAACAGATATCAGGAGACAATGATGAGGAAGATGTAAGAGTAATAGTTCCTTTTGTAGTCAGCAATGATGACATAGAAAATCCCCAGGTTAAAGTGAGTTTGCATGTAACAGAAGATGATACATCACTTATAGACCTTATGGGTATGTACTCTGAAGATGAGGAATGATTGTGAGAGCAGATCATAACAACCAAGAAGCATAACAGAAAGGGACCCGCCAAGAAGTGCTGTTGTAATCAACCTTTCTGTTTTTCTTGTTTTTGCTTTTCAAAAGAAGGACACCTGTCACCTTCTGTAGCCTGAAGCTTGTTGCGTCTCACATTATTTAAATGAGATCCCAAGGCTAAAGATGGGTCCGAATTTGGTTTTCACTAAGTATTACGCTTAGTTCTTTTTTTGGTCCAAACATTTTGGGAAAGAAATTTATAGTATAATTTTTCTGTCAGAATTTCTGAGATATGGATGAATGTAGAAAGAACTGTGCTTCTTCTCTGAAGGTTTTTCTGGGTCTTTTGTAAAGGATATACCATTTTCAAAGGAAATGAATACAAATTATGAACTGTCCCCATATCTGTTCTTCTCTGAATTTTGTCTCCTTTTTTAATACTTAGCTACCTTGATGTTGTGTGAGTAAAAGCTTATGCAATTGATTGCAATATAGTAAGATTGTACATCCATTTGTTATTGCTGTTAATTCAATGGATTAAATAAAGGCTCTGATGAATGTGATGAGGTTGCTTGGGTGTTAATAAGGATTTTTGAATGATAAATTCTGGTAAGAATTGCTGATGAAAATTTGTTGCAAGGCAACAAATTAGATCTAAGAATTTACTTGACTCTGAATTCCCAATGGATTAGGCACTGATCGAAAGTATTTCAGCCAAAAGAGAAGTATATTATAACTAGCTTTTTCAAAATACATCATAAAATCAATTTTCAATTGTCTTTCTTGTAAGATTTTCAAAGTTGGCCAGCACTTGCCTGCATGGATTGTTTTAGCTTCATTTAGCCATTGTTGTTGGAAACATCTGCAGAGCTATAGAAGATTTCTTGGCCATATCTGTTCAAGGGATGTGTTTATCAGTTATTTACATATATTTTTGAGGATTTAGAGATGAGAATCAAAATGAAACTAAGAATAATTCTCACACAATTATTCCATCTTTGAACCATCCCCGAGTGCACCCACCCTAGTTTTTATAGAGCCAAAAGAGTAGAAAACCGTCTAAGGTTTTGTTGAAGTTGGACCCTAGTACTTTGCATATGCAAGTGATAATGATAATTGGCTATTCTTTAGGTTGTGTATGTACTAATATCTAGGTACTAAGCCTTTTGTCGCCTAGTAGTTTTAGCACTGTTAACATCAAGAAAAAACACCAACAAGAAGCATTCATTTTTGTATTACTACAATCTTTCATCAGTTTTAAATAAAAATGAACCAACAAAAAAACAATAGAGAATCAACCAAATGACAACTAAACAAATTTACATGTACACAGTATATTCCAACCAAAAAAAAATGAATATCTAAAAGACTAAAAGTCATCAAAACACATTCAATATAATTAGTTTCTAGGTAATAAGACTACATAAATATATAGAAGTGAAATTCTGGGTTGAACCTTACTTGAACACAACACCACCACTTTGCAATATCATCCTGAATGTTGTCCAACTCATTGATCCATCCCCCGAGACCTTTCTATTCTTATGACTATCAAAAAATGTTTTGAATGCATAGAATTTTCCATAATCATATCTCAGTCCATATTTTTTGTCACCACCTTTATTGTCTAGAATATACCTATCAATTTTTGTGAAGTAAGTCCCAATTATATAATACTCAAATCGTGTTTCATCAAGGGAAGCCTTCAAGACATGTTTGATCTTAGGCCCAGTAACAAAAGTATCAAGACCATGTTTTCCAAATGGAGAAATATGATAAAAATTAGGGCACTCCTACATTCCTATCTTCTTAGAGGAATGGAGAGGGTGCTTCTTTTTGGTCCAATGAACAAAATCTTTTCTTGTGTAAAGAAGGGCCTTTCCATTAAGATGCTAATCTTCCTTGTTTCCCACAACAATTCTCCACCTTCCATCTTTTCCAAGCCATCCAGTGGTTGGTCCTTTGAAAGAGCTCCCATTGGGTCCTTTCTTTGGAACAATGATGGGATTTTTAGGGATCTTCATCTATTACTTTAAGTAGGGATCAGATGGATCTTTAGGAACAACCATATTTTGAACTTTTCTAGAGGATTTGTCCCATCTTGTGTAAAGAATCACTAGCTTTTCTCTAGACAAAACTGTAGCAGAGCTAGACTATAAACCTTTTATGTCATATCATTCACTTGCAATGATTGTGAAGTATAATGGCTTCCAATTAATTAGATCCTTCAACACACCATGCCCCCACACAATGTTGCCCCATACTGCCCCCTGAGGATTGTATTAGTAAAATAAATGATACAAACCTTTGTAGAACATGGGCCCTGTAAAACACATTGGATGTTATATTCATTCTGTTTTCAATTTCAGATGAGCCATCTACACAAATCAAAACTTCAAAATGAAATTACCAAATCAATGAAGATGAACAAATAAACTCACCATTTGGATCTATTCACAATTTACAATCCAATGATATACATTGAAAAGATCAAATAGAGAAAAATAATTAGATTAAAATACCCAAAACACTAACTATATAAAAGATTGAACTTCAGAGTTATTTAGCTCATTTGCAAAAGAATTTGAGAAACTAAAAGAAAAGTAAAAGATTTCTAATCATTTTAACCAACCAAAAAACAATGAATAGCTAAAAGACTAATATATCTATTGTCTTCATGTTGCAAGATAAATTTCAAACGTTGCATACTCTCATATGTTTGTGGGAAATCTTAACCCTATATCAAAATAATGGACCATTTTACAAATTTCTATCTAGCTGCATCTAGGTAGCTCTTTTATCCCTCTATCTTTTATCAATCCTCTTATGTTTTGAAAATTACTAGATCTCCCCATTTTTGCACAAAGACATAATGTACTCCATTATTTGGATATAGGATTAAGATAGGGATGATGCTAGAAAAGGTCATAGAGTCACACTTTGTACCTTACAATTGTACTTTTTTAAGAAGCTCCAAATCCCTTTCAAAAAATCTCACTGTGTGCATATCCTACAATGATTGTAATCTATGTGATCATGTTAGGTTGATACATTTTGTCAAATATTTTATGTGCTTTCTGTATGTTACCACATTTGACATACATGTCTATTATCCTATTCCCAACTCTAACATTTGATGAAAAACTACATTTAATTATGATTTCATGGATTTCCATACCCTTTCTCAAAGCTCCCATTTTAGCACAAACTAGGGGGATGCTAATGAGGTTTAACTAATTGAGTTAGATATTAGTTTATTGTACTTTTTCAAAAAGCTCTATAGATTTTTCAATAAGTCCATATTGTGCATATCTAGATATTATTGCATTCCATGAGAGCACTTTTGGTTGAGGCCATTCTTTGAAAAGTCTTAATACCTCAGTGAGATCACCATTTTGTGCATGCCCTACAATATTTGCATTCCTAGAGACCATGTCACACTGAGGCATTCTATCAAACAATACACATGTCTTTCCTATACTTCCATATTTTTCATACATGTCAATCAGGGAATTCCCAACAATAATATTAGAAAAAATTCCATTTTTTATTATTTTTATATTGATATTCATGCCCTTTTTCAAATCTTCAATTTTATCACAAGTTGAGAGGATGATAGAAAAAGTGAACTGACTGGGTTTGTTACCAATTTATTGCATTTGACTAAAAGCATCCAAGACTTTTTCCACAAACCCATTTTGAGGACATCAAACAATGATTGCATTCCATGATCCCACATTTGGTTGAGGTATATCTCTAAAAATAAGTAAAGCATCACCAAAACTACCATTTTGTGCATATGCCACAATCATTACATTCCATGGAACCACCTGCACATAGAATTTTCTAAAAAAATCTCAAAAGAATTCCCAACAAGACCACATTGTGTGTATCCACAATAATTGCATTCCATGAAACCATGTTTGGTTGAGGTATTTCAATAAATAGCATTAGAGCCTCTTCCAGAAGACCATTTTGAGTACATCTAGCATTTCATGATATCAAATTCAGTTTAGGAATCTCTTTAAAAATCCCTAATAGTTCATCAACAAAACCATTTTGTGCATATTATGTGATCATGGTAGTGCATGAAACCACATCTTGGTTGGGTGATTTATCAAATAATTCATGTTCCTATTGTATACTTCCATACTTTGTGTACATGTCCATTAGGGCACTTGCAACTACAATATTAGATAGATATTCATTTTATTTTATACTCTTGTCTAAATCCATGCCATGGCCCAAATTTGATGTTTTGGCACCAGTAGAGGGCATTGGCTAAACAACTAAATATTTACAACTCAATAAGTACCCCACATTTTCCCTGCACTACTGATCTGCTATGAAACACAAACATACTTTCTGTGGGGTGTATATGTGAAGCCCAATAGTCTTTCATTTATTATGTACAATTTATTATTGTTTCCCTCCAATTTAATAGCTAAAGTAAACAACTAGACTAAATATAATAACATTGACACATCAAAGATATGTAAATTGATTATAAAATCACCTTATCTAGCTACACATACATGCAACTTAAAAATTTCAAATGTGAACTTACTTCAAGTATTGTTGACCATCAAAGCATACAAAGATCCACCCAAAACTACTCCTACTAAATCAAATTGCTGCCAAAGTAGAGATCTAGATAAACAAAACACAAAACTTTTATATTAGCAATCAGTACAAATAGATTTAGTAAACTAGAAAAAAAAAACTATAGTCAAGGGCAAACAAAACTGAAGTATACCATGATAGAATTACAGGAACTCTACTCCTCTATTTGACTGAAAGGGGTTAAATGTTTTCTTAAAAAATCAAATTCAAGAAAGACAAAGGTGATATTCTTATTCAAAAGATGCTCTAAAGAATATAATTAATTTTACTGAGTTTCACTAACATGTTAGCAATAATGATTAGGGAGCAACATATCACCTTGCCAACTCATCTTTTGATTGAGTTTCACTAACATGTTACCAATAGAGTTAGTAGTCTTATTGAACTCATGGTAGGCATGAGATAAAAAATAATTCTCCATAGTGCTAAGGATGTTTTTAGTTTCTTGAATTATATAATTATTAGTTCATGAAGGTTTTTGTATCCCCTTTAAGCAATTTATAATATTTTTTGAGTCACCCTGCAACCAAAGATTAGAAATACCCATGTTCTTCACCATTTCAGTAGCTTGAAGAGTCATCATCACCTCCACTTAGTGATTGGACTCCCTAGTTAACGATTTGTTGTTTTTGAATTTCTTGACAAGAACTACTTGACTCTTGAATTTTCAAATTACATTATTCCTTCTACATTTGTATTTGAGCATTGATCTTTAAGGTCTTGAACCTTGAATACCTTAAACTAGATTTCTTGAAACTTGGACATTTTCAACACTAGACATTTGGTTGTCTAGAAAAATTTCAAAAGAGTTTCTTTTAAAGTTTTTTAATATTATTGGAGCCTTTAACCATGCTTGGTGGTGACAAATTATGCCTTATTCATTTGGTTAACACTTGTGATTTCTCTAGCTGGAATAAAAGTTGTTGTCTTCATCTTAATAGGGTTTGATTAAATGTTGCCAAGCAAATCAGAATTTGCAATTGAAACCTAGCCTTATTCATGAAATGATTCAATGCCATGGAAAATAGTAAGGTTGTGTTCATATATTGAAGATCTTGTTGCTTTATCGCCTTGTCAATGTTATTCAATCCATTCTTCTTGCTCACTATTTCATATTTAGATTGGATAACTAACATAACTAGAAAAAAATATCAGTGAAGCTACCAATCCTTCATCTATGAGAATTTTTTTTATTAAAACAATGTAAGTGGAGTGGATATTTAATATATATGGTATATAGTGCAAAAATAAAAGGCAGTCAACAAAGCATGGAACTACAAGTCCTTCCTAAAAGGTAAGGTTTAAAACAACAATATCACATGCAATTGCCACAGATTATGATATAAATCCTTTCTAAAATTATAAGCATGTACACATGCATACGAGTTCTCCCTAGCCAAGTACTTTAGAAGACTTATTGGGCTTATAAGTAAACTCATACTTTTTTGGAGATTTCTATGAGTTTATGATGCTAGTTTGAGATGGAATGCTTCTCATTCACAAGGAAGATGTCAAAGGTATCCACTATCTAAATCAATACAAAGATATGATGGATCCTACTAAACTAAATCAACTAGATAAGATGATTTAGCTAGATCTAAATATTTCCAATGACATCTAGAAATCTACCCCTAATAAGAATAAACATGAAGATTTAATGGGCCCTAATGATGATGCACCAAAGGAATATGTCCTAGTAGGCTAGAATGATTAACTATTTGATATAGACTTTTTGGAGTCTCTAGAAAGTAATGATGGTTGGGGCCCTCATGAAGGAAGTTAGTTACTTCTTTATCAAGTTTGATACTATCAAGTTTTGATGTTCTCTGATGATTATACCACTACTCTTAACTCCTCGTGCTATATGTACTTCCCATTTGTTTCCATGGGATAAGTTCTTGATATGTGATAAGATGTATTCATTTATTGTATCCAGTTCTTGAAGAAACTTGTAGAATTTTGATACTTTTCCATTGAATATACCCAGTTGAACTGATTGTATCCAGTGATTAAACTATTCTAATATCAAAAGTAAAAAGCAGTAACCAAAATGTAGAACTACAAGTCCTTCCGAAAAGGCAAGGTTTAAAACAAAAATATCATGAGCAATTACTATAGTTGATGCTATAAAGCAATTATGAAATTATAAACATGTACATATGCATATGAGTTCTCCCTGGCCAAGTATTCTTCAGATTCACTAGGAACAAAATAGAAGAAGAAAATTGGAATATTACAATGCAATAGATCAAATTTGATTATGAAAAACATTCAAGAAATTGCTATGATGACAAGTTCATGTATTGGTTATCAATAAATCAATAAAAAATTAGGGTAACTTATGGAAAGGAAGAGACAAATAAACTGCTTTTCCAAAATGCAAGCTGAAAGGCCTTTCTAGTAAGTGGCAACTGATCCTTGACCTATATGAGAAGATATTGTATCAACTTAGGATCCTTAACATGATTGCACCATTTTCCAAGATTGAATTCATAAAATTATAGAAGACAAGGTAAGGGGTAGTCCATACAACACCAAAACAAAGACTTGGCACAAATCCTTTATAGTAGAGTTCATATGTTGGTAAGAAATTGGTAGGGATGGAATTGAGGATGGTAAATATATCATTCATTTCAATAGGTCCATCTCCAGGCCTATGATGAGATTGCAAAATCAAGTGAATGTTTGATTTGAACAGAGTAAGTGAACCTTTTTTTCTTTGCTACAATGGAATTTTATGGTTGAAGATCATTTTTTCATCCACTTTAGCCCAAAATACAATAGCATTAATTTCATACCTCATGGATATTCCAGAGAGCACCATGCTAGAATTTTTGGTGAACCCAATGAGCCCAGTGCTCCATTCCAATCTATAAACACAAAAATGAACTTAGCAGAAATCATGTTAAAGCCAACCACTATTGTGGGAAGAGATTTTAGGATTCATATTAGATAATCCTATTGGAAAATGGGGTCATATTTGAATCAAAGGTTAAGTGGTGGAGTTCTTCTATTTGTATTCAATAAAAACTAAGGTATATGTGACTAGGAATAACAAAACTAGTCTTTTTTTGAAGCCTTGAAAGCATTTTGCCTAATTTTCCATATTTGGCCTAGTTGAGGGATAGTCTCCCTAAAGCCTTAATTTGACCCAATTTTTCTAAGAGCTTTAGAGAGGGGGTAAGATCTTAGAGAAGTGGAGTCCACTTCGAGAGATAGAGGTCCACATTATGTAAAGGCTAGTAAGCTTGCTTGGCATCTTGCAGTGCGTTGGATGCTACTACGCACTTAAGAAGATTTTGGTGGATTAAGGCTATAGACTCTACATTAGTTGAGGTGAGATATGAGCACATATTTTAGGCACCTTACAAGTTACACTACCTCAACTTGGTGATGCAAGCAATTGGCATCCAAATAAAGTGGATGAAAGAAATAGTGTACATTATTCAAGCACATCATTCTTTTCTTTGGAGCATTATGATTTACTGATATGCAGATAATGAATTGGTCAAGCTTTAGACCCTTCTAAATAAAAGTGGCAAAAAAGATAACTTATTGGGGAGAGAAGATGAGAGGTAAATGGATTTGGGTTTTGTGATTCCTTGGTATGTTAGTTTGAGCTTCACTTGGTTTTAAGAATACTATAATATTCTCCACTTAACAAGGCCAACCACATTAAGATGGAAGCTCATCTAGCCTCATCCCCCTCACTCTAACATCAATCTAAATTGCCCACTATCATCTAATTACATACATCATTCATTCATTCATCAATTTATGAACTATAACATTCAATCAATACAATCACATAACATTCATTAATACACAATACTAATCAAGACTTCATTAACACATAAAAATATTCATTAAGATAAAATAAAAATCAATATTTATATGCATCATTCATAGATAATTACTTTAAAAAAAGTACTTTCATTATCCAACAAGGTTTATCAAAGAGCATTTTTAAAACTTCATTTCTTCTTTTTATTTTTCTTAGCTCTCTTAAGAAAAATGTTCATAGAAGCATCCATATCTTCCTCATTCTCCTCCTCTTTTGGCACATGTAATGTCAAATTAGGATGGATCCTTCTCTTTGGAGGAGTAGGAGGTTGCTACACTAAACGGGGCTCTATTGCAAGAACAAGTAAACAAGATAAATTGGCATACTCTCTTTTTTCTTTACTAACTATTGGAAGTCTATAATTAAGTACTAGTACAACATAACATATATTTTTCTTACCTAAAAATGCCACATTATGTACATTAACATTTTGATCCATTGCCACATCAACATGTTGAACACTTGGAACATGCTCCACTCATTCACCATGATGTTCAACATGCTCTAAAATATTCAAAAAAAGGATACACATCAAATTGCAATTGAAGATGTTAAATTGCATTCATAATTGCATAATTAACTTCCAATAGCAAATTAATACCTCCACCACTATAATTCACATCATGGCCTTTTTCATGAGTAGGTTTTGTGAATTCTATGCCCTATATTTTTTGCTTAATATCATCATTTTTCCATGTATGGTTTCATTAAACAAATTTTTTTGCAACATTATATAAAAAAATAAAGATGAAATTTCATTGCTCCTACTTACAAGTCAAGACTGGAGATTCATATAGCCACCAGAGCCAAGTTTGTGTTGGCCAACCTTTTGTAGTCTTGCTTTTGTAGCTAAGGATGTGTCCTGCAATCTATGAATAGTTTCAAACATCTTAGATTATATATTTGCAAATATCACTAATTAGTGCATGATCACAAAGTACTTAATACTATCATGACATACCTTTTTTTTCTCTGTTCTATTTCATTTACTCTATTTTCATATAGCCTTTTTCTCCTTTTCATCTTCTATTATTTCATTCCACTCCATTGGTGGAATCATAGGAGGATAGTCATACTTTGGGTTCTCCTTAAGACCCCTTCTATATTGATCCTGTCATGGCCCTGATAGTTCTACATCTGACACCTTGGATTCTGAAATTTGTATTATTTTCTGGATAGTTTGGTACTTGTTGAAGTTATGTTAATTTTGACAACATTATGAGAAATCAGAAATTACTAAAATCTGATTCTCAGAAAAATTGTTTTAATACTTTCAGTATCGTGTTTTATGCAGAATTTTATTATCTGTATCAATTTTGATTCAGGAATGAAATTCTAAATAATGAATTAATGTTAGTATGGTTTCAATTTTACTTTTGTCTGATTTGTATTTTCAGACTTATATTAAGGTGGCATTAAATTTTATCAGCACCTTGTATTTGTTACTGTCAGATTTAAGTATATATATATATATATATATATATATATATATAAGTTATATTTATATACATATATGTATATGAAGTTTTTTGTATATTAGTGTGCTTGTATTTGTGTATATATATATATACTTATCAATTAGTAATATTTCTTATGTCAATGGAATTAATAGTATCTAGTATTAATGTTAATGTTAATATTGATATTAATATTAATATTAACTAGTATTAATATTAATATATATGTTGATGTATTAATATTAATATTAATTAGTATTAATAGTAATATATATATATATGTTAATGTTAATATTAATATTAGTTTGTATTGATGTTAATATTAATACATATCTATTGCTATCTATGTTAGTGCCTAATCTAACCTATCGCATGGTATTAAAACTATGTCTAAACCTAACTGGAAGCATAGCTTAAGTTTATCAATGCAAAGTTTGAATTTGGCAATGTTGGACTGGGCATTGGAAGCCGAGTTAGTGGGTTTTAATGGCAGCAGTTTTATCGAGCTGCAAGCTGGTACTCCTTTTGCCAAGTGTTGAAGGAGGCTCCGAAAGTGGGGTTTAGTGATAAGCTCGCAGTTATGGGCATCACTTCATAAATCTTGTCTGCCTTTTTGCTAGGAGAAAGTTGTATTTTGTTATCGAACCACCATTGTTGGATTCCAGTTGAGGCAATATGAAATCTTTGTTGAACAGGTTTCTCGTGCAAATTTTTGGAAATGGTTAGCCATGAAGGAGTTTTTGACTCACTCTAGCTCTATAAACTCTCATAAATTCATATTCTTCATTCTTTTTTTGTTGCATGGTTGTATTTCTCAAATTTTGGTATTGAGAAAAGTTTCATGATATCTCCGGAAAATGGCTTAGAAAGTCTAGATTCTTGGGTTGCGACATTGAAAAGGGCTCTTTGGGAAACTTCCATTTCATATCACTTCACACTTGCATAGGCAGGGGGTTTTTCCTTAACTCTATCCTATAGTTAATGTTACATTTCATTTAGATTTGTGAATTTTGTATACCAAAATTTGTTATGTAGATAAACCTAGAATCGGGTGTGTGAATAAAATGCTTTGTACTTGTGTTACAATGAGTTTATAATGTATATGCATGATTGCAAAACTAAATGTTGTATATAACAGATTAAAGTAGGGATTTTATGATTGTTATTGCAAAGAGCCATCAAAAATAAAATAGAGGATGGTCATTTAGTTATTTAGTTATCGTTAAACGTTTTACAATGTTTTAAATTTTGTTTTGGTATTGGTTTTAGATAGCATTTTAGAGAACAAGAAACTTACATGGGATTTTTGTCTATCATCAATAGGGTCTGAGGATATAGGCTCTTAATTTTGACATTAGCTACTATTGTGGGTTTCAAAGATACTGTGAGTAACATGCCTCTGTGTTCAATACTTTTAAGTCAATTATGACTAGACCACCATCATGAGTTCGTAGCATTTTGTGAGTTATGACTGTAATTTGAAGGCCTAAACATGAGTTGGGGTTTGGAATTTATCCTCAGTTATGGTCAAGGGTTTTGGGTGAGATGTTTAGTAGCTTATATGTATTCAATAGTAGTTATGATAGTGAACCAAGACACAACCATTATGTTAGACAATACATGTAAAACCGTGTGCAAAAGTTTGGCGTCGACCATTAGCATTATTATGGGGTTTCAAATTTTGTAGTGCACGACCAATCTTCAATGATTAGGAAGAGATGTATTTGTTCTTAACAGATTTTTCGATGTGTAATTTGAGGATGCCTTTTTATTCATATAGTTGTAAGAGTCGATGATTTGTCGAATGTGTTTGATGTTTTGAGTTCAAAAATAATAGCATTAAGTTTTATTCGATATTTGAAAACCTTAGATCTGGAATGGAAGAGGCATGATGTTTAATTGGAATTAGAGGCACTGTGAGGGTCGCAGTTTTAAATAGTAAGGTGTTTTTTTTTTTGTTTTTTGAATTTAGATTTTGTAGTTATTTGGTAACAACAAATTATAAATCTAATAATGGAAAAGATTATGCATCTATTTTAATTCTAACTTTAAATTATTAAGGTTTTATATATGTTTTGGTATTTATAAGTGAGTACGTATATGTATATGTATTGTCGTGTGTCTATATATATATATATATATATGTATGTATATGTAAGTATTTATTTGTATGTATCAACATATATGTACTTCCTTATTAATTGGATTTTTAGAATTATCATAGATATGTAATTTTGAGATTATTGTGATTACTTGTTTCAGAAATGTAAATTGGTTAATTTTTACATTCTAATGTTAGATAGTAAAAGTAAATGTGGATAGTTTTATTATTGGTATTTTAAAATGAAATGTATATTTAGTGAATCTTGGAAAAGTAAATTTCTTACTACTCAATTAGAATATAGTTGAATTGTAGTTTGAAAGGCTTGGTTGCTTGTGAAAATTAAAAGGGCTATTTTGGTAATATGAATTGTGAAGTATATGGAAGGATACAAAAATGGTTTTATTTGGTTTCATATGATATTTCTGTTGCTGACTCAATTGTTAAATTGAAGCAAATGAAATAAATGTTTTAGTTGGAATTGGAAAATTAATCCATGTTTTCTTCCAATTATGTGTATGTTAGATTATGCAAGTGTGATCCTTTAGATTGGGTGGCTTTCATAAAGCGAGTAACTTGTGGTGATAGAAATATGTTGCCGGATGCCCTCCAAAATTAGTCTAGATCCTTATGGGAAAGTTTATGACAGTTAGTTAATCAAGTGGTAATATTTAATATTTCATGGGTTGGGAATCATATATTAAGATAAGAACATTATGGTTGCACCTGACATATTGAGTTCTACGAATGGCTGAACGTAGATTCTTATGTTGACACCCATGGACTACTGGATCATTACCTTGTCATATTCTGTGCGAGTTTATTTCTGCATATCTGTGTGTAAGAAATTATGTACTTGCTTTATAATCTGAATGAGAAAAGAAAAAATTGTAGTTTTCAATACTTTTGTTATTTGGATTAAATGAATATGGTTTTGTTATAGAATCTAACCTGTAGGAATGCTGGAGTTTTATCGATTTTATTAGTGTTACTAAGCCCTATTTGGTGTGTTGTGGTTGTGTTGTTTTGGATTTTAGGATCGAGTAAGGGTTGGTTATGGACCTAGAAGAGATGATTGTTTACATTTAGATCCAGTGTTGAATCAAATGTATTTAAAGTTTTTGTTCTTCTAATATAAGAGTATAAATACGTTTTATACTCTATTGTAATATTGTGAAATGTTTCATTGCTGATTATGAGTACTTTACTGTACCTATTGTATAAAGGATAATTTTGTATTGGAGTTTTATTATAGAAAAAAAAATTGTTCTGGCTTTTAATCTCTTATTATGTATGGATTATGGTTGTATGGTTATTTTTTTTTGTTATTGTGTTGGTTAGGGTATTATAGATCCGTCACAGTCTTTATATGCTTTGATGCTCTTTTTAGAAGTAGACCAGTGTCAAAAATGTTTTTTTTCAAATTTCTCCTCAAACAATGTAATCATCTAATTTTTTAATTCCACAGCTTATAAATTCCACCTTTTAAAAAAAATCAGATTGTTAGATCAATAACTTTAATATAGTACAATAAATGGAAGAAAAGAAAAATTATGTAGCAATGATATGAAACTACATTCCTTTTATGTATGGTGGGTCCAAATAGTCTCAATGTCATATCAGAAAGATGATCAAAGAAAATATTATTACCTACAAAAACGTAAAGGGATTATTAGTCCAAAATGAGTAATGCAAAAGTAAAGTAAATTTACACTTTAAATAATATTTTTTTTAAAGCATTTGGAAGCTTTTGTAATTTTAATGGAAACATAGTTTTCTTGTTCAGCAACAATGTCCCCATATATGAACCAGTACTAATCACATGGACTACTCTAGGAAATGGATTAGCTTTAGTAGTACTACTTTTTGTTGCTCTATCAACTGAAGGTCTATCTATTGGTGCACAAAATAGGACTGTAGTAAGATCTATTTAGCATAACTTTTATCACTAGTTACATCCGCAGATGAATTAGGGAAAACATTTATAGACCATACTATTCTTTTACTACCATTCCTCATGACAAGTTTGAAAATTTAAAATATTTTACTTCATTGACATCTAATGACCCTTAAAGTGGAATTGAATGACATAGTTTTTTTAGCTAAAATGACATCTTAAAAGATAAAATGCATGGTTTTCTAGCAAAAATAGCATGTGAAAAACACATTCTAACTAAAAAACACATTCTAACCAACATTTTACCTACATTGACATTTTTTCCCCTAGCTTTTAATTTGTTTATAGTAATTTAATAGCTGCTCCTGCCAATTAGCTCATTAGAATTTGGGAAACCTTTTGCATGCTAGATCACTACATCCACTCATCTTGGAATTTCAGATAAATATTGGTGAACTTATTTTGTAGTAGTGGTGAATAAGTGCTAATATTGATTAAACACCCCTTCTGGCCGACTCAAACCAAACAAACAAAAGGTTGGAATGTTTAATGAATCTTCTATTCTATTTTGACATTTAATTTTTCCAATTAGTTAAGTAAAATTTGTAGGGTGATTAATATTTCTTGTCACTACTCATTCTCCTTGTGTTGACACACAACAATGCTATTACTTCTTAGCACATATATTATGGAAAAGAAAATTTTCTTGAGTAGAAGTGGAGAAAACCTCATTATGTTGAAAATATGTTCCATTGAGTGGAAAGTTGCCTTGCACTACTATTCTACAAGGAATCAGGCATGTGACCAACAAATGTAAGTTTCAAATGCCAAGTAACCTTTGAGGCAAAAAAAATAGTGACTAATTTGTGAATTAAGTTTGAAATTAAAAATTTTACCAAGTCTCAAGTTATCTATTCATTACTAGTATTTTGAATTAAAGAAAGTTGTCATTACTAGTATTGTGAATTAAAAAAAGTTGACAATAGTGGAATAATTGAATCTATAAGGAGATCAGAGAAACTTGATGAATTAGCTTAAGTCTATGTTTTGTTAGCAATCTAGGTGAGTGGAAGTTACGAGAGTAGCTAAATATGGATGTAGGCTAAACATGGGCTATCCAATGAGTATGTTGTTTGCAAATTCATTTTTTATGGTGGAAATCATTCAGAAATCATTACTTTGTGGTTTTTATGAACTGACTTATTTCATATTAACACATAATTATAATTATTTATTATGTAATATGTGGCTTCTTTGAGTTTTATTATTCTATTAGAGTGGTCAGCATTGACATCATGGTAGCATAGCATGTAATTTCCTCTAGAAAGCCCTTGGTCAAGAGCTTTTATGTTAGTTGGCAGTTGAACTTTGGAGCAATCAGTTAAGTTGTGTTTTTATTTGCAACATTATAGTAGAATTGAATATTTTGGCATGAGTGGTCAGAGTAGTGATATAGGCAGAGCTAGAGTTGATCCATCATCAAGAAGGGAAAAGTTGAGTAAATTTTTGGAGTGGAGTAGTAGAAATGACAGAGCTAAGGCTATCATTGGTCTTTTTCTTGTAGACTCTAAGCTTCATCATATAGATTTAGATAAATTGTCTCAGATATTTTCAATTGTTTAAACAAGATATTTGTAGAAAAAGTGGTTAACGCAAAGTTTTCCTTAAAAATTCAATTGTTTAGCTTCAAAATGTAGAATGGTATTATAGTGTCAACCTAAGGTCTCTCATTGGACAACTTGCAAAAATTTAAGGCTCTTGTTGGTGATAATGAAGCTAAGGGCATTATGTTAAGTAGTTTATTTTCCCAATATAGTAATGTTGTGGATGGTGCTTATCTCAAGTTAGCTTCTCACTTTGGAATGGTGCTTTGCATGAGAAACATTTTTTATTCATTGCCTTGATTTTTGGGAATTGATATTGCACTCAATATGGATTGCTATCAAGTGAGGTTTAAAGTATGTGACTGAGAATTATACCCTTCATAGTCATTAGACAATTATAGAGATCTATCATATCTCTTAGGAATCATTATTGAATAATTTTAATTTTTGATTTAAGAACATAGCTCAAAGCTACACCTTACTAAGGGTCACAAGACAACTTGATGGATCCTAGTTGGTTTGGGGAATGCTACTTCAGAAGAACATTTTCTAAAAATATGCATTCAAATTATGTCATCAATATATTTTATGTAACCATTACAGGGGTGTCCCTATGTGGGAAATTAATGTTTTTAGGATCAATGTAATAAGGGGGGGAATGTTGGTGTGTTTTTATTACATTGTTTGGTAATACTACCATTTCATAACTATTAACTACCTACACATAATTTGCACTTGTAACTAACTTTGGCCTATAAATTTTCCCCATAACGTATCAATAAAATCATCAAATGTTTATCTACTCTTTATTAGGATCACATATTTATCTATGAAGAGAACTACAAAAATGTGTCCCAAAGGTGATACAATGTAGTTCTAAGATGCATTAGTTCAGTCTAGTAAAATTAATGAACCTTCTAGTTAAGACTACTTAACTATGTTATCATGGAAACACATTTAATCCTTCCAAGAAAACACATACACAAACATTGATGCAGAAGGATCAAAATATGAAGTTTATTAAATATAAATGAAACATCATGACAATTAAAGCACACACCAAATGAAATGAAAGATAGAGAGACACCACCAATCATACTTTCTTCATTGGTAAATGCATACATAAAAAAATACAAAAGTATTGCCACCAATCACAATATTGAAATTGTCACCATATGAATTGTTTTATTTCAAGCTAGAGTGCAAATCTATCAAATAGGACCTTAAATAAAAAGCTCAAAAAAATAATAATAAAATACATCTCTTCCCAAACATATGCATTTTAGAGTTTCCAAAGCTTGTAAGCCAACATATATGCCTAAATGATTACAAGAGTTTTGCTAGTCATCTTGTATCTGAATAATGATAATTTGGATGAAGCGTAAATGAGTATAGGGACACACATGGTGGCTTCTTTCCCAATAAGAGTTACAAATATCTAGCACCCACTACACTCTTTAGCATGATTTATGATTGATGAAAATGTAAACTTCACCCAAACCTATACAAAAGCTATATAGATGTATCAACATAAACACTAGAGGCATCATAGACACTTTTATCAAAATTATAATCTCTCCTAGCAAACAAATATGCACAAACCAAGATCCAATAAACAAACAAGTTGATAATTAGCTTTAAGAATGAAGATGAATCACTTAATAGAGCCTTTCTTAAGCAATCAGAGCTACTAAAATGTCCTGCCCTAAATAAATGGTAAACACAAAATTAATTCATAGTAACCAGTTTTATTTAAAAACTACTGCTAGCTAAACCAAAGTTGATGATTGAACAAAAAAATAAAATTCGTCAGAAAGAACCTACATAATATATATTAGAGATGACTTGAAAAAGTACCAAAAATAATTCATCAAGACATTTAGAGCTATCGTATCAATAAAATAAAAAGATGAAGATAAACTCATAAAATTTTGGAAATACTAGTTCACTAACTTCCCTTCCATAGAGAAAAAATAGAACAATAAAGATAGTTATCTCATACTGATTGTTTTACAAGATAAAAATAATTATTAAAATCAACTATCGAGTCATCAATAAAAGTGCTCATATTAACACCAAAACAAATACATTATACCTATAGCTTACATATGCAATACCAAAGATCATATATCAGAAGTATAAGCTCGAGGCAGAGATAAAAAAATAGAATAAGAACATCTTGAAGATTAAAATGTCAATTAGGGCATTCTTTTGCAACCTTTAAAGAAAACATGAGTAAGAGCTTACTAGTGGGGTTATTTAATTAGGAAAATAACTTCTAAATCTTCCAAGGAAATCTTAGGATATGCTTTTCTTCAATATGGTTTCCTAAGATTTTTTATTGTCATTTTTTATTGATCTTAAGAAGTGTGGTATAAAATATTATGGACTATAGACAATGCTCCCCCCAAGTGGAATGCCCCTGAAACTAGGTTTCTTACTTGATCATATGAGAAAGGCTAGGGAATTCTTCTCCATACTAATTATCTTCTTTAGGACAAACTTCTTCCACTATTGCGCACAATGGAGTTTTCAAAGCAATGTCCACACATCTAGTATTTAGTGCAGAAATGAATGCAATTAGCACTAGAGCTGAGAAAAATATACCATTTCCTTCTTAAAATGAGCATAATCTGAGTGGACTAGACCCTTGAGATCATAGAGTGGCAAGGAGAAAAGAAGATCTTAGCACATAAAACCCCTGTGAAACCTCAAAAATTGTTTCACATAATTTGAGTTTTATACCTCAAGCATGTCACTATATGAGACAACATATTTAATGTTTAATTTAATATGACTTTTTAGCAATTGAAACAATTGATTTACATTGCATCTAGAGTACTTGGGTTCCTAAGAAACATCCTTTAAGCATCACTATTCTCTCTAGTTTGTAACTAGAGTGCAGGGATAACACACAACTTATGGTGAAATTCACTATATCTCAATGTTTTTTAGTGTAGTTTCTTTTGTTAGCATCAAATACTAATATTTTTGGGAGGAACCTACTTTGGTACGTATGTTATTTTCTAGTAGATAGATTTGACTAATAGCATGCATGTGAAAGAAAGTAATTTAATATGTGTTGATATCGATACTTTCAGGCAATGAAAAGCATCAATGATCTATAGGCTTACCAAATTTCAATAGGATTTTAAATGCATAAACAAAAGGTTCCATTAAATATACAACTAAAAAGCCAAAGAAATATGTTTTGCATGCAAGGCTTAACAGCTTAGGTTTGCAAATCCCAATATCTTAAATAGAAATCACCCTAGGCTCTTATCTATAGTTATATATAGCGATATAGACATAAGGTTGAAAATGACAGTGATGAGGAACTCTTTTTTGGTGGTGGAACTAAAGTATTAATCACACAGACTACTCTAAGAAATGGATCAATCACACATACCAAAGTACTAATCACTAGATTTTATACTCTAGTATGTATGATAGGTACATCAGTACAAAATCCACTGAACAAAAAAAATGCATGATTAGCACATTACAAAATATATCAAAATAAGGTTTTACAAGTTTTAGTGGCCATAGAGAAGGATGCTTGCATGGACCTTGTTGCCAACAATGCACAAGGCAATACTGGACAACTAACCAAAGGAGGTATCTGCACTTCATCATGAGCTAAAGAAAACAATATTGTTAGCAAATACATTTTCAATGGATAAAGTTCAAATGGTATACTATCTAGAAGCATCCAAAAAAAAAAAAATGTTAAGTGTTATAATGTTGATGAAAACAAATAGAGAAAGTGTTACTTACATGAAGGTTGTGTGCTACAACCCTCACAATGTTCACCATGTGATGTCACAATTGTCACATATTTCTATACAAGAACACATAAAATTAGAGATCATGATCCATAAGATACTATAATATATTAACATCTATTAAACTTCTATTATTACTTTAGTCAAATTACTGCTTACCTTCAAAGATTGGACCCTATGGTCTAATTCTTTTCTCAGTGCTTCTTTCTCCTCACTTGTGTCACCCTCAATGATAATGTTAATGATTTCATTAGTGTATCTTTGTTTGAGTTTCTAGGCCATGAACATAGGGTCAGGACTAAGGGCAATGTCATGTAGAAATGATGCCCATATTTCAAATTGCATTTGATTAGCTGTCATTCTAGCTTTGTCCTATCATTTGTGACATTAAATATCAGTAAGATTTTATCAAAATAATCCCAAAGACATAAAGAAAAGAACATAATAATATGAATTTTGTTTCTATATTAACATTAAAAATTACAATAATTAATGTTTACCTCCGCTAAAGGTGTGTGAGATGGTGCATCCATGTCGCCCTATGAAAAAGATTAGTAAGTCTTAGAAATCAACAACGAAATTAAAGTATAGACTTACCAAAAAAAAAGTTTAATCATAAAGTAGATTGTATATGTAAATCATTTGTCTTAAGTTAGCCAAAAATTTGGTGTAACTAATGTGTATATCTAAAAGAATATTTGACATGTTCTACTTAATGTTTATATCCTACACATATGGTTTGGAAAGAAAAATTTGGTCGTACATGACCCCATAATAGTTGACATTGATCCTAACTAGACATTTCATTAATCATCATGATCTTCATCCATGTCATCATCATTATCATCATCACCATCATTGTACTTGTCACTTTGATCATCATCATCACCACCACTATCTTCATCACCATCACCATCATTATCATCACCATCATTGCCATGATCATCACCATCTTCATCACCATGATCATGATCAGCATAAGAATCATCATCATCATCATCACCATTATCATCAACATGACCAAAATCATCATCTTCTTCTTCTTCATCATCACTAGGTAACTATTGTTCCTAATAATCATTTACTTCGTCTAGTGCTTCTTGAATATCTTCTTCTTCCATCACATTATACTTTACTGACCTTCCTCTTGGGTCATTTCTAACAACAAATGACTAACCTAGTTTGTGTGGAACACCAAAGTAAAGCACTTGCTCACATTTGCTTGGAAGAATACAGGGCTCATCTCCAACTAGCTCAAATGATCTTGTATTAATCATAGTAAATCTACTATCATGTTCAATAATAGTCCTATCAGGATCATTTCAATTTAGCCATAGCATATACCACTTGATGACAAATAGAACTATTTTGAATGAGTTAAAGTCTCACTCAACTATATCATCCAAAATTCCATAGTATCAATTTTTAGATTATTGAGGATGTATGTCAGTTTTAGAAAAAAATATTGGTGACCATGAAGACAACACTTATCCAAAAATCACACATTTCCTTCGTTTTGTCTAACTTTTTTATGCAAAATTTATAGCTATGATAGTACATAGCTTTTGGTGTTTGACCTGTAATTATTCAAATATGTCAAGATTATTTGCATCGATCTGTGAGTTGATAGTAAACTTATGTCTCATGATTAGTAATCTTATGCATACCTTTGTATCTCTTAAGCCATATACTAGATCAAGTACCATTGGTGTAAGATTGGGATCTCCATTATGATGAGCTCATTTAACTAATGATGCAACACCATCCCATGTTAATGAGTGACCATTTTCTTAAGATTATTCAATTCATACTATCATACAATCAAGATTGTTTGCAATATACAAATGTAGTACATCCCACTCATGACTAAATATAAAGAAGATAATTACACCAATTAGAAACAACTTATATATATTGATGATGGATAAGAATTATTAAACTAAAAAAAAAAAACTTATAATTACCTCTCGCTCTCCTTAATCTATCTTTCCCCATTAGGTACTCGCCGTCAAATTTTTCATTAGAGTTGGGATATTTGTTACAAACTTTGGAAGATATTCACTAATGTACACCATGGTCTAGTATACCATATATCCCTCTACCACAAAACCCTTAGGATGTGCTCTTTGTTGAACTAAGCCCTTCATAAATTTCAAGTGCCTCTCAACCATTCACATTGACCTATTTTGTATAGGTCCACATAATTCAATCTCCTCAACTTGATGTATGAGGTAGTGTTTTTGAGCATTGAAAAAGGTTGGAGGTAAACACTTTTGCATTTCACACATAAGCTGTGGAATTTTTATCTTCCAATATTTAATATCTTTTTTTATCAATTTCTTTAAATGATAATCACCTAAAAGTGATTCAACATGAAAAAACACATAAACAAGATTTCAAATAAAATTATACAATAGATTTCAGATAAAAAGTCACAAATCTAAGAAAAAACACTTCTAACATCATGTATTTTCTGAGATCATATATAACTTGTTTAATGCTATTGTCAAACTAGTGTGGAAGGAACATAGATAAGACATACTACAATCATTAAAAAATGATCATTTTAATATATTATTGAATAATGTAATAGTTAGTACATTCAATTTTATAAATATACTATAAATAGAGAACATGACTTACCTTAACGAAAGTATCTCAATCATGTGTTTTCAACTGTAGCCCAAAATCATCTTTCTTTGATAGAAGAGTGCTTATATTTATAGCAAATCCTGTTGAAATTTTTTTTTATGGCTTCTTTTAATGCATCACTTTGTTGCTTTGTTAATAACCAAGGAATGACACTTGTATTTATGCGGTCTCCATTGCTATTTGATTCAATGAAATAATTTAGTGCATGGTTGGATTCATGAGTGTTAGTACAAATTTTGACAATTTGTTCTCTATCATGCCTTCCATCCAAAATTTTTCATAGTGTCCCTATTATATTCTTTCTAATATGCATAGCATCAAAAAAATGCATGATTGGGAGATCCTTGTAGTATGGTAACCTACTAAATTGAGTAGGATAACTTTTCATTTATCTAGGAAGTTGGCCATTGATTCGTTGATGACCTTCATGAGCACCAATTATAGCATTAGTAAATATAAGACAATATCAAAATAAAAATTTTAAAATTTGGACAACAAATTGGACATTACCTTAACAATTTAGTTGATCATATTCAAATTTCCCTAGATGAGGTGGCCTTTATTATGTCTCTTCTTTCCCATTGAAAATATATTTTTCAAAAATTCAATACCTATGATTATTGTGGAGAAAGTTCCTAAACTCATTGAACACCTGCTTTCCTAAACTTCTTGAATGACTAGATTTCATCTTCGGACCACAAACTGGACATGCAAGTTTTCCCTTTGTCTGAAGACCTAAAAGATCATTTACAATTATCATGCACAACTTAAGCATACAATAGTAATGTGTAAGCACTATAACAAACCAAGAATATGTGATCTTAACAATATAATATACTATAAAAATGAGTTAGCCCAAGGGCATCATGTATTGTCCATACAAGCATTACATAGAATTGAAATTGTCACTATCCTATTGGTCTAGAGATGTCATACATAGTGAATCCATTTCATAACTTCAAAAACTTGTCAATTAGGGGCTCAATATACACGTTCATATCTTTAACTTGGTACTTACCCAGTAATTGAATGAACATAAACATTAAATAATTATCATGACCATTTTCATGCATTATTGATAAATTAATTTAGATAACTATAAAATGAAAAAATACCTGGTAAAATCATTGACAACATTATGTGCTCCCTCTTTCTAGACATCCAAGGAGAAATTCTATTGTTAATAAAAAAAATACGCCATACTAAGTAAATAGATCTCATATCTCCATATGGATTGACACTATCCACTGCCAATGAAAGCTTTCGATTATGAAGTTCTTCTTTAAAGTGTGACCATGTTTCTTTTATCTCTTTAAATGTAGAACCATTAGTAGGCATTCACATAATGTCATCTTGAATTCTATTGCATGCATGGTAATCCATAAATTGTGTCAAGCTAGCACACCTGAATAATGGTTGAAGATGTGGAATAATAGAAATGTACCAAAGAACCTTGTGAGGCACCTTTTTTATTATTTTATTTGACCAATATCTACTAATATGACAATTAGGGCATTCTATTGCAAATTCATGTTGTTTATGATATAGAATGTGATCATTGGGATATGCATGTATTTTCTAATACTTCATTCCAATCTAATTCATAATGGTAGATAAATCTCAGTACAAATGAGGAAAAATATTTGATGGTGGTAACAAAAACTCATCTATCAACCTACAACAACAAATATGCATTATTAATATAATACATAGTAATTGTATGCTAACATTGAAGATGATAAAAATGGCATACCTTAGCATACGTGACATTGCTACATTGGATAAACCATTCATAACCTTTAAGTTCACCAACAACACTATAGCTGAGAGTAGAGTTGTTTGGAAGCCTTTGTATAAGGGCTCGTGTACCTTTTGAAGTAAAGGTATATCAAGAAAATCTTCATCATCATTATTAGATTCATTAGTACCATCATTGTGAGCCTCTTCATCATCTACTCAATACCATCTTCTTCAATCATGTCCTCTAGCACATTATCATCTTCTTACATGGGAGTGTTATCCTCAGCTTGGATATTCACATCTCCATGTTCCTCTAGTAGGAAATCCATGTTCGGAAATGGACAAAAATTGTGGCCCCCTTCAACATGATCATGTTGCCTACAATGACTCTGACCTATTTTGATTAGAATTCTTTGATTCTTTAAGCCCTTAAACTTTTTGCAAGGATAGTAACATTTATCAGGTTTTTTTCAAAACTAAGACCACAATGCAGCCATTGTGTCATTATTTTGTTTTGGGTTCATATTGTCAAGCATGGTCTTTCTTCATAGGAAAATATATTTGCAAATAAATTGGACATGTTGTAGTTAATGTTTATATTTGCACATATGGAAATTGTTGATTAATTTTTTCAAATATAACTAAAGTGATCCTATAATTTCTATAAGGCCAAGATGTTTGCAAAATGTTGAGTTATAGACAAAGTATCTTAATTATTTGCAAAATGCCTCAAAGAGACTTCACAAGGTGAAAGTTACTTAGGTGCTATCAGCAGCATGCCTTGACTAATCTAGAAGTGATAGAAATGACTAATGTGATTAATGCATCAACTAATGAAGATGACAAAAAGATTGAAACATATTAATGTATATAAATGTTTTTCTCAAGGAAATATATGCTCTTCAGTAAGATATAAAAGGAAATATGAATTAGATGTGATATATATGTGTGTGTGTGTGTGTGTGTGTGTGTGTGTGTGTGTGTGTGTGTGTGTGTGTGTGTGTGTGTGTGTGTGTGTGTGTGTGTGCGTGCGTGCTCTAGGTAGATGGACATTACCTTTTGAAAATCGTTCAATAGGGGCATCATATTTTCATCAATTTATTAAGAGGTTTTTATAGTTTGAGACTAGAGTAAGAGATAGTTATCATTATCCTAAGGATTGTAGACTAAGTGTAATTAGACATTTCATTTTCTATGGTTTTACCAATTTCTCATAAAAATAAATAGATTCTTGAAAGATGGGTTCTTGAAATAGGTTCCTATTTTAAAAAACCATCTCATTTCAATAACACATCTCTTAAGAATCTATTCATTCTTTCCATTTCAAGGGTCCCTTCTTTCTTTCCATTTCAAGAATCCATTCATTTTTTTCATTTTAAGAACTCATCTCTCAAGAATCCATTCATTTTCATGATAAATAGCTTTTTGAGACTACTGGTCATGAAAGATGTTGGAATTGTCGATGGAGTAACTGAGGGGGGGGGGGGGCTGAATTAGTTACTCCAAAAAAAAAGAAATCCATAGATCCCTTAGATGTCTTAATATTAATTTACTACTGATACTTGGTAAACAATGCAGGAATACTGTAACTCGATACATTAACTAGTTACTGATAATCTAGCATTCATAATTATTAATATGCACGCAAAAAGTAAAATAAATATAGGAGACAACAAATTTAACATGGAAACCCAATATGAGAAAAACCACCAAGTAACTAGCTACCAATTTTTCACTCTTCTAAAGTGAGCCCTATTAGGAGCCAACCCTGTTAAAGGTTACAATACACAGTGTTAGGTGTGACCCTATTAGAGGATTTAATCACCCTGTTAGGAGTGGCCTTGCTAGAGGTCTTTAGAACAATTCAACTAAATGGTCACCTTATTAGAGGATTTACAAAATGGCTGTTAAACCAACTTTGTTAAGAGATTTGAAATCATTGGTACAATTGTTAGAAAACAACAATGAATTAACCTAAACAAGATGCAACTAAATTTGTTGATTACAGGTCTTTGTTCTGCATCATTAAATCCTTCTTGATAAAATATGGCTTTGTTGTTCCTTAGTGATCTTTGATCATCCTTCAAATTTGCTTCCACAATAATTAGTCCTCATATCACATTAATTCCATACTTCCATCTTGTACTCACTCTTAGAATTCACAACTTGACCTCTTAATTATACCATTCAGATTGTCAAGTTGGCTCAGTCACATATTACATTTACCAATAAACCATACATTAGTTAGCTACAAATATTACTCTAAAAAAAAAATGTTATTTCATAAAACTATGAAATCCTTTACTGGCCAACCTTGCTCGGTAAATAATGCTCCCAAAAATTTCCTATGTTAACCATCTTGACTCGGTTAACATTGCGATATTTTTAAAATCCTTTGGCTACCAAGGTTACTCGGTAAGAACTGAATTCCTTCATGAGAGCTTGGTAAGAATTGTTTCTACCATATTTCCTTTGATGATTGAGTGAGCTTAGTAAAGACTAAATTTCTTTAATTACCTTGAAAGCTCGGTAACAACTATTTACTTGATAGATACTACAAGTTTTCTTTTACTAACCTTCTGAGCTTGGTAGATTTTGTCCTTTGCCTTGCTGACCTTCTGAGCTTGGTAAATGATGTTCTTTGCGTTATTGACCATTTGAGCTCAGTAGAATCTATCTGATGACTGATATGAAATTTGTGTGACATCAAAGACAACACACAATTGAACAATTGTATGTAGCAAAAACATTGGTTTTTGAATTTTTGAATTTTGTTTTGAAGGACAACACAATTGAACCCTGAAAACAATAACACAATAATGGAAGTTTTCAATTACTTTAATGGAAGCTCACAATTTATTGATATAAGAAACTAATAGAGTGTTCCTTTTCACTTTGTATATTTAAGAATCTAATTGGAGTGTTTCTTTTCACTTTGTAGAAATTAATATGTAGCACCTCAAAATTATTTATCCATCCTAGGAGGAGTGCAGTCATATGCTAACCTATCTAGTCCATTATAGGTCTAGACATTGGCTCAAGCTGGTGGACCATCTTCACTATCAACTTATTAAAACCAGAATGTGGGTGATGTTGGACCCACATCAAATTCAAACTAGAATGGAGGACCTACATCATTTTTGAACTAACAACAGCAAGAATATCTATCTCACACTAATTATCAAAATATTGAGACATATCAATCCCTTCCTTACCATGGGAAGAACAATCTATAGATAGGATCATCTCTTCATAACAATTCTTGGAATAACCATTCACAAATAAGAGAGTCCACTTTTCCAACTATTCAAAGAGGAAATCAAGATCCTTTTGTGAATAGATATGCATATGAGCAACAACAATCCTCTTTTCTAACATCACAAGGAACTTTTCCAACTACTCAAACAAGAAATCAAGATCCTATTGTGAATGAGTATGCATATGAGCAACAACAATCCTCTTTTCTAACAACACAAGGAACTTTTAAAACTCCTAAACTAGGAAATCAAGATCCTGTTATGAACTAATATGCATATGAGCAACAACAATCCTCTTTTCAAACAACACAAGGAGGAAATTCAAATCTTAATATGAATGAGTATGCAGCAATATCAGCATCTGAGCAACAACAACTTTCTTTTCAAACTTCATAGGGAAGAAATCTAGATCTTCATGTGAATAGATTTGCAACAATACCATCATCTAAGAAACAATGACCCTATTTTTCAACTTCACAAGGAGGAAATCCTAATCTTTGTGTCAATGGATATGCTATAGTATCAATGTCTAAGCAACAACCAACTTCTCATGGAAGAAATCCAGATCTTGATGTGAATGATTATGCAGTAGCATCATCATCTGGGCAACAATGAGAGTTTTTTTAGTGTGGATCATTCCCATCATCCATGGTACAAGAACAACCACTAAAGAGGCTCACTATGACTCTAGATTATATGATTCATTCAGAATTTATGGAATTATCCTACATGCTAAAAACCATGTACACTGTATGGTGAAGATATTGTTTCATTTCCTTTTGATTACTATGGCTATGATTTCATTCATATACTTTATTAGCTTGATTTGTGACTATGGTTTGATCTAGTCTTTAAGGGATTGCTATGGCAATTGATTGGCTTATAAAAGTGAAGATACTGGTTATGCATCCTAGCACCTTGGATCATAATATGTAAAAAGATTGATGGTAGTTAGGGACTTCTACTTTGGGTTCATGTTACTATTGAGAAAGAAACATATATTAGGAACAATGTATTCATTAAATTATTAAACCATTGAGGCTGAAATGACTATTATTTTTTGGTATATATTTGTTTCCGATATTCTTGTATACTTAGCTTACTATTTTATTACATGATTTCAAATAATATTAAGCCTATATATCAGCTCGTGTCTTCACTTTTAAAGAATTTTTATTTAAAAGTAAGTTAATTTAATCATAATTATTTATTTCTACTATCCCTTTGCACTCTTAATAAGAATTGGGACATTTAGAACATATTCACAGGCTTAGGGATGTACCCAAGGTATACCATGGCCATGCCCAAACTAAGATTAGTATCTAGTCTGAAGGTGGTCCAAATAAGCAATATCAAAGCCAGGATAGAAAAAACTATGGGTCTTTAGAAAAAATTTACCATAGTATATTCTATAAGTGATTTCAACATTTTAATTTTGTTCATGTCAATGGTAATTGATTGATAGATTTAATTTCATTATCAAATAATTACTACAATCCCTAAACTTAGAATGTTTGAGTTTGCAATTAAACCATGTAATGGATGTTATGAATATAATTCTGTAGAAAATAACAATGAACAATTTCACTTCTATCTCTGATATATACAATTATATATATGCTAAAAAGAATTGATACTTCTTACACTTAGTGGAATGATCCTTGCTATGTCAATTATGTCAATATAAACTATATGCAATGAAGATGTAATGATATTACTTCTACCAATGCAAATTGTTGTCACTAGTATGACTTTGATAACATGCAATATCTAATCCTTATTGATTGCTAATGGCAATACAATTGTATTAATGTTGTTTCTAATATAATCCTTCAATACTTGCAATCAAATCTAATTATTTCTTAAAGTGAGATTTGATGTTTCCAATTTGCTCATAGGCTTATGAAATTTTGGAAATGTTGCTATGTCTGATATGATTGAATAATTCTTGCAATAGGGGTGCTATGTTTGATCTTTCTTTAAATGTGTACAACCAATAATGCCAAAGGTAGTCATTCAACATAACATGTTTATTTCAAATTGATGTTGAAATAAATGATAACGAATGTCCTTTTATACCATGTGCTTGGTGTGAGAGAAGTCACACAGAATAAAGAATTCTCTTTGTCTCTTTGTAATGTCACTCTTCATAACAACCAATTGTAACACAACCTTGTAATTGCCTCCTTCCATTATTAAGTATTTATCAAAACATACCATAATTCATTGTCTTAATCCAGATCAGGCTTTTTTACCATCCTCAAGTTACCTATTCATGATTAGTAATTTTTGAGAATGGATTAACATTTTGTCTTTGCATAATGACATCAGTTTGTTAACAACTCAATGCTAACATTAACATAAACTATCGTATTATGGATAAAGTAGTCTTTTTTATCTTTTATTGATCATTGTTTATGATATTGATTATGGATGTTATTCAATCATTAATGTTCAAAAACATTAGCCTCTAATGTGATTGGTTCATATCTTAGCCAATACTAGTTGCCAATGGCCGTCATTGATTCTTGAAAATGTTCTCCATTAATTTTGTTCTTTGATGGAAAACATGGATCCTCCTCTCAGTCAATCTATTAATCTTTCTCTTACTCTATGATTATTTAGTTATTATATAACTAAATAGATATACTGATATTTGCATTCACTCTTCAACCCTCAATATTGTTTGTTGTTCCTTATCAACCATTGATGCTTCTGTTAACTCCCTTAATCTTGTTTTTTATTTTTGACACTTGTCTCAACTAAGGTTCTAATCTTTCTCACTACTCTACAATGTATCTATTTCAAATAGGTATTTGATCAATATCTTCAATTGATATTGGTCAATGTAATCTTATTAGTATCTTCTTTTTGATGCTTAATGACCTTCTCTATTGGTTAGCTTCCTCACTATATTAATTATATGATTAGTCTTAGTAGGATTTAGATGAATCATTAATATGCATTGATTCTGACTATCCTTTGCAATTGTTGATCAATTGATCTACATAATCATAGTCTATAAAATTCATGATGATGTCTTGAATGTGTCAATGACAATGAAGATACATACTTGGTATGATTGAGGTGTTTCCCACTTTCTTGGCAAAGTCATCAAAATATTGGACTAATCCTTATTCCTTTAATGTAACTATGGACTAATCCTTATTCCTCTAATGCAAATAGGAAAACCATCTTATTCATAAGACTTCATGATTTTCCATACATCTTATTCTTCTACTAATACATATGTACATATAATTTTAACTGTCAATGGGCTATTAGTGTCAAGGACTACCACTCCTTGTCCACAAAAGTACTTTATTGTATGGATGTTATTAGTCCAATAATGGTTACACCACAATAGAGTAGGTATGTCAATGTCTCTAGTTCCTTTAGTATATGGCTAGGCATAGAATCTAGTAGTTTTTAGTTTTGTTGTGCATAACTGAATATTATTATATATTATAAATTTTAGGTCTTATTTTGTCACAAATAAACTTCAAAAATGTTTATTGTATTTGTCAAAAGTAGAATTTGAGTAAAAAAACATTATATGCTATTAATATATACTAAGCTAGCCATCATTTCCTTGGAAATTTCTCTATGTCTAGACTAAATTGCTAACTTGTAAAAATCTTAGATATAATGCAAATCATATATACATACACAAGTATATTTCAAACTTATGCATTCATACATATACATATAACTTTATAATATTCAATCAATACTACTCACATTCCATACAAAAGAAAGTATGAATACACACACTTACTATATATCATGTGCATATCTATACTCCCTTATATAGGGATGCAAAATATGTTATTCACTATTCCATATCAGTTACAATAGGTTGTAACTATTTGGTTATAATGAACCCTTTGTTAAACCATAAATAAAAAATGTTTCAATACATTTAAAAACCATAACTATGGATAGATATTAGTCCTCTTTAAACTATTGTGTTTAATCAAATATAATTGTAACTTTTTCTAATAAAAAAGAAGTAACTATATATAAGTAATAGACTATTTTTCAAACAAATCTCAAATCATTCTTGAGCCAAAGAAAAGTTCCTTCCAAAAAAAACTATCTGATAATCTTGTGAATAAACAAAACTATCACAAAAATTCCAAATCCTTAACACATTTCTTATCCATTAACCACTTCTTGTTATTAGAATTGAAAATGTAAGCTTTTGTTCAAAACTAGGGTCTTAAGAATTTTTTATCCAAACCATCTAATTATAATTCAACCACAAAATAATTAAACTGAACATACTACTTTTCTTTTAATAAACAAGAAGATCTCCTTCAAAAAACTCATTGATATGTAGGGGCTCATAATAATCATACCTAAGATTTATTAAAAACATAAACAAAACCTTTTTTTTCTTCCTTCAATCTTAGTTTAAGAAGTAATATATCTTCAATAGTGAAGTCTTTCAAAACTTTTTTCTTCAATATATTTATACAAGAAAACAAAACATAATATGATAAGTAGGAGATATTTTTCACAAGAAGTTAAATTGTGATATTGCTATTAAAATTTAACTATGTAGTTTTTGAGACAAATTCTTTGATCCTTCATGAATAATGATTCACACAAATCCTAGTACTACTCTATTTTTTCACAATATTACATTAGACACAAATGATGTTAAACCTACAAACAAATTATGTACTACCAATAATGAAATAAATATTACTTGAAAAAATTGTCATTGAATGTTAGTTATTTTAGATGAAACACAAACAAATCTTGTTCAAAATAGAAATATCAATCTTAACTATTCAGATGCTTGTCGTGTGACACAAAAATACCAACAAAAAAACTTGTCACATTATGTAGATTGACATATATTGAACCCATGAACAAATCTCAAAAAAAAATCCTTCAAAATCATCAAGAAAAAGTCCATGGCAGTGACCTATTTGCTAGGGTTTGTAAGAGAAGCTTTACAATTACCTTTAGTTTTTGAGAATTTTGCTAATGCTCAAAACAAGAACTTTGAAATTCATCTATACAAAGTCACCACATGGAATATCTTTGACCAAGGTGTTAAACCAAAGCAATCCATAATATGATCATAGTTTCTAAACCTAGGTTAGATGCCAAAGCACAAACCATGTCATTGAATATGATATTAACAAACTTCAACCATGGTAATAAAGCCAATCAATAAATGTGTCTTTTGTCCACATCATCAAACTTAATCGAATGTTCATATCCAAAATAGAAAATATTAACATCAGGGACAAATTATGAACACTTTCACCTAAGTTTGGAAGGCTTGATATGCTTCATACCTTAATACCTTAATAATTTTTTGTTGGGGCACATTGCATGATGCTTTGAAACAATATCTAGAGCTCTAGTGCATAAAGTTGAAGTTTTCAATTGGATCTCTTAATGACTATGGGATAGCCCATAATATAACTCTACTCCTAATAGCTCTGTTTGTCACTCTTTGAGAACCCTTCACACATCACCTCACAAATTGCCTTAAGTGTGCACTCGATTGATACACTATTAGCTCTTGATTGGAAACCCTACTCCTTCACTCCTTCACTCTTGTAGCTATCATGCTCCACGAGAACCAAAGAAAATTCTTGTGCAGCTCCTGCACATGCTCCGTGGTAAACATAACAATGAAATAGGAAATTTCCCTTTTTCATTTTAACATGTTAAGCTCATGATGGTCAAAATTTTGACCAACATGGGGATGGATTTTGAAAAAAAGATATTTTTCCTTCCATATTCTAACCAATCTAAAACATTTTAATAGATGGTCAAAAAAATTTCTCAAAAATTGACGTCAAATGTACTAGTGAGGAGACAAGAATGTGATGAGAGACAAAGCAAAAAGTCTAAGGGGAAAATTTTATGAAATGAGAATGTAGGAAGATGAGACTATAGTTTAGTACTGTGCAAGAATCAAAGATGTTGTAAATGCAATTAGAGGAGAAAATATAATTATTGAAGATGAGACTATGATGAAAAAAGTATTAAGAACCCTACTACCTACCTATGCTATTAGATTCTATTCTATACAAGAATTTAGGTGTACTCCTGGTAGTGATATAACCCTTGAAGGACTAGTTGGTAGACTAACTACTATTTTCAAATTTTTATAATTTCAAGAATGATAATATTGATTCTTCTTTCAAAGTTAAGATGACACTCAAAGAACCTAAAGGAAAGAAAAAGGTCAAGCATGTTGCTAGTGATAGTGACATAGATGATGAAGATCTAAAAGAATTGGAAGCACTGTTGGCAAGGAGATTTCATAGAGGCAAAGGAAAATACAAAGTTAAGTTACCCATCATATGTTTCAATTGTAATGAAGTTGATCATATTGCAACAAGGTGTCATGAGAATAAAGATATTAGAAATGAAGAAAAATTCAAAGGTAGAAAAGATGAGAGTAACAAAGGATATAAAGACAAGGGAAAGAAAGCTTGTTACATTGTTGAAGAAGAATCTAATGATGAATTAGATGATCATGATGATGAAGCTATGTATATTTCTATGAAAGATGATTTAGATGAAGATGAGGCGACTGTATTAGTATCTTATGTAACCAAAGGTGAAAGATGGATCATTGACAATGGATGTTCTCATCACATAATGGGTGACAAAAGTAAGTTCACTACCCTTGATAATTACAAAGGAAATATATTTAGATTTGGTAATGATCCACCCTATCTAGTGAAAGATAAAGGATTAATAATATTAACAAACAAGATTAGGTGTGACAATGCTTACTATGTAGAAGGAGTTAACTATAATCTTTTGAGTGTGTCACAATTGATTAGTTCAAGATAACAAGTTGAATTTGAACACAAGAAAGATAAGATCTTATCTTGACTAGAAGTAATCTATTTTATCTTATAGTTTAGACTAGAGGTAACCTATTTTATCTTGACATGAATGATGCTACTTGTCTTGTTTTAGAATTTTTATGGAAAAAAATATTATTTCATGTAAATTTTGACAATTTGGTTAGTATTAGTGAGACAAAAAGAGTTTGAGGCTTTCAAAAACTAAAGAAACTTGATAATGTGTTTTGCAAAAAATGCTAGTTAGGCAAGATGAAAAAGTCTAGTTTTAAGAGTAAGACTCATAGTTCAAAACAAATTTTAGAATTAGTTCATATTGATCTATGTGGATCAATTGATGTGCAAAGCTACAAAGGTGAAAAGTATTTTATTCTGTTTGTTGATGATTGCTCAAAAATAGTGACAATTATGTTTTAGAGAAAAATTTGATACTTTTCAAATGTTTAAGTGGTATTAGGAAAAATTTGAAAAGGAAACTAATAAAAGCTTGAAATGTTTGAGATTTGATAGAGGTGGAGAGTTTACATTGAATGAATTCAATAACTTTTACAATGATGGAGGAATCAAGAGACAAAATTTTGTCCCTAGGACCCTTCCACAAAATGGGATAGCTGAAAGAAGGATTAAATTTGTGATGAATTGTGCTAGAATACTAATGATGGAGAAGAATGTTTCTTTAAAACACTAGAGAGAAGTTGTTGGTATAGTTTTCTATATGTTGAACCGAGTACAAGTCAAGAAAGGTACAAATTTCACACCTTATGAATTATGGCATGGATACTCACCCAATGTCAAATATTCTAAGTTATTTGGAAGTAAGTGTTACATTCTTGAGGACAAAAAAAATGGTAAACTTGATTCAAAAAGTGAAGATGGTATATTATTAGGTTATTCCACAAGAAGTAAATCTTATAAGTGTTCAAATACTAACACTAAAAAAGTTGTGGAAGGTGAAAATGTAAAATTTGATTAATATGCAAAAATACATGAAAATGAACAAAAGAAAGAACCTAAGAATTGCAAAACCTTTATGTGCTCCCATGAAGGCTTGTCTAATAATGCTAATAATATTGTAGCTACTAATGAACAAGAATCAATGACTATCGAGTCACATATAATGGATGTCAAGTTGCATTCAGGAGCCAAGTCACAATCAGAAGCCAAGGTACATTTTGATGCCTTGATCAGTTTACATGAAAGGAAGAAGTACACAATGAACTGAAGATTAAACTTCATGAAAACCTATTGTTGAAGAAAGAAGAACAAAGACAATATTATCAAAATATGCTAGAAGAAATCATCCTACTAAGAAAATCATTGGAGAAAAAGAGGTTGGACCAATGACAAAGAATAGATTAAGGAATGAGACATATTTGTTAATCATACATGAACCTAAATTAGTGAAGGATGCATTATAGAATGAAGACTAGAGTCAAGTCATGAAAGAAGAAACTGATAAAATTGAGAAGAACAAGACATGGACACTACTACAAAGACTAGAGGACAAGAATGTTATTAGAACTAAGTGGCTGTAGAATATGGAGAGACATTTTCCCCAGTTGCAAGATTGGAAGGAGTAAGAACTCTAATTTCTTATTCTACTTATAAATAATTTAAAGTTTATCAAATGGATGTTAAGTCAATACTTATGAATGGTATACTAGAAGAGTAGGTTTACATTGAAAAACCTAAAGGATTTGTTGATCCAAACAATAAGAACAGGGTGTGTAGACTGCACAAAGCTTTATATGGTGAGCATGGTGTAAAAGGCTAGACACTATCTTGTTAAAATTGGTTTTGAGAAAACTAATGACAAAAACAATCTATACTTGAAAATAGAAGGAGGCAAAGGAATTTTAATAGCTGAAATATTTTTTGATGATATCATATTTGGAGGAAAAAATGCATTGTGTAAGACATTTGCAAATGAAATGATGAAATAATTTGAGATGTCTATGTTTGGAGAAATAAATTTCTTTGTTGGATTACAAGTTTATTAGATGAAATATGGTATTTACATTACTCAATACAAGTATGTAAAGAAAATCTTGAAGACTTTTGATATGGAGGATTCAAGACTAGTTAGTACATCCATGGTGATAGGAAATAAACTATCCAAAACTGATGATTTTGCTGACGTAAATCAAAATTGTATAGGTCTATGATTAAAAAATTGCAATATCTAGTTCATAGAAGACCTATCATTACACTAGCTATTGGGATTGTTGCAATATTTTTTGCAAATACTAAGGAGAATCACTTAATGGTTGTTAAAAGGATTATGAGATACTTAAAAGGTATAGAAGACTAGTGTGTATACTACAAGAAAAAGAACAAGTTTCAATTGAGAACCTATACAGATGTTGATTGGCTTAGAAACATTGATGACATAAAAAGTACAAGTGGTGGAGCATTTTCTTAGGAAAAATACTAGTTACCTAGACTGACAAGAAAATGAACTATATTTCACAATCTACTATTGAAGCTAAATATGTGGCTATTGTTGTAAATTGTACAAATGTGGTGTGGATCAAATAGTTACTCAAAGGTATGAAGGAAGAAATCACTAAATCTATCGTAATTTACTTACTATGATAATAAAAGTTCTATAAACATATCCAAGAACCTGTAATGCATACAAAGAAAAGCACATTGCAATCAAGTATCATTACTTGAGAGTTGGTTCAAGATAAAGAAGTCGAAATGGAATATGTGAATATAAAAGAATAAATAGCTTATATATTCACAAAAACTTTACCTAAGGATGCTCATGAATATCTTAGAGGTAAACTAGGGGTGATACCCCTATCAAAAGCTACTTAAGAAACAAGAATAGTGCCCTTCATTAATTGAGTTGAATGCCATACTTTACAACTTGATGTAGTTGATCTTACTTTAGGAATTGTGTAAAGTAAGGAAGGAGCTGAAATAGAAAATTTATAGTTACATGCAAGGTAATAGAGGGAGAACTTGAATTACTAATATCAACACAAGAAGATGACAAGTATTTGGCATTGTTGTCAAAGAGGGAGAGTTTGCTACAAGTATGAGGGAGAGTTAGTCACATAAAATAGAGAGAGATTAGAAAGAGGGAGATAGATGAGAAAGAGAAAGAAGGAGAGTGACACTAAATATTTGAAGAATAAGAGAGATTGTAGCCTATAAAGAAGAAAGAAAATACTAATAGAGAAAGAAAAATACTAATAGAGGAAGAACTTTCAATAGAAGGTATTAAGTGTCAAGAAAAGAGAAATCTAGTAGGTGTTGAGTGAAGGAATTTTATTGTGTGCTGAGCACTAGTTAAACTTAGTGTATATCAAAAAACCTAGTGTTAACTAGGCATTAGAAGATAGTTATTGCTGAGCAAACAACATGTTATTTTTGAGTGCTAGCAAAATGAGTTTGATCAAAGAGTTGATGAATCTAAGTGAACAAAGTTGATTTCTTGAATTATGTGAAGCATGTGGAAGATAAGTATGATAAGCTAGTGGCATAGAATTCAAGATAAACTATTTTGAGATGAATTAAAGAGGATTATAAGAGAAGTTTCTAGAAGGGAATGAAATGGAAAAGAGGGTAGTCTGACCTAACCTTAAGATGGATGATTTTGGTTAAGAAGAAGAAGATCTAAATTCTCTATATAAGGAGATAACATGAAAGAAGAAAAGTTTCATAGTGCAAACCAAAGATAGACAAGGAGTCTTAACGTGTTTCTTCATTTGATGGTTGAAGGATATACTAAGAAAGAAGGCTTAAGGAGGTGAAGGCTTGAAGGGTGAACAAGCAAATAGAGAAAAAGGAGATTGAATGAAAAGTAGTATGGAGAACTAAATAAGAGATCTATAATCTACAGGTGAGTTGTTTTTTAATCAAATCAAGTCATACTATTACTTTGTAACAACTATAACAGACTAGATAAATCCCTTGGATTAACATTGACATAATAATTATGAGTAAATTATTTAATAGGGTGAAATTCTAATGGAATGTTCTAAAGTCCTCTAATAAGACTCACTCCTAATAGGGTGATTAAAATTATTTAATCAAGGTCACATTTAATAGTATGCATTGTAATCTTTCATAAGGTTGGCTCCTCACAGGGCTCACTATAGAAGAGTGGAAGTTGGTAGAATGATACTAGTGGTTTTTCCCAAATTGGCTTTCCATGTAAAATCCTTGTGCTAGATTCTATGAATGATTTTTTGGTATTTGATGTTTACATTTCTACAACGTTCATTTGACTTAGGATAGTAATATGCTATGGTTTGAGATATTGGATGATCAATGTTACACATGTATTTGTTAAGTACTAAAAAGTTTAATTGTACATTTGGAGCTTGGATAACTAATTCACCCCCCCCCCCCCCCCCCCCCCCCTCTCATTTATTCTAAATAATTCCAACATTCTAAACTATAAAAACTATGATGGATGACCAGTGCCTTATCTATAGGGCTATTATCTCACATGAATTTGACATTTACTATCAAATATAGCTGAACACTTTGTAGTAAGAATATCTAGATCTCATTCTTATCAAAATCTTCATTGAAAACCAAGAAATTATTCCAAATTAAATCAATAATTTACATAATAAATTTATATTATAAGAGAATTGTATACTGAAATATAATTCAAAGGGAATTACAAATGAGACTTAGTAAACTTTGCTATTAAATCTCAGAGAATTAAATGATAAAAAAGAATATACAAGAGCTAAAATGTATAGCCAACTTTCTACATCTTTATATTAATTTATTTAAAACATACAATTCAATGCCAATTCCTATTAGACAAATCTCAATTAGACCAGAAACTATTAACTTTTTATGTTCTATCTTTTGGAAAAAGCATAAATAGTAAATAAACTAATGTAGAAAATGAACTAGACTCACTCAAAAAATATTTTTTAAATCCTCTCTCCACATCTTGGAAATCCCTTTTATAGAATAAGGATTGCAAAAAGCTTTAGATGGGAGGATACATGTTCAAAAACTAGATGTATCAACATTATTCAATATGAGGCAAAACAACTACATAAGAGAATGATGAAGATTGCCCAAAATTGAAAATCTATTATTTTGGATGTTTAGGGTCAACTTAATCATTTGTAATGAGAGAATACCAACAACAGGTGAATTACAAAAATAAAGTATCTCTTTCAAATAGTTTTCCTCCCTCTTCATGTTACTAAATGACATTTTCTATCTCATTCAGTCACTATTTCTAGAAGGTATTGCTTTAATATCTATTATAACTTCCTGAATGGTAATATCTAACTCTTCATCTAGCTAGGTGGCTTCTCTAATTATATTCAAATCATTTAGACACTTATTCCATTTGGCATCTTTCACAGCTCTAAAATTTGTAACTTTTTTTTATTAAGGTCTACTTCAAGCTTGTGTAAAATCTCAATAATATAAAAAATAGTAATAAAATCAATTTCTTTGTTACTATATGAAATGAATCTTTCATGTTTAAAGATATTATTGAAAGAATCAAACCATTCTTGCCATTCCCTTAAGTTTTTATCATCATCAATAATTTTCCTAATAAAGCCAGGTGTCCCATTAGCAATGGTCTTCATTTTATTGCTTATTAACTACATTTTCTTAGAGAAAAAACCATTCAAATCTTTGACCCTTTTTATCATGTTCCTTGTGGAAATGATAACCTCCTTAGGTAATTCCTTTTTCTGTACCAAAATTGGGATAATCCTATCAAAAAATAAGATGTATAGGCCCCACTTGGTAAATAATGGAGAAAGAATAGCTAAAGCTTTTAAACATTGATACTCTACTCCTTGTATAGAAATGTAAATGCTACAGAGATTTTGTGAAGCTTTTTTAAGGAAAATTAATTTGTGTGACAATGTACTCTCCAATTGATAACTAGGAGATAATTTCCACATCAAGTCAAATTGTGATATTTCTATTAGGATTTAACTATGTGATTTTGAGTCAAAATCATTTACCCATGTTTCATGAGTAGTGATTAAACATGAGTCCATATCTTATGAGGATAAATGGAACACTTAGCATTCATTGGATCTAGGTGATGCTCACAAGGGTAAAGCACCAAAACTTCCTAGAAGGTCACCCATCCTAGTACTACTCTAGTCTAAGCATGTTTAACTATGGAGTTTCCTCCATGGTTAAACCAAAAGCTTGCAACCCCATTTGAAAAACCTTCATAAAGTGTTGTACCTTATGAACCATTCATTAGAAATCCCCTTAAGCTCATCAATTGATAAATAGGAGATAATTTCCATAGCAAGTCAAATTGTGATATTGCTATTAGGATTTAATTGTGTGATTTTAAGTCAAACTCATTGACCCATGTCTCATGAGTAGTGATTGAACATGAATCCATCTCTCATGAGAATAAATGGAACACATATTAATCATTGGATCTAGGTGGTGCTCACAAGATTGAAGCATTGAGACTTCCTAGGAGGTCACCCATCCTAGTACTACTCTAGCCTGAGTGCACTTAACTATGAAGTTTTCTCCATGGTTATACCCAAAGCTTGAAATCCCATTTGAAAAACCTTTACCAAGTTTTTTTTCCTTATGAACCATTCATTATAAATCCCCTTAAGCTCATCAATTGTTAAGTAGGAAATAATTTCCACAACAAGTCAAATTGTCATATTGTTGTTAAGATTTAACTATGTGATTTTGAGTCAAACTCATTGACCCATGTTTCATGAATAGTGATTCAAAATGAATCCATCTCTCATGAGAATAAATGGAACACTTAGCACTCATAAAATATAGGTGATGCTCATAGGGATGAAGCATTGGGACTTCCCGGGAGGTCACCCATCCCAGTACTACTCTAGCCAGAGCACACTTAATTGAGGTCACCGAGACTTTATAATGAATGGTTCATAAGGAACAAAAATTGATGAAGGTTTTGAAAATGGGTTTGCAAGCTTTGGGTTTAACCATGGAGGAAACTCCTTAGTTAAGCACATTTAGGTTGGAGTAGTACTATGATGGGTGACCTCCCAAAAAGTCCTAGTGCTTCACCTCTATGAGCATCACCTAGAACCAATAAGTTCTAAGTGTTCCATTTATTATCATAAGACATGGATTCATGTTCAATCACTACTCATGAAACATGGGTCAATGAGTTTGACTCAAAATCACACTACTAAATCTTGAGGGCAATATCATAATTTGACTTCCTATGGAAATTATCTCCTAGTTATCAATTGCTGAGCTTAAGGGGATTTCTAATGAATGTTTCATAAGGCAAAATACTTGGTGAAGGTTTTATAAATGAGGTTGCAAGATTTGGGTTTAAGCATGGAGGAAACTCCATAGTTAAGCATGCTCAAGTTGGAGTAGTACTGGGATGAGTGACCTCCTGGGAAGTTCCAGTGCTTCACCCTTGTGAGAATCACCTAGATCCAATGAGTACTAAGTGTTCCATTTATTCTCATGAGATATGGACACATGTTGAATCACTAATCATGAAACATGGGTGAATGAGTTAGACTCAAAATCACAAAGTTAAATCCTCATAGCAATATAACAATGTACTCTTTGTTGTCCTTCTACTTCTTTTCCTGCTTCTATCTCTTCCACTTCAAATTGTTTATTTATATGACATTTAACATATCAATGTATGTTTTGGTCTCTTGATCTTTTAGCTTAATAATTGGGATCATTACATTCTTCAAGGTTTTAATTTCATTTTCTATAGTAGCCATTTTTTTCTTTAGCACCTAATTTTCTTCATTTCTTCCTCATACTTCTTTCTTATTTCAATGTATATGCTAGAGGTCTAAAATAGTTGTTCTTCCATCATGTTCATCTTTCTCTTCCCCATTAGTGACACTATGTTCATCATATTGTGTATCTAGTCACTGGATGTTGTAATGACATTCTAGAATATCACATTTCCTTGGGGGAGTCTCTAACTTCCATAAGTGTTGACTTGTCAAATTTAGTGGCCATACTCTAGATTGCCATTGTCTTTGTATAAATTTTGAAACTAGTCCCCTACAACTCTCTAGCAATATTGGTCTCCTCAAATGAGATAGATTTACTTTGTCTTATGATCTTATCCATCATACAAGATCAACTTATTTCCCATCTAGGGAAGAGTAACATTTGACTTCTCTTTACCGTCTCTCAAGCTTCATCTAGAATTAGGGTTTCACTATTTGGATCACACTCTTGAAATTTATGCACTAGCTCTACAACCTTCTCCTATGAATCTCCTAGTTGCAATTATAGAGATAGTTCATTTTTCTTAATCTTAAAAAGGAAATATTTGAACTCCTTTGGATTGATGAAGTCATAATCCTTTGTAAACTCTTGAGCTTGTATGATTCTTTCATCTAACATCCTTTCTCCAAGATCAAGGTTTGGGATTCTTTCATTGTTATTGGCTTGATTTATCAAAAAGTTGTGCTTGATATCATCAAAACATTTACTCCCTCTTGGAAGAATCTAGAGGGACTTCTCCCTAGATTTTCTTGGGATCTCAATTAATTTCTTCTTTTTCCTACCACCTTGAGCCTAAGAAGAACTTTCTAGTTGCTCTTCTTCATCATCAACCTTAATCATGATATTATTCTACTTACAGAAATTAGGTTCAATTTTGTTTCTAATCTCTAGGGACACCTAAGATATTATTTGTTCATAATTATTTAGGTACTTATTAAATCTATCTAGATATCTCTCTTCATGATAGAAACATTTGAAGGAAGGATCTGTTATCTTCATTTCCTCTTCAATTTTCATTATCTTCTTCCATTATAAGAAAATATAACGAGGATTTGAGTATAAATCATTAGACAACTTGTCCTAAGGACTCATTTAGTAGCTAGAATTAGAATAGAATTGGTATTTGAAATTCTAAAAAGTTTCTAATCCATTGTTTGGGACTACACAACCAAAATTGGAATTGGGAAAAAGTAGAATCTAGTATCCCCATTTGACCCCTAAAAAAAGAATTCCAAATTCCTTCAAAATACTTGTTATTTGGAATTCCTATTTTAATTTCCATTTTAAATCCCATTTTTTTGAAAATGAGGATTTCAATTGAAGTAAAATTTAATTGGGTTTGGCATCTAGACACCCATTTGGGGGCACCTATTTTTGCAAAAAAAATTGAAATTTTTTAATTTTAAATGGGGGGAAATTTTTTTGCTATTACTTGCTCATATGTTTGCCATGTCTGGACTTGCTCACATAGATCACTCTACCTTCGTATATATCCTCCATACCTCTAGATTTTTGTATTTTTTTCTAACTAGTTGTTACCAACAAGCCTAATACATATTTGCATTTTATTTTTCATATTATTTCTAATGTTTCTTAATCCCCATCTATTGAATCACCCATGAGTGTATATTGAATCAATGCTTGAACTTCTTTCACTATATAACTATGGATTTCCTCCTTTCTATTTAGTGCAAAAATTATATTTATATATATAACATTATTCGTACCATCACCATTGCTGCTAGGGTGAATCAAAACTTTTAATAATATCGAGCCTTCACCAATTAGTATTGCTGTTGTGTATGCTCGTTCACTTTTTAACTCAGGATTATTTTGGCTAGTATTCTAATTCCATAATGTGCAACCAAATAGAGAAAATTTGCATTCTCACAATGAATTATTGGTCAGCAAAATAGTCTCAAATTGAATTCCCTAATCATAATCTAGATTCCAAATTCCATAATCTCAAAGCCAACATTCTGAATGCCAATGTTTAATTGAAATACATCTAGAATTAAAATAGTTACATATTTAAATTATATAAACTCTCGAACACAACTATTTTAATTATATATTTATAAACTATAAATATTTAAAAAATTAAAAATAAAAATAGCATCAATCTATATATTATATATTATAATGGTTAATTGATTAAGACTTAAATTTAATTAATTTCAAATAATTAAAAGTTAGAATATAGCTAATTACTAATAATCATAAAATTGGGAGACATGAAAATATAATTTTTTGCATTTAGTAATTGCCAAAATAATCTTTTGGCTTCTGGTGGGAAAGGAATATTGAGCGGTTAATGTAAAAAAATATCTTAGCTTCGGCAAAGGGGTGAGGGGGTTTGGTATAATTTTGTAAAGCCCAAGGGGTTTGGTAGTGTTTTATAATGGCCAAAATAATATTTTGGCTTCTATCATACAAGGATTGAGCATTTAGTAATGTATATTTTGGCTTTCTAGTCATAGATTGAAGAGTTATAGGTCTTGAATACAAATAATATTTTTCATAGAAAAAATATTCATGAACTAAAGAGAAGGATTTGTAGGAGAAATTTCATTCATCCTCCATTCAAACTTCATTTTAGTAGGCCCTTATCACTATGTTGTTATAAAATAGGGTTATTATCAAATAGGGTTACTAGATATCATTTTATGGGCAATAAACACACACTTCTAGAAATTTGAGTTTTTAGGTATGTTTTGTTGGAAATAGAGATGGAGTAACTAAGAGGGGAGAGGTGAATTAGTTACCACAAAAATAAATCCACAGATTCTTAGATGTCTTAAAATATAGTTGTTGAAAATCTCACAAATAAATCTAAAACTTGATAGATGTTCTGATAACTTATTTACCATTTAAAGAAATAACATGCATGCATAAAGAAATAACATGAACACAAGAGACACCAGATTTAACGTGGAAACCCAATTTGGGAAAAACCATCAAGTAACTAGTTACCAATTTTCACTCTTCTAAAGTGAGCCCTATTAGGATCCAACCCTGTTAAAGGTTACAAAACACACTGTTAGGTGTGACCCTGTTAGAGAATTTGATCACCTTGTTAGAAGTGGCCTTGTCAGAGGTCTTTAAAACAATTCAACTGAATTGTCACCTTGTTAGAGGATTTACAAAATGGCTGTCAAACCAACTCTGTTAAGAGATTTTGAATCACTGTTACAATGATTAGAAAGCAACAATGAAGTGATCTGAAATATATGCAACTTATCTTTTCTGAATACAGATCTTTGTTCTACTTCACTAAATCCTCACTGATTGAATGCAACTTTGCAGATTCATAGGGATGTCTAATTCTTCCTCAACATTTTCTCATATATTTTCTTATTCATACATTCACACTTTTATGCATCCATACACTTCTACATTTTTTGAATTCACAACTTGAACTTTCATATATACCTTACAGATTGTCAACTCAGCTCAATCAACTAAAAAACATAAATCAGTTGGCTGCATAAAACAATTAAACTTAATTCTTTAGAAAAATAAAGTTCTTTACTGCCCGACCCAACTCGGTGACCACTGCTCAGAATGGTTTCCCCAGTGTTAACCAAATGGAGCTTGGTAAACACTACAAACCTTGCAACTTCCTTCAGAGACTAAGTTAACTTGGTAAATACTGACCTTCCTATGTCTACCGAGTGAGCTCGATAAAAGCTAATTTTTCTTCGCTTACTGAGTGAGCTTGGTAAAAGCTAACTTTCCTTTGCTTAATTAAAGAGATCAGATTTTAACAAACCATTGCATAATATATTTTTTTCTGGATTTGTTTGTGTAGAGATTTTTACCATCAACGTTTCGAATCACACTACATGATCCATCATCAGGATGAAAATAGAGCAAGAGATGTAAAACAAAAAAAAAATTTGCTTACCAAGTGAGCTCAGTAAAAGCTAATTTTTCTTCACTTACTGAGTGAGCTCGGTAAAAGCTAACTTTTCTTTGCTTACTGAGTGAGCTCGGTAAAAGCTAACTTTTCTTTGCTTACTGAGTGAGCTCAGTAAAAGCTAACTTATTGTGTAATGTTCAGGAATGCTCGGTAGTCACTATAAATTGCTTTGCTAACCATCTGAGCTCGGTAGACTTTGTCTGATGGCTGATATGACATTTGTGTAACATCAAAGACAATACACAATTAACAATTGTATCCAACAATCTCCCTCTTTGGCATTGATGGCAACACAACATGTCATAGTAGAAATAAAATTTGAAAACAAGTCTTTCACTTATATGGCAACGCAACATGTCAATATAGCAATTCTCCCTCTAAGATAGAAAACTCTCCCTCTTACAGTAATCTCCTTCTATGAAGAAATTGCATAGAAAACTCTTTTGAACAAATTTCAGAGAGATATGACAGTAATAAACTCTCCCTCTTTGACAACACATGCCAAAGAAAACTCAAACTCAAATGAATTTCAGTGTACCTTTAGTACTGACTCATATGCAATGTTTCCTAATTATGCTGCATCAACTTATAGATCTTCAATCTGGTATGAGTTGATGCATCACTAAAACTTTATTTTAGTGAACTTTAGATAGGGGAGTGACCCCTAACTTACCTCTTAGATACAAGAATGCATCCTTAGGTAATAGTTTTATGGATATGTCAGCAATTTGGTCCTTTGTATGAATATATTCCAATCTAATCTCCTTATCTTGCACCAATTCTCTGACAAAATGGTATTTTATTGCAATATGCTTGGTTTTGGAATGCATCACTGGATTCTTATATATGTTGATTGCACTTGTATTATCACAGAACATAACAACTAGTTCTTTGATTTTTATCTTCATGTCTTCCAACAACTATTTAAACCAAACAATGTTAGAACAATTTACTACTGCAACAACACACTCTGCCTCTGCTATGGATTGAGATGTACAATTTTGCTTTTTTCTTGTCCAAGAAACCAACCTTTTTCCAAGAAAGAATGCACCTCCACTTGTGCTTTTTCTATCATCAAGGTTTCCTGCCCAATTAGCATCAGTAAATACTTTCAAATCCAAATTTCCTCCAAACTTATACCATAAACCATACTCTTCAGTTCCTTTCAAATATCTCATTATTATTTTGATTTCCATCAAGTGGTTTTCTCTTAGTTTTGCTGAAAATCTTGCTACAATACCAATTGCAAGGGCAATATCTGGTCTAGTATGAACTACATACTGCAACTTTCCAATCATAGATCTATACAATGTTTGATCTACTTCTTTTGATTCATCTTCCCTGGTAATTTTTAATCCAGTACACATAAGAGTCCCAACTAGTTTACAATCTTCCATTCCAAATTTTTTCAATATCTCCTTAATGTACTTTGATTGAGTAATGTAGATACCATTTTTATTCTGTTGAATTTGAAGACCAACAAAGAATTTGATCTCACCAAACATAGACATTTCAAATTCCTTGTTCATTTGTTCTGAGAATTCTTTGCACAGATCATCATTCCCTATAAAAATAGTATCATCTACAAATATTTCTACCAAGACAATCTTATTATCTGGTCCTTCTTTAATATACAAGCTACTATTATCATTAGTTCTTTGAAAACCAATCTGAATAAGATGTTTATGCAATCTTTCATACCATGCTCTAGGGGCTTGTTTCAGATCGTACAATGCCTTGTGTAATTTGCAGACCATGTTCTTATTATTTGGATTAACAAAACCTTCAGGTTGTTCATTGTAAACCTCTTCATCTAGTATACCATTGAGGAATGCTGATTTCACATCCATCTGATAAACTTTGAATCCCTTGTGAGTAGCATATGCTAGTAAGGTTCTAATTCCTTCCAATCTTGCAATAGGAGCAAAAGTTTCTCCATAGTCTATTCCTTCTTCTTGAGCATATCCTTTGCATACTAGTCTAGCTTTGTTTCTTGATACCTTACCATCTTCATCCAACTTATTTTTGAATACCCACTTAGTTCCAATCACATTTTTGTCTTTAGGTCTGGGTACAAGAGTCCATGTCTTGTTTTTCTCTATTTTCTTTATTTCTCCATTCATAGCTTCAATGCAGTTATCATTTTCCAATGCATCTTTGCTATTCCTAGGTTCAAAATCAGCAAGTAAACAAGTACCTTTCAGCTTATTTCTTGTCATGGTTCCTTCAGATTTATCTCCAATGATTTGATCTACTGAATGATGTCTCCTAACATACTTAGCTAATACAGGTTCCTTGCCTTTTGAATGGATTTCATTATTATCTTTTTGCATTTCAACTTTAGGCTCTGTCTATTCTGGCTCAGTAGATATTTGCTTGGTAGATGTTGGCTCGGTAAATACTTGCTCGATAGATACTGAATTTAACTCGGTTTGCTGTGGCTCGGTTTGAACTTCCTGTAACTTGGTTACAGATGACTCAGGAGTAGAAGTTTCCTGATTCTCTGATGTAACTGGTACTGTATCAAGTTCACTAAAGACAAACCTTTTATAATCTTTTGGTTCCCTTTTGCTTTCTTCTTCAGTCCTTTCTGCAAACTCATCAACTTTCACATGTGCACTTTCTATGACTTTGTGAGTAGACAAGTTCAAACATCTATATGCCTTACTTGTGCATGAGTATCCAAAGAATATACCTTCATCACCTTTTACATCAAATTTTCCTTTTCTGGATTCTTTCAAAATGTAACATTTACTTCCAAATACTTTAAGATAACTTACATTAGGTTTATAGCCATACCATAACTCATAGGGGGTTTTGAATGAGTCTTTCTTTAGATGTACTCGATTCAAGGTATAGACTGTAGTGCTAATTGCTTCCTTCCAGTATTTGATAGCAATGCTCTTTTCAATCATTAAAGTTCTTGCACAATCCATGATGGATTTGTTTCTTCTTTTAGCTATTCCATTTTGCTGGGGTGTTCCAGGGGCTGATACCTATCTTTTGATTTCTCTTTCAATGCAAAAGTTATTGAATTCATGTGAAATGAATTCTCCACCTTTGGCTGACCTCAAGAATTTTAATCTTTTACCTGTTTCCTTTTCTACTCTAGCCAAATACCATTTGAACTTTTCAAATGCTTCTGATTTATTTCTTAGATACATGGCTATCATCATTCTACAGTAATCATCAACAAAAAGAATGAAGAACTTTTCTCCAGTATAGCTTTCAATTCCAATGGGCCCACATAAATCAGTATGCACAATTTCTAATATGTCTTCAGACTGATAGTTTTTACTTTTAAAACTAGCCTTTCCCATCTTTCCAATTTGACAATTTTTGCATAGACCGACCTTAGGTTTCTTTATGTTGGGAATGCCTTTTACTTTCTTGAATTTTCTTATCTTTACCAGATTATCAAAGTTTACATGACACAACCTTTTATTCCATAACCAACTTTCTTCAGCTTGAGCAATGAAACGTGAACATTCACCTAGTTCAAGATAAAACAAGTTACCTTTAGTTTAAGTACTTGATCCAATCAGCTTTCCTTTCCCATCTAGTAGTCTTGTTTTACCATGCATGAATTCTACTTTGATTCCATTATTGAGTAGCTATGCCACACTTAATAGATTATGCTTTAGTCCTTCTACCCAATAGGCATTATCACATATAAGTTCTTTGGTTAGAGGGATTCTTCCTCTTCCTTTTATACAACAAGGTTCATTGTTACCAAATCTTACACTACCACCATCATAGTCTTCAAAGTATTCAAACTTAGTTTTGTCACCAGTCATGTGATGAGAACAACCACTATCTATGATCCATGTATCATTTTTGCTCATATGAGAGATGAGTGCCATTTTTTCATCTTTATCAGATTCATCTTTCATAGCAATATAGAAAATCTCATCTTCTTCTTCATCATTAGAATGATTAGAATCTTTAGCCATAAAACATGTTTTCTTACCTTTATCCTTGAATGATTTGAAATCTTTCTTGCCATTCCATTTTTTATCTTTCTTTTCATCTTTATTCTGCTTGTTTGGACACCTAGCAGTAATATGACCAACTTCTTCACATGAAAAATAGATTAGGGTTACTTTACCTTTGTATTTTCCTCTACCTCTAGAATATTTCCTTGCTAGAAGGGCTTCAATTACTTCAAGATCACTGTCTAAACTTTGGTTTGATTCATCTTCAATTTCTGACTAAGATTTCTTTTTGCCTTTCTCCTTGAGTGAAAGTTTGGCTTCAAATGCTGATTCAATGTTCTTGGAAGTTGGAATATAGTTATCAAAGTTGTCCAATTCAAATGCAGTCAATCTTCCAACTATAGCCTCTAGATTTATCTTATGATTTTCTTCACATCTTCTTTCCTGAATTGTAGAAACTCTGATTGCATAAATGGGAAGTAGAGTTCTGAGAACTTTACTTATAACTATCTCTTCACTAATATCTCCTCCAAAAGCTTTGATTGTACTGACACATGCTTTAACTCTTTCAACATATTTTGCAATGTTTTCATCCTCTCTCATCCTCATTTGATTAAATTGTCCTCTCAGACTTTCTGCATTGGCTCTTCTAACATTATCATCTCCTCCATAGATCTCTTTTAGCTTTTCTCACATTTCAAAGGTAGATTTGCAATCCTTGATATCATCAAATTCTTCATAACTTAGAGCAGATGCTATATCTATCATATTAATTTTGTGAGTCTTCTCTTTAGCAATATCATTGACAGATAGTGTACCAGCTGAATTTGCATATTTTTCATCAAGGTACTTTAGTCCTGTATCACCAATTGATGCTAGGTGAAGTCTCATCAGTCCTTGCCATGCTAAGAAGTTATTTTTGTTAAGTCTGGGGATTTCCCTTTTGTAAGACATCCTAATCTTTGGCTTAGATCCTTGAAATATTATCCTAAAAGCACCATAAGCTTTGATACCAATTGTTGGAAATAGAGATGGAGTAACTGAGAGGGGAGGGGTGAATTAGTTACCACAAAAATAAATCCATAGATCCTTAGATGTCTTAAAATATAGCTGCTGACAATCTCACAAATAAATCTAAAACTTGATAGATGTTCTGATAACTTATTTAGCATTTAAAGAAATAACATGCATGCATAAAGAAATAACATGGACACAAGAGACACCAGATTTAACGTGGAAACCCAATTTGGAAAAAAACACAAAGTAACTAGTTACCAATTTTCACTCTTCTGAAGTGAGCCCTATTAGGAGCCAACCCTATTAAAGGTTACAAAACACATTGTTAGGTGTGACCCTGTTAGAGGATTTGATCACCTTTTTAGAAGTGGCCTTGTCAGAGGTCTTTAAAATAATTCAACTGAATTGTCACCTTGTTAGAAGATTTACAAAATGGCTGTCAAACCAACTCTGTTAAGAGATTTTGAATCACTGTTACAATGATTAGAAAGCAACAATGAAGTGATTTGAAATATATGCAACTTATCTTTTCTGAATACAGATCTCTGTTCTGCTTCACTAAATCCTCATTGATCGAATGCAACTTTGCAGCTTCATAGGGATGTCTAATTCTTCCTCAACATTTTCTCATATATTTTCTTATTCATACATTCACACTTTTATGCATCCATACACTTCTACCATTTTTGAATTCACAACTTGACCTTTCATATATACCCTATAGATTATCAAGTCGGCTCAATCAACTAAAAAACATAAATCAATCAGCTACATCAAACAATTAAACTTAATTCTTTAGAACAATAAAGTTCTTCACTACCCGACCCATCTCGGTGACCACTGCTCAGAATGGTTTCCCAAGTGTTAACCAGATGGAGCTTGGTAAACACTGCAAACCTTGCAACTTCCTTCGGAGACCAAGTTAACTTGGTAAATACTGACCTTCCTATGTTTACCGACTGAGGTCGGTAAAAGCTAATTTTTCTTCGCTTACCGAGTGAGCTTGATAAAAGCTAACTTTCCTTCGCTTATCGAGTGAGCTCGGTAAAAGCTAACTTTTCTTTGCTTACCGAGTGAGCTCGATAAAAGCTAAGTTTTCTTCACTTACCGAGTGAGCTTAGTAAAAGCTAACTTATTGTGTAATGTTCAGGAATGCTCGATAGTCACTATAAATTGCTTTGCTAACCATCTGAGCTCGGTAGACTCTATCTAATGGCTGATATGACATTTTTGTAACATCAAAGACAATACAAAATTAACAATTGTACCCAACATATTTATCTACATTTTCCATTTAATTTCTACCTTCAAATGATTGGATTACTCTAATTAGATTACTACTATTCATTTCTTGTATTATTAAAATGTAAAATTTTAGCACAGAGTAAAAATTCTAATGGTTTCTTAAATTGTTTTCTCTATCCTTATTAGAAAATTTTGGGCTTTAAATACATTGCAATGGTTTACTAACCCTACTATTCATATTTTCTTCTATACCTATATGTTTGTCATATTAAATTTTTGATGTCTTCTATTCAAACTTGTTACCCATAGTATGTGATTGAAAGTGCCTCATCTTGTTAGTGTCCCCTTGTTCCCTAGAAAAGGAAATGCATTTAGTTTACACAAGGAAGATGTCATGAAGGTTTTTTTCTTCTTCTCATAACGTATTTTTGTTATGATTCTTATGCATAAACATGGAGATCCTAATGGTTGGAAAACCAATTTATGGATCACAATATGAAGGTATATAGTCATATATTTACTTGAATATTATATGTAATGTGTCAAAATCCCATGGTTTGGTAGTGATGTAGAGAATCCTAGAAAAATAATGAAAACATCAAGGAATGCTGACCCAAACAATGTTTAGAAATCAATAATTGACTAATCACACTTTCAATACACAACTCACCATCCATCCCTTCAAACATAAAAAAATTGTTCCATAATTCTAACTTGAGGGTTACAAACAAATGTAATCACATATTTAAAGATTAAGACACCATAGGTTTAGTCATCTATAACTTATAATTCCCATACAAGGTATTTCCAACCAAAACATAACCCCCATTGTTATCATGACCCTCAAAAAAGATCTTCTCCTTCATGTACAAAGTTTATGCTCATCTATATTTTAATCTTGAGGGACCTTTAACTAGTGAATCTTGGATAATCATTATTTGATTGTAGGAACATGTATTCATTTTCTAATATGTTGCAACTTAAATTAGTTAATTTTCTTAGGATTATTTTGTTTTAAATCTTATTGACACACAATAGTTTTGATTGGAATGCTAAGGAAACTGGCTGCAATTCTAAAAAGGAATCATTGGCACTCGATTGGATATGCTTGGTATGTATCATATGTGTAGAATCATCTCTATATCTTAATTTTGATTTTTTTATTTTTAGTATGCAACTAATTTAGTTGTGTTTCACTTTTGTTATTTGTTCCTTTAGAGAAGGTCTGTTTATCATTTGACTATTTAAATTTTTTATATTTATTGTTCAAAGTTCTACTTTCATGTTCAATGTTCAAAACAATGTTGAAGAGTCAAGTATTTAAAATTTATTATTTTAGTAAATTAGTAATTTACAAATTTATGTCTTATATTGTTATACATATTTTCATAATTAACAATTTAAATACCATCTGTATAGTATATACTATATAACCCCTATTCCCCCTCCTATCCCCTGAAATCATCTCCCAACTATCCCTGAGTGGAGGCCCCTTTGTCCCCCCATCCTAGAGACTTGTCCCCCTATCCCTCCATCCTTGCATCCCCCAGGCTAGTGTAACTATGTATTTATCTTTAGGAAGTGTAAAAGGTTGCGCTTCTTTGACCTCCTATACATCATGATTAGTGTACATACCAATGTAGCCCTCATTTATTTTTGAAGTCTAATTACTCTCAACGTAGTTGTTGGAAGCATGCTAGATGCTCAAAGTAGCGTGGCTGTACAGAATAGCATGGGTGCTCAGAATAGTGCAAGTGCTCATAATAGTGTGGGGGCTCGAAATAGCGTAGGTAAATAAGTACCTAAGAATCAAAATAAAGTAGTGATGATAAGTCCCAAAGAGAAATTAACAAAGTTTAATGGTGATGGTATAGTAGATCCAATTAGACATTACAAGATGTGCGAAACCCTATGGATATCAAATGGCATGATGGATGAGGATGATTGGGTTAGACAGTTCCTAGTTGATGTAGGCAAAGGATGAATAACTAGGACCAAATGCTCACCTAGCTATCCAAACTACCCTGCAAGAGTTAACACAATGGAAGAAAACACAAGAAATAACAACCAAAGGAGGAAGAAGAGTTAAATATTTTTATTGATTCATCAAAACATCTTCATACATGCCCATCTGTAAAGCCTTTTGGGTTATTACTAATTACAAATACATTTACATTGAAAGATCCAACTACAAATTTGCACTTTTAGTTCTACTCTCTAGTCCTCTTCTGAAAAAATGCCTAGCTGTAAGCCTAAACACTCTATATATACTTGCCAAAATGGCTTACAGATTATTCTAGAACATTACATAAGAGGATAGCCAACCCAACAATGGTTTGGACACATCCCAAGAAAAGATCTTAACATAAATGTTAGGATCAAAATAAATCTCTCAAGTCAGCTCATAGAAATCACATCCAAATGCTGACACTTGGAATAAGTAGGAAAACTCAGCACATGAAGGTCACTCGACATACACTAGATAACTTGGCAAATGAAGAGTCACTTGGAATACACTAGGTAACTTGGTACATGAAGGAGTGCTACAGTAACTAGGCACATGATGGAATTGATAGGCACATGAAAGAATTTCTAGGCACATGAAGGAATTGCTAGGCACATGAAGGATTTGCTAGGCACCAACTTGCAAAATGAACATAAATGAGCAGGACAACAAGGCAACCTAGGATACTCCTGCATCAAACAATTGGGGTTGAAAGAAATGATTCTCCTAAATCATTGAGATGTCACAACCTGAGCTAAATCCAACTCAAATTGAGAAATCCATAAAGTATCTTCAATAGGTTTGTTCTTCCACTTCACCAAATATTCATAGTAATATTTTCCTCTTGTACTCTTGCCAACTCTCTGATCCAATATCTATTCAACTTCTTCAATCTACTTCTTAGGATAATCATTTGATACAATAATTTCATCCTTTGGCTAATGATGCTTATACAAATAAAAAATATTGAATATAGGAGATATATCCATGTCATTAGGTAGCTCAACTTATAAGCATTACCACTCTCAAACTTCTTCAAGATCTTACAAGGTCCAAATTTCTTCATCTTCAAATTATTGTATGTTCCAATTAGGAATCTTCATTTCTTTAGATGAACCATCACCTCATCACCAACTTGAAAATCATGGTGTCTTTTAGACTGATTTTCATTCTCCTTATACTTCTAATTACTTTGTTCCAACCTCAACTTCACTTCCTTATGCAAAGACTCCATAAAATGAGTAAATTCTTCTCCTATAGCGCTTCTCTTTTATTTTCTAGCAACATCTCTCACATCTAATATACCTCTAGGATGCATTCCAGTAATAATCTCAAAAGGTATTTTCCCTGTACTCCTATTCATAGAATTTTTAAATAAAAATTTAGCTTGTGCCAATACCATTTCCCAATTACTTGGCTTATTCCTAACCAAGCATCTCAACAAATTACCCAAGCTTCTATTCACAATATCTATTTGTCTAACTTTCTGTGGATAAAATGTAGAGCTAAACTTCAACTTAGTACCCATCCTCTTCCACAAAGTCTTCCAAAAATATCCAAAAAACTTACTGTCTCTGTTATAAATAATACTTCTTAGTAATCCATGCAATCTCACAATCTCTTTAAAGAAAAGTTCAACAACATGCTTAGCATCTAATGTCTTCTTACATGGTATGAAATGAGTCATCTTAGAAAATCTATCCACTACAACAAATATGGAATCATACCCCTTAACTATCTTAGGTAATTTAAGAACAAAATCCATACTGATGTCACTCCAACGTTTCTTAGGAACAGTAATAGGTGTATACAAACTAGTGTTTTGACTCACCCCTTTTGCAACTTAATGAACTCCACAACTCTTTACAAATTTCTGAACATCCTTATACATTTTTGGCCAATAATACTTCTCTTTTAGCAAACTCAATGTCTTATCAATTCCAAAATGTCCTTTGCCTACATCACCAACAACCCTATGAGGTGTGTCAATTGATTGATTTTCGAACACCAACCATCAGAAACTAACTACATGGGTGGACATTAGAAAAGAGTTCATAGTAGAATTTTGATTGCTATAGGATGATAATGAAATAGTAGTGAATATATCTAGCACTAAGCAAGGAAATAATGAAACATTTTAGACCTATGCTAGATGGTTGAAAGAGTTGGTTGAGAAGATGAAAATTCAACTGGTAGACAGTTTGAAGAAATGATGGTTTGTGGAGGGGCTATGGCCAGCTTTGAAAAAGAAGATGAAGATTGTACCACCCACATCATATGCCAATGTGTATAATCATGCAATGGATATGGAAAGTGAATAGAAGACAAGTAAGAAGAAAAAGAATAAATCATCAAATTCAAATAATTCATCCTCCAATAGTAGCAGTAGTGACAAAGAATCAAATAAGAAAGTTCAATCATTATAAAAAGATATGGTCAAAATGATGAAAGAATTTAAAAATTTGAAAAAGAATCTAGATACAATAAAGGGAGAACTATGGTGCATAGACTGTAAAGAGGATGGCCATACAAAGGGCTCATGCCCAAAGAAATAGTTTTGTGACATTTTCCAAGTTGCAAGACATTCCCTAAAGGAGTGCCCATTTAACATGAAATCAAAAGGACACTAGTAGGTGTTCCTACTACAAGAAGTGTCCATTGGGAATAACATAAGCAAAGATGCAACTTCGAGAGGATATCACAATAATAATAGATGTGGAAGGGGTGGAAATAATAACAACAATAACAATGGAGGCTGAAGTCAAATATAGTATGACACAAGTGGATGGCTAATGATACAATATCATTTGTGTAATCTTTGGGGCCACTTTGTTGGAGATTGTACCATGAAGGAAATGTTGCAACTACTATGCAAATGGTGTGGTTTGGGAGACCACAAACATTCAAAATTCCCAAAGCAAGGGGTAAATCTATCAAGCATTGAAACATGTGATGAAAAGGTACTGTTGGTCACACAGGAGAAAGCAAGGAAAGAAAAATACCCTAATCTAGAAGAAGAGAAGGAGTGGTTACAAAAAGCATGAATAGAGCTAGAAAGGCAGATGAAAACAAGGAAATCACAAGTAAAAGACATTGCCAAAACTTTGAAAAGGAACTTAGTGGAACAAAACATGATCAAGAAGATAATGCAAATAGAAATTCCTCTTAAATTAAATGACCTTCTTCTCACGATGCCATAGTTGTGAATGGCTATAATGAATATGACACTACCCCTAAGAGTGATGGAGGAAATAGGAAGGGATAGTAATGGAACAATGATAGTAGACCCAATGCTACTGGCACTTATGATAGGAAGGCATCCAACAACAGTTGAGATGGGCATTTTGGGTATTGTACTAATAGACACAACTGTAGATGAGGGATCAGGCATGAACATGCTACTAAAAGATATTTGGAAAACACTAGGACAACCCATACTATGGCCACCTACTTTTCAATTACTCATGATAGATTAGCATGGGATAAAACCATTGGGATCTCTGATGGCACAACCGATAATGATTGAGACACAACCATTTTTACTAGATTTTGTGGTCATCCCACTAAAGAGAAGAGGTATGATCGTATCCTTTGATGGAATTGGTTGGTGCAATAAAAAGTAAAACATGATTAAAAATAGGGAACATAGAGGTAGAAGATTCATAATTGATTTGCATACACAAATGGTAGGGGAAGAGGTAGCATCATTAGACTTAGAAGGTGAAGTCAAGTGAGATGACAAAGGAAAAAAGAGGATGGAACTAGATGAAGAAGGGGTGTTGAGATTAGAAGAAGGGTTGAATGATGATAACCTAGATTCGGTGAACAGAATGCTACACAGGTAGATAGAAGATTATAAGCTCTTTCCAAGCTACAACATGTTGGGTGTTGAGGAAGGAAAATAAGGCAATGAGTTTCCAAAGGAGTACAATGAACTAAAGGAGAGAGAAGCGTAGGTGGATGAAAAATTGGCCCATACATTCAGTGAAGATAAATTGATCAAGTATGACGAGCCTATTGTGAAAGCAATAAACTAGGGTGATGAGGAAAATCCAAAAAGCATTCTTGTAGGAGATGATTGGAACCTAGTTTTGAAGGTGGTAGCATTCAAAATATTTATGGCGTTCAAGGACATCTTTGTGTGGATGTATAAATACTTAAAAGGAGTGCCACTAGAACTATGTGTCCACTAGATACCACTGATCAAAGGTCTAGTACTTATATAGAAGCAGCTGAACCAAATGAATAAAAACTATTTGACATGGGTCACAGAAGAAATTGATAGGATACTAGAGCCAGGAATCATTTTTAGAGTACATATGAGTGAGTGGGTATCACTAATCATGATATCTCTAAAAAAGGACACAACATAGATCAGAATATGTGTATACTTTTGATGTCTAAATGTAGTAACAATTAAAGACCCATTCTAAATACCATTTACGAATGACATCTTGGAGGAAGTAATAGGGCATGAGATTTATTCATTCATGGATAGATTCTCATGGTACAATCAGATATCCATTGCTGAAGAAGACAAATTAAAAATAAAATTCATTATGGAAGATGGAGTATATGCATACAATAGGGTTCCATTTGGATTGTGCAATGCACCAATGACATTTCAAAGGATTATCTTACACATATTTGATAAAATGCCTATCAGAAGTTTTAAAGAATTCCTAGATGACTAGTCAATCTTTAGCATAGAAGATAAACACATAATGACACTCAAAGAATGCATGGAGAGGTGTAGATGAGAAAAATTGGTGCTAAACCCAAAGAAGTGTAGGCTCATGGTGCCACAAGAAAAGCTTCTTGGACACATAGTTTGTAAAGAAGGGTTGAAGATGGATCCAAACAAGGTCTATGTAATCTTAGAGATGCCACCCTTGATAGATTTATTGGAAGTAAAGTCAATTTTAGGGCACACTAGTTATTATTGGAGATTTATTAAGAGCTTTGTGAAAGTTTCCTACCTACTGGACAAACTCACCTACAAGGGTGAACCTTACAAATGGGAAGCTAAATTGAATGATACTTTTGAGGGATTGAAAATAGGATTTACCATAGCACCAATTCTAGCCTATCTAAATTGGGAAAAATAATTTCATGTTCATGTAGATGAATCAAATTATGCCATTAGAGCAACATTGGCATAGATAGGTGACCACAAATTAGACCATCCAATGTATTTTGGAAGTAGATTGTTATCTAAGGAAAATAAAAACTATAGTATGATAGAGTGAGGGCCAATAGGGATGGTGTATGTAGTGAAAAAATTTAGACATTATTTGTTGGCAACACCATTTTTATTCTACATAGATCATCAAGGACTGCTATAACTGGTGAATAAGCCAATTGTTCAAGGAAGAATAAGTCGATGGTTGCTATTACCAAAGAAGTTCACATTTAAGATCACAGTTTAGCTAGGGAAAAGTCATGTAAGTGTAGATCATTTGTCAAGAATAAAATTGGGGTATCCACCAAAGGGAGTTGATGATGATTTTCCAGATACACAACTATTTCATGTTACAATACTACCATCCTAGTATGCACATATCAGAAAATATCTATTGACAAGATAGTTTCCCAATGAGATGCCACCAAGTGAGAGAAGAAAATTTGTGTTGAGGAGCTAAATGTTTTAGTTAATTAATGGGCTATTATACAAAATGGTACCTAATTAGATTCTAAGGTGATGTATATTAGAGGAGGAGATTCTAAAGGTACTAAAAAAAGAACATGAAGGACTAGTAGGAGGACACATGGGGCTAGACACAACTACACAAAAGATAATTTTGATAGGATTATGGTGGCCAACCATACACAACACTGCTAGAGAGTGGGTTGTTGCATGCAACACATTTCAGTAAGCTAGGAAACCATTAAAGAGGGACTTCATGTCTCTGAATTCCTTGCATGCACAAGAACTCTTTGAAAGATGAGGATTGGACTTAGTCAAACCTCTAAAGGTGAGCAAAGCTAGAAGGTACTAATACATAATGGTAGTGATAGAGTACCTAACTGAGTGGGTAGAGGCATGCATACTACCAGATAACTTTGTAAGGGATTCCACTGTAGTTGACAAGTGATTGGGGAGGATACTTTGTTAACCATGTTATATGATTGCTCACTACTAAATTTAAAATCTATCATTCATTATTAAGCCTGTACTATCTAAGAGCCAACAAACAAGCTGAAGCCACAAACAAGATCCTAGTTAGAGTGATTTATAAATCCTATGTAGTTGAAGGAGAAGATTGGGAGGAGAAGTTACCATTAGCCTTATGGGTGTATCGTACTTCATATAAAGTAAATACTAAGCATACTTTGTTCCAACTGATGTATAGATAGGAGGTAGTGGTATTGATAGAATTCATGGTACCAAGTTTGAGGATAGCAATTGAGAACAAGCTGGGTGACATGGAAAGCCTAAGAGAGAGATTGTACAACTTGAACAAACTTGATGAGCAATGGCTATAGGCATAGTGGGCCACCAAAGTTACACAAAATAGGTAGAAGGCATGGCATGATAAGCACTTAAAACTAAACAAGTTTCAACTCGATTAGTTAGTGCTAAAGTATAATAGATGGAACAAAATTAGACCTAGGAAGTTCAAAGATAAATGGGTTGGACCATACAAGATCCGAGAAGTTAGAGAGAATAGGGCAATCAAGCTATGGAAGTCAGATAGGAAAGAAATACCAGACATAGTGAATGGGTCAAAGTTAAAAATATTTCATGAGAGAAATGTTCCCCCTCTAACAAACAATTGAAAAAAAAAATACAACTAAAAATAATGTATATATGTAAAATAAGTGTAAAAGAAAATCTTGTATTTCTATCTTTAAGTGGATAGATGTAATAAGGAATTGAAAATAGTACAAGAATTTTGGAGATATAATGGCATGATACGACTTGTAAAGGAGATGCCAAAACTAAAGTATAAGGACTGTATAGTGTACGGTGACAAGGATGGCAAAACAATAGAAAGCTAGCATAAGGAGCATATGGTGTTTGGTGATAGGAAGAGAAGCAAAGAATAAGAACCGTATGATGTATGGTGACAAAAAAAATGGCATAAGGACCATACGGTGTATGGTGAAAAGGAGAAATAAAATACAAAGACTGTACAGTGTACGGGTGACAAGGATTTGGTATAAATTGTCTTCGTATGGCTTGTTTTCGTATGACCTTATATGGTACTCACTAAAGGGAAATACAAATGCTAAAGCTAAGGATGAAAAGTGTATGACCTTGAAGGAGAAGGTTATCAGGGAAGTCTTCACCATATGGACATACCATGGATCAGCTAGCATTAAAAGAAATCAAAAAGTTGAGACACTAAGGCCATACAAGAAAAAGCCTATTTCAGGAGAGAAGAACAACTATATGGTGATTTAGGAATAACATATGGATTGCCAAGTATCATTGACCACATAGTATAAATGGATAGAAACAAGAAAACATAAACATTGTATGATCATACAAGTACTTGAAAGAAAGGAAATTATCATTGTATAATGTATGTCTGAGGGTAGAGAGTTATAAAAGGTAGAAAGGTCATATGATATGTGTAAGAAAATAAAAATGCACTTGGGTAGGAAACAAGAGTTAGCTTGAAGGATTAAAGGAGGCAAAAACACTAGAAAACATCGTACTATCAGCATATAGCTATCACATGAGAGAATTCAGAGGAGAGAGCTATACTTTTTACAAGCCATACAATATTGTAAGCCATAAAAGAGAAGTCATTCGTAAAGTGTTGAGGGAGGGCCATATGGTAGGAGAGGGATTTTGTAACAAATTTGTATGGAGAAGAAACTAACCTAAAGGTTTGTAATCTACCCTATAAAATGACAAAGAAGTGATAGTTATGCATTCAGTTGACAAAAGGGCTTGGAAAAAGAAACTAGATGAAGACTTAGCTCTGAACAGGAATGTGAAGACATTGCAATCTAGAGTCCATGTAGCAGGAGGAACTAGTATAGGTCCAAACAAGAAGAAAGTGAAGCAACCAAAACAATCGTCTATGATAGATATTCCTATAGTACAGAGTATTACATTCAAAGGATTGAATGGTGTAGACTACTAGAAGTGGTGGTATGGGACTCCAAAAAACCACCAAGTTAAGGCTAGCATTAGGAAAGCACAAGTAGAATGGGTAATAAAAATGCATGTATTTTTTATCAGAGACTACAAAGGTTTCTATGCATAATGATAAAAATGTATGATAGGTTCTCTCAAACCAGTACATTCGAATATCTTGGTTGCAACTTAGTAGTGTCATACAAACCAGCCAAATTCACATGTATTTGGGATACCTAGCCATGTTCAAGGCAAAAGAAAAATAGAAAGTAAGCCTAAAAAGATGAGCTAAGAAGTGAAGATGCAATTGATATAGCTTGTGTGCAGAGACCTATTGCAAGTAGAGCAAGAGGTCCTTTTAGACACATCAAAGGTAGAGGGTTGAAGAAATCCAATATATAGGAAGCTCACTAGTGCTATTTGATGGACATCATGAAGAGTCACCTCACAAGTTCTAGCCATGCCTCAAATATTTCATTTCCATATGTAGCAATGATGAATAGGATTTTACATAGTAGGGTATATGACTGGGCAACATTATTGGTAGAATGGATGTCAGAATTCATGAGATTGTAGCACAAGACATTCTACATGCTGTATTATGTCATCAACCTATTCCTAGATGCAACAATGTAGGTGATCCCCAATGATGCACTGGAGACCAAATCGAGACCACTCACACCTAGTAAAGCACCTATTATGTAGTGGAGGCATTTGGATACACTTAGCACCAAAACTATCAAATAGAAATGACCAAGGCTAGATGGTGGAAACATAGATAGTGGTCGAGAGGAGAATTCTTTAGAGGACAGTGGGACTGATGGGGAAGACAAAGAGGAAAAGGAGATAAAGGTGATTATAGCTATGCCATTAAGATTCCAATGGCTTGCACTCTCAGCTATGACACATTTGGCTCCTATTCACATACATGGCATTCCAAGTTTTGGTTAGTTCAGGTGGCTAGTAGTGATGACACTAGTATTGACTATGACATAGCCTATCGAAGAGACACGAGCTATTCTAGAGGCAGTAGTAGAAGCACATCCATCTCCAATAGAGATAGCTACTTCATAGATAATGATGGAGCTAGCTCAAGAGACTTTACTAGAGGCTATAAATGAGACATTGGTACCTAATACTGAGATGGACATAAAGATAGGGGCAATGGAGGTATCAACAGGTGAGCAGTTGGGGGCATCAGGTGTCCAATTGGATGTAGTGGGTTCTAATATAGTGTTTATGCTAGATATGGCACTAGTAGCATCACTTGAATTAGATAGAGAGAATTGAACCCAAAAACTAAGTGTTTACCTAAATATGTGGTTCCACCATACCCCAACACCTCGAATGATGTACCTATGAACACCCACATGTGAAGCCATTTCAGAGGAGAACCCATTATAGACACAAGAGGTTGGGCAGACATTCGCTAAGGGATTATTGCTTAGCAGTATTGAGTGTATGGTAGAAGCAATAGAGAGGGGTATGGGTGTGCAACAAGGACATCTAGTAGCATGGGAAGTAGGGATGAGAGCGAAATTCATTGCTGATGTAGTAGCTCTAGCGACTTGGGCTCACTATGTGTTAGCTTCTGCAGAGACTCAGGCATTGGACCGAATAGTAAAGGAGCTAGAGGGAGTCATATCTTTTATAGGATTAGGATACCTGACAACCTTTGTTGTCTATTTTGAGGAGTGGGGATGGCCAGATGTGGAGACTACAAAGATGCAACAGGATTGGGCCATGATGAGAGATCTTGGTATGGAGAGTCAAGTAGAGGCTTTAACTCACAAGATAGTGAAGTTACATAAGGAGGCATATTACACCCTTTGGAGGAGCTAGAAAAATTAAGTAGCAACTAAGAGGGCTCGAGAGGAGTCAATTGCCAAGTTAGCTATGGATAGGGCATCCTGGGAATCTGAGCGGGAAGCCTTGTTAGATAGATAGAGTTAGCTATAGAAGTTGGCAGTAGAAAAGGAACAAGTGGTAGTAGAGAAGGAGAAAGAGTTGGGAGAAATTGCAAGGATGATGCAATAAACATTAGAGCTTTAGATGGAGGTAGAAGAAAAACTAAAGGTTAGGAAAGAGCAAGTCTACATGCTACAGACAAAGCTGAAAGAGTTGAGGGTGCAAATGACCACTATGCCAGGGATGCATCCCTCTGTTTAGTATTTATGCATTAATGTACCTAGTTTATTTTGATTTTTTTTGTATTTTCATGCAAAGATGAATTTCTTTTGGAGGAGATGATGTTATTAGTAAAATCTATATTATAGCCAATGGGTAGAATAGTATCTTAATGGGTGCATGATGCTTTAGTCACCCCTTTGGAAAGTTATATCTACACCATCTAGAATGGAATTGTAATCATTGTATTTAGATTTTAAACATTGAGTAAATATTTCATATATGAATAAAGTATTTTGCTATGTTGTATTGTGCTATACTACATGTGTTAAGTATCTTTACCCTATACAATAAACACTAGGCCCAAATGCTCTAAGGATTTAGTTAGTTTAAATTGTACAACCACCATGAGGTCAAACTTGCATAAGCTAATTTATTTGTAATTAAATGAAATCTCAATCTTCTTTTGAACCTTAGGCCAATCCACTTAGGCCTATTTTTCAACAAATTTCAATTGCAATTATTTCATGGCTGAAATTGTAATGTTCTTAGGCTCATGAGTTTTTGAAATTCACCCATTTCTTAGGCTAACATGTTCTTGATTGAAGATTTTCATGTTGTTGGGCTTAACTTGATCATGGAGTAGAAAACATGGTTCTCTTGGGCTCAAATTCATGATGAGAATTGGAAAATATAGCCTTCTTGCACTCAATCAAAAGAAAATTTTTTACTTGTGTTAGTCTACTATCATGACCTGATTAGAATCAATTGGAGATTGTCACAAACTCGACAACTTTAACATGTCTTAAGTGGAGTTTGACGTCTAGTTAGGCTCACACATCATACCTTGTGCCAAATTTTTTGGCTAATGATGTGGTTTAAGCCTTTGATCTAGTAGATTATGAAGGTGATCCAGTGGATTGTGCAGCTGATTGTTCGAGCAAGTTCAATACCCTTCATAGTGGTTGGATCAAGTTTGTATCATTTACTTGGGAAGTGTATTTGTAGAGTTTATTATTTCTATTGCATATGTGATTATGCAAGCTTACTTGTGAAGTGTATTAGTAGAAGTGCAATATAACTCTTGTATGTGCGATATGCATATGATCTAAAGAGAGAAATAATGCTCTTAATTGACAAATTAGGGTTTTCAATGATAAGTGAAAATTTATTGTAATTGTTTTGAGAACTCTATAAAGAGAACATCATTTTTGTGGGCTAGGTTTTTCACCCTTAAGAGGATAGTTTTCTTTGGATAAATCTTTTTTGTTTAGTGTTATTTTTTATTTGAATTTTAGTTATTTTCTCTATTATATATTTTGGTTCAAAATTTAACACATAAATTCAGCACCATAGACTAGACTAGAAACAACACCATAAGAAAACTTTATTATAATCCAACACATTAGAAAAGTAATCAAATTTGAATTGGAAGGTCTTATCAGACCAACAATAAGTTCATCTTTGCATAATTATAAGATAATATCAAATAAAACAATCATGAATACATCAGATAAGCAATTAGGTAGATCAACAAGAGATCATATATTAGAGATAAAACTTGATCAATATATATTTGCATGGAAATAATTCTTAATCTTTCATAATACAAGGAAAAATGATATTCTTGGCTCAAAATGTCATAAGGGATGACACCAATGGCTTGCAACTACAGTGAACCCAAAGTGTCATTTAAAGGGGAATTTCAAATCTTAGACATATTAGTGAAGCAATTACCAAGACTTGGTGAGATTTACCCATAACCAAAATAGAATAGATATGGATCACTAATCTCTAGACATTGCATGCTAAAATTAACTGCAAATAACTAATCCATAAGTACCAAAATTTTTTAAAAAAAGTAAGTGAAAAAAATACTCTATGCATGGCAACTCTAACAGACTCGTGGTGCTAAGAATGTTTGTCAGTGAAAAAGTGACTTATTCTTGCATATTTCATTGTTTTTAGTGGAGGTTTTTATAAAGTTAAACTTTTCAATGGAGAGGATTGTCTTTTGGGTCATGAACCCAGCTGAAACTTGAGACATTGTTAACTATGATGATTGTAACATATTTGGGGCTGCATTACGTGTTTAAGACAATCATGTGTTAGGGAATTTTGTCCACTCTCCAATGCTTCCAATAGACTTACGAGGACTTAATGGGATCCTTATAAACCCTAACCACAAGTTCCAATCAGAATATATCAACCAATATACATTTAACCCAACAAACAAGAAAGACTCTCAACATTATCATATTCAGACAACAAAGTATAAATTCTGGGACAGTTTTTGGAAATTAGACTTTTTGACCCACTAAAACTCGAAATACTTTTTTTTGGTAAAAATAAAGCTTTTTGGTAACATCCTTATCTTTCTACTCACCAATTTATAGGGTTTTAAATGCCAAATAAATCATTCAACTAATATTTTCTCTGATTGGAAATTCTAGAGACATTTTCTATGACACAAAAGATAAACTTGAGTGGTGGACACACATTTAGTATTCCTAGACTTAGTGAAGTAATTTTTTAAAAATTATATTAGGATATAATTACTTGTATTATTATCTAAACTTATGTATTTAGTGTTTATCTAACTTATATATTGTCTGGATACAATGGTTCTTTATTATCTAGACTTCAAAATAACTAGCAAATTGTATTGTTCACGTGGCTTAAAGCATAGGAGCACTTGACTAACAATGTGGTATGGAATCAATTTTTCTAATTGAATAAATTCAAGAAACCTTTCAATAGAAAATTAATATGCTTTATATTATATGAAAATCATCATATAACAAGATCAAATTGATTTGGATAAAAATTGAAAAATGCAAGCTCTATTTTTATATTGTGAATTCAAACTCTTAATCTGAAATTTGAAATACTCTTTGCATGCAGTTTGAAAGCATGTGTACATATTTACTATTACAAACATCTCTCAATGGTTTATAACCTTAGATAGAATCCTCTTATGAATATCAGATAGTTTGGTCAAGTAGCTTTCACATGAACTATTAATATGTCTTTGTAGAAGCTATGAACCCACATTAGACATCTTCAATTTGTGGCATTGATCATTGTCTCAAGAATATTCCACATGATCTCCTATGGTCACAATTTAAAGTTCTCATTTTGAGAAAGTTGTATCTTTTTTTAAATTTCTTAAAAGGAAAAAAAAAGAAGGCAACAATCTTCATTTCTATTGACCAATGCAACGATTTCTTCTTGAAACCTTCATTTTCTTTACTTTCCTGTATAGATTCATGTCCTTAGACTATTAGCTCTAAGCACCTAAACAATCTCAACCTTCTGGCAGTTTCATAGTTTCATTCTTGTCTGGTTCTAGTAAACCCTTCTAGAATTGATTATATTACATGGGTCTAATATACAAAGTGATGTAATTACATACCAAATGGACTATAAGTATAAATGGTGAAACCACAAATGAAATATTTTATCCATTCAACAAAATTCAATCCAATGTAGAGGTCATCTCTCTATTGAAGATACTTTTTACTTTCTTTTCACAAATTCATGCAACCTACTATAATTTATAGGCTGAATGTGATTAATGAATCTTGAAACCATCCATAATTTCTTCCACAAAATGTCAATTATTTAGCACAAGAAACATTCTTAATATTCATAAATGGAAAAAGATATGAACATGACTAGAAGTATACAAATGGTTTAAATTTTTGTGTTGCATTGCTGAATATATGGAGATCACAGAGGCTTATGAGGAGGATTTTTTGATTTCTTGAATATAAATTTTCCAAAACCAAGTAGTTCTTCCTAAACCCTAGAGGTAGTGTCTTGTGGAATGTACATAGTATGGGAGCTAGATTAAAAATTGGTTGAGTTGTTAGGTGGTATGAAGATGTTTCAGTTCTTAGTGATATACAATGCTTTGCAGATGTTGAACTTACATGTGTTCAACAACACAATGCCAAAATTTTTAATCTATTATTGTACCTCAATGCTACATAATTTTGAAGTAGAAACTTTACTACCACCTAAGGGAGTATGGAGATCTCTAGGAAAAGGTTCATGGATTGGTTTTTCAAAGGTGCAAGATGTTATGTCTGTAAATAGGCCTCCCAGTATAAAAAAGGAGCATAGGAAGGAAATATGTTAAGATCTTTTCTCATTGTCATTGCATGGAACACACATCCAAGGAGCTTCCTGCACAATACACCTACAAAGGGAGGATCTTGAATTGCTGAATTTAGAAGTGTCACAATCCCAATAGAAGAAAGCCTTAGGTCCAAAGAGTAACTTTTCTACAAAAATTATCTAAAACATTTGCCTAAACATTCTAGCTATAGTGCTTGTAGCAACGAGGGTACCAAGATATCCAAAAGGTAGAGATTTATAAGGATTTAAATGGTTTTTCTTTGGTTAAGTTTAGATAGAGGAGAATAGTATGGAGGAACTTGTGGTAGAGATTTGAAAAGACTTGAAGGATCCTATTTTGGTAGTTAATTATTCAATAATTATTTTTGAGTTAGCTCCATGATTGTTTCAATCAAGTATTTTCTATCTCTACCCTAACATCAATAGTGTTCCCAAATCATCTATGATCTAACTATGTCCAGTATCAATTCCTTTCATGTGACCATTCTTTCCTCACTTAATCTTCCCTTTATGAGTCAAAAACATAATTTTAGGACATCAGTCTTAAATGAACTAAACCTTGGAATAGTTCATTCATCACCATCATGGTAAAGGATAGTAATAAGTTTTTCATCTCCTTAAAGAATAATAAATGGTATTTTAGCCTTGAAGATGAATGCAAACTGTTATGTGATTGCGCTTAATAGAAGGTAAACATCCCAACTACAACTATATGAGCTATGTTCAAACTTCATCTAATGATTAGTCATGCTCCTTTTTTCATCAAAGTATTTCAACATTAGTTTCCTATCCAAAAGTAATAATAGATCATAAATGCATCTATTAAGAAACCAAATATCAGTTAAAAATATAACTATCTATAACTTTCCACCCATACCTCCAAAAATTTGTACGCGAAGAAGTGGTAATCTCTCAACTATAAATAATTGTTGGCTCAAGGAATCTTTTCTCTATTCAAAACTAAAATAGTACATAATTTTTTTGTCAAAAACTGAAGTAGATGGTGCTAAGTTACTTTTCATCAAAGAATGAACAACACATCATGCCCAAATGGATTTATGTACTTCAAAAAAACTCCAACCCTGATAAAAGAATAATGCAACATTCAAAAGCCTACTCAACTCCCAACTTATGTATAAATCCCACATACACTATTCTTAACATCAACCAATCAATACCATTATTTAATATTTGAAATAGGCCTTAAAATTAGGCACAATTATCTTCCAAGGCACTTTTTTTTTCCAAGAATAGTCAACACTCTTAAGGAAAAAAAGAATACAATATAGTGCAATGGCTAAGTAGATACCCTTATAAAATACAAAATTTTCTCTTTATAGATCAAATATGGTCTAGAGATAATATTGGAAGTTTCCTCAAAACTACCATCACACTAAAATAAGATATATGAATAAATAAGTTAGCTTCAAATACAACTGCCTAGGCTTAAATTTCTAAAGTCATACAAAATTGAGAATATATGATAAGTTTAAACTTAGCTGAAATTTACCAAGACTAATGCAAAATCTAACAAAAGAAATTGACACTTTTGAATATTCCAATGCTGACATGGCATAAAACCTAACTTGGAATGTGCAAAGATAGGCAAGGAAGACAAGCGGAGATCCAACCAACTTTAAGACCATTAAATCAAAAGTTCAAAACCCACAGCTTTGACACATTATTTTAAAATATAAAATATTTAATCACAATGAAGGTGACACAAACTAATAATGTGGTGTAATCATGAAAAGAATGTAAAATCAATCTAAACTATTATTGTTGATGTGGAATGTTAGGAAGTTTGTAGGTCCAGTCCAGCTAAGAAACTCATCACTCTTGCTAAGTATCATCGATTATTTTCAAATGATAGAAATATAAACATATAATTCAAACAACCTTTGTAACTCACCAACAATCAAAGAAATAGTGAGTTACATGTATGCAATAGCTTATCAATCATAACCATCAAGCTTTGAAAAGCCAAAAGCTATATTTGATGGACTAAAATTTGAAGTCACACTCAAAATCATATCTATAATCACCTTAAAACTTTATTTTCTAAGGATAGACTAGGCTGGTATGTAAATTGGAGCATAAGAAAGGCCATACAACTGAGAATCACATTACAAATCTACAATAAGATCACTATAGGTTCAAAACACTACTAAAGTTACCTTATTCCACCATATTTACATCCAAATAACACCCAATATAAGGATTAGAGTCACTACTATCAAACAACATTAAAATTGTAAGGGATAATTAGCTTGCAAGCTTGACATTATGTTTCATCTACCAGTGTAGCTTATATAATGGATTCATATAGCTTCAATATAATGCCCCCATTTTTAGGGTTCTCTAGTAGTGCAGTTTCTAAATTTTAGGGTTTGTTTCAACTTGATTAGAGGGGCAATTTGGTGTTTCCAATGATCTTAGAGGGTTTAGAAGAGTCATATGACACTTTCAAATGTTATTTTTGGCTTCTAGTTTAGGCTAAAAGATTCATGTAGGGTGGCTCTATTTTTATTAAGTCATGCACTTAGGTTCATTTATCATATTTCATTATCAAGACCACTCCTATGTAGTCAGATTTCAATTTTGATATACTTTGATCATTGTCACTAGTTGGGTGTATTATTGAGCTATGTTTAATTGATTCCTCTAAGGTTGTCATTTTATTAAATATATTTATTAGATAGCCCAGTGTTAAGGTTCATCAAAAATAGGATTGAAAATTTTTAATGATGGGATGCTTAGAAGTGACTTTAAGGAATTAAGTCCACCTCTAAATTTCTATATACCAGTCTAATTATGTATTTTAGCAATGATGATAGTATCATCTCTAATAGATGGAATGAAGCCCTATATCCCAAGTTGCCAATTAGAGAAGTGCTCAAAAGCATATAACTCCAAAAGATGGGATGAGAATTAGTAATAGTTTGAACTATGCCATTTTGGATTATTATCTTGATCAGAGTTTGACAAGCCTTTATAAAAAATATTGAACATGATGGCTAAGCTAAGTTATACATTCATTTTAATGCTTTTTAGAAATTTGATAGAGTTCACAAACCTCCATGGGTTCCCATAAAAGGTTATCAAATCCTTGTTAGAGCCCAACAACCATTTCTCAGCCTTCATTATTTTCTTGTTTTCTTGAGAAAATGGTATAGTTTTGGAAACAATTATAGACTACATTGTTGTGCTATAGATAGAAAAACTAGGGAGGGACAATATGACTCCAAAAGCAACATCAATCTTATCCAATAGAAAATTCTTATTACCATAACTTTTATAAATCTCTCTTATTAATTTTCCAAGTTCAATTATCATTTCTAATCTAATTTTTTGCAAAATTGTCTAAAAGTAAGTTAATATTATTTTGGTATAACTTTCTTTCTAGATAAACTAATGGAGCTTATTGAATATTTTCATAATGTTAGAGCGCATGATTGATGGTTAACACTTTAGATCCACTTCAATTTGAATAGTTGCAAGTTAGTTATGTGTACAAGTTGTTGTTGACCCTTTTTATTGCTTTATCATGTGATTTCATTTGACTTTGGCATTAGGGGTATGGTAATTCTTTTAGTTTCAACTACTTTTTCCTTTCTAGAGTCTTCTAATTTTTGGTTTTTTTACTATCTATGTTTCTTTGTTAGCCAAGAAAAGAAGATTTCATCAAACAGTACAAATGTATTTCCTTTTAATATGGATTTCAAATACTAAATGATGATTTATTAATTTTGGAGGATATGGACCTTGAATTTTAGAATTCAATTCAGGGACCTCTTTGTAAAGGTAATTCTTAAAAAGATCATTGCATTTCTTTTATCATGCTTTTATGTCATAAATTTGGATTCCATAATTGCATGCTTTATGTAATATAAATATAGATGCCCTGCTCTAGTCTATTATATAAGGCTTAAGAAATTTTTGTGTTACTAAATTTGAAGATCCTAAAAAAAAAAAAACTTTGGATGTTGTTGTAAAACATCTAAGGGTTGTAAAAGGTAATTTTTCTATTTTTCACTCCAACGCTTGGCTATTGTGTAGGTAATTCAGCCATGTCTAAAAAAGATATTACAAGGCAACTAATCTTTATACATTGGCCATATCTTTGTCTAGAGATAATGTTATATATTATTGTAATAGGTATGCATATTCCTTTGAAAAGGGGCTTTATATTTCTTTTTATTTTGATCTGGCATCATGATGTTTCCTATATTTTCATTTCATGGGTAAAGTTTTATTTTTCTAAGAGTTTGACTTCTTCTTTTTTTGTATATGATGATATTATTTGATTGAAATGATTCTAATTTTCATCAGAATTTAATTTTTTATGTGCTAGTAGTCCAGATGATACTACATTACCATTTTTTTGTGAGTGTAGATCTCTCTATAATATAGTTCATAACTTTAAGTCTTCACATATCATGTTTAACTTTTGGTGACTGCTATAAAGACAAAGCATCATAACTCTTAATTTTCTCTTATTAAATTTTATTGCCACCAATGAATCTTGGATTTTTTTCTCTACAAATTTGATGTATTTTGAAATGCCTATTTCATCAACCCTATGTATGTTGTGTAACATAAATGTGCTATTAAAAATAGAATTTAGACATCTTGTACATGTTCAAGAGTGCCATCTTTAAACCTCACCCACACCAAGAGTATATGTCATCTTTGATGTCAAAGGTTGATGAGCAATGTCTTCTAGAGGATTATTCTAAATATTTAAAAAAAAAATTGAGATGCTTATGATGGTTGTTGGCATAAAGTTATTTTCCATTAGTGACAATACTCACAGTTCAAACTGAGTAATACAGTGCAGACCAAATGATGGCAACATAGTTCAAACTGAGCATTGAAGACACAGTTCAAACTGAGCATCAAAGACACAGTTTCAACCAAGTAAAGTTTCACTTAGTTTCAACCGAGCAAAGTTGCACTTAGTGTCAACTGAGAAAAGTTACACTTAGTGTCAATTGAGTAAAGTTGCACTTAGTGTCAACTGAGAAAAGTTGCACTTAGTGTCAACCGAGTAAAGTTGCACTTAGTGTCAACCAAGTAAAGTTGCACTTAGTGTCAACCGAGTAAAGTTGCACTTAGTATTAACCAAGTGAGGAAGCACTAAGTGATAACTGAGCTCAGGAGGTTATCGAAGAAGTTCGTTTCCATCGAGTGACAATATATCTATCAAGTCACCAATGGTTACCGAGTCACCAATGGTTACCGAGTTCTAGGCAACATTGTATGACTAGTATGAACCGAGCCCCTACCTCTACCGAGTGCATGATGATGCCGAGTAATGTAGTGGATGCCACGTATCAGAAGGTCATCAAGTATGTCTGAAGAACCCGAGTTTATTTTACTATTTGGCCGACTCAGTTATATTTTGTTTACTTGTTTGTGGCCGACCTTGCATGAATAATTATTGGAATGGTATATATATATAATGTATTATATCATTCAAGAGAAATATACAATTGACACATTCAAGAATACACAAGAGATAGAATATTGCAAAAAAGGAGGGACATAAGATATGATATGCAAATTCATCAGCAGAAAAGAATAGTCAGCGAGGTCTACCAGGAGCAAAAATGATTTCATCAATCACAGAAGGTGATCTACAATAAAGAACTCAGTCAAGTTGTAAGTTGATCTGTTGGTTCATCCTAACAGGTGAATCATTTTTGTAAATCCTTTAATAGGGTAGACTTAACCGTCTTTATTCAAATCTCCTAATAGAGTGAATACTTATAAAGTATGTTTGTAAATCCTCTAACAAGGTGGATCTAGCAATCCTTTGTGCTCCTAATAGGGCAAATCACCAGAAGTGATCATTGTAAGCCTTAACCGGCTAACTTCATAATACAGTAACGAAGCTTTGTGGGTATCATCCCCATCCCAATTTTGCTTTCTATTTTTGGAAGGTTTCTGGGTCACCAAATCTCTATGCATATATGGTTTAAATGTTTAATAGTTTTTGTGCAGCAGGATAGATGAGTAAATGTTGTGTATGGTTGACTTAAAATTTTTTATTGTTACTAATTCATCCCTCCCCTCTCAGTAACCTATTATATCTTGAATATTTCCAACAATTGGTATTAGAGCTTTTTGGTTCTCAAGACAAAGTTTGATAGCTTGAGTAAAGATCTAAGTTATGGAGATATTCAGACTGGAGAAAGTTATTGAAAATGAAAAGTTAGATCTAGAAATGGCCATGGTTCAACTCAAAGAAGCAAAGGAGCATCTTTCTCAATCCCTAAAAAGAAGAAAGGAACTTGCAAGACAAATGAATGACCATAACTATGTTGAAGAAAAGATTGAAGATTTGTTACCATCAAGTAGTTTAGAAGAAGCTAACAAGGCAATCAAAGAACTTCTAGAAAAGAATGGATCTCTGCAAGAAGAGGTAAGAAAGCTTAAAAGAGAGCAAGAAATATAGTCAATTAGGCTATGTGAAGTTTTGGAACAAAGAAACAAAGCACAAGAAGAATTGGAAGATAAAATCCATAATCAATCCCATCAGCATGAAGACCTTATAGACCAACTCTCTAATGCAAATGAAGAAATCAGGATTCTTAGAGTACAAAATAAAAGTCTGCAAAATGATTTAAGAATTGAGAGACAAATCAATGAAAGCTTGGAAAATGATCTAATCTCTGAAAGGCAAGTCAATGAAAGAATGATGAAATCCCAAGTAGATATGAATCAATTAAATCAAAAAAATGAGGAAAATCTTTATAGACATAAAGGTAAAGCTGGTCTTGGATACAAAGAAGAAGGTGAATCCTCCAAACAAGGTGAACAAAGGAATCAAAAACCCACTTGTAATCACTGTGGAAAGTTAGGTCATACATCAAACAAATGTTGGAGCAATGGAAAAGAAAAATTCAATGGTAAATGCTTCAATTGCAATCAGCATGGTCACAAAGCAAATGAGTGCAAGGAAAAACAAAAATTTGAAGGCAACTGTCACAAATGCAAAAAACATGGTCACAAGGCATTCCAATGCAGATCCAAATCATTCAATCTAGCTGAACAACTTGTCAAAGCCATATTTGGATGGGACTACAACACCTGGTGCAGATGTCACTATTGTGGAGAATATGGACATACTGGCATAAATTGTGCAAGACATCACCTAAGGAAGAAGGACACTACTGTAAGGTGCTACACATGTACAGAGCTTGGTCATATAGCTAGAAATTGCATGAATATAGAAAGAATTGAAGATGAGAAGAAAATCAAAGCAGACAACATTCAGAAGCAAATGAAGCAACAGTGGATTCCAAAATCTATCGAACAAGATAAGTCAAGCAATGGCAATATCACTCAAGAAATGAGTGATTCCACCATTTCCAATCAATATTCATAAAAGAAAGTATGGAACCGCATCCTCCAAGAATTATCCTAAATAGTTCCACAAGAAGAAAGATGATCAGAACAGTATTTAGATATAGTTTGATCCTAGTCTTAACCGAGTTCGGTTGGGTGCAATAAAGTTTCATTTACCAAGTTATATCAACTGAGCAAGGTAGGTTTGTGACCTTACTGAGTAAGGTTGGTACATCACTATTTTCTTTTGATCACTGAGTTGATAGTATCTACTGAGCAAGTGGATGACAACCTGCCATTTTATCTACCATTGTACCAAGCATTTATGACAAATGTTTTGTCAAAAAGGGCAAAATTTGATCTCATTCTTCACTACGAACTTTGAGCTAAGTTATCTTCTGCGATTCCAGAGCAAGCTTAAAGCAATTTTGAGCAAATCTTTTTAAGAGTGAAGAATCTGTTCAAAATTTCTCTTCACTTACTAAGCAGCAATGGCATCCAGTAGCAACAGCTCCAAGGTAAAGAGAGGCTCAGAAAATGCTAGTTAAAGGTGTGGAATGGAAGGCGCCAAACTTCAAATTGGCACCAGCAATTGCAAAATCACTTGACCCTAACGGTGCTCAGTCTTGAATTCCTCCAAAGGTACTCCTTATAAATGACATTCACTCTCATTTCAAATGTTCCATTCAAGAACTTGGAAACCTAGAAATTGATAATGCCCTAGGAGAAATGAGCATAGATGGAAATTTGAAACTCGAGCATAAGCATCTTGAAACAAAAGGGTTAATCCACATTTCACATTTGCAAAGAAAATTTCAAATTAAATGGGTTAGGTATGTACTCAGTCAAGTTCACAATGGGCAATTGTGATTAGAGAAACCAGTGCTTATCACAAAGAAAATGATCAACAAGATTACTGGCCTTCCCATATTGAGCAAAGCTAAGACTACCAAAACCCTAGGTCAGGAAGAATTGCAAAGGCTAACCCAAGCAGAATGGGATGGTAGAGGACTTAAGCTCAGTATAGTAGCTGATGCTGAATTAAGATTTGGTATTCACATCATTGCTCATAAAATTTACAGTTCTAGCCATCCAAACAGTGTACCTCATGAAGTAGTAGATTTAGCATATAAGGTAGTAAAGAAGAATGTTGAGTTTGATCTGTCTGAATTGCTTTTGTCTCAATTTAACAAAAATATGGAAAGGATAAGGACTTCAAAGAACAATTCCTGCAAATTTGGTTCACTTTTGATCTGTTTATTTTTCTATGTTCAAAAGTCTTTTCCATCAAAAGGATCAATAGTATGGAGAAAAGATATTCCTGTTCTTTATCAAATAAATGAGTTCATTGTAGAGTTAGGAGAAAATTTTGACAATGTTTTGGATAATTAATTTGAATATTTTAAGGAAAGAATGAACAATAGGTTCCGAATTCCACCAAAACTGGTTGAGGAATATAAAGAAGATGTATGCTTTATGGTAGATTGTGACAAAGTATACATAAAGGCAGTCAAGCCCTGAGTTGCATTGGTGAAACCTCTTCCTTATGAGGTTAATGTTGATAAAACTAGAGATATCATAGAAGCACTGGTGAATGAACTAGTAGACCCAAAGCAACTAGTCTTTGGAACTTAGGATGAAGCTAAAGCCAGAATTGAGCTTTCAATCAAAATCCCTTAGGTCATTAGCAAAGGAAAGAGGAAGATTGCAAAGCTAAAAATAGAACTTGGTCCTCTGATGATTACTGAAGGGAAAGGAAAAGATGATGATGAAGAAGAGGAAACTGAGTCAGAAAAAGAAGAGGAGCCTCAATGGAAGAAAGGTAAGGTGATTATCACCAAACCTAAAAAGCAAGCTACTGAAGTCTTCTCTAGAAGAACAAGATAGGGGAAGAAGGAACCTATATTTTTCAACCCTCCACTCACATTTGAAGCAAGGTTGAAGCAATTAGAAGAAGGTACTAGCTTTATGAACTTCAAAGCATTGAAGTTTGAGACAAGAACAGAATAGGAGAAAATGCAGATTGAGGAGTTGGTATTGAATAAAATTGGAATATGGAAATACTCTCCAGATGAGATTTCCTCTTAGATCCCTAAAGAGCTATTGGAGAGGTTGCAACCAAGATGGGAAATTGCAACCAAAACTATAAAAGATATCTTTGAGCAAACCCTAAAAAATCTCCTACCGAGTCTCACTGATGCAGGAGTAAAGAAATCACTAAAAGATCATGAAGGTAATCTGATGATTAGATTCCACACTTGTTTGATATTAATCAAAGACATTGAGCATGTTGTCAATGATGCAACAAACATGTGGAAACATGTCTATTATCTACATAAATCTAGTGAGGATATTGTTGAAATCAAAGACAATGACAATAGTGATGATGATGACATTGAAGATATTCCAGGGGATCTACATTCAATGATGATAAATGTTGAGGAAGAATTCAAGGTAGATGAAATGGAGGAAGATGACAAGGAAGATGAAATGGAGGAAGAAGAAGCTGATCAAGCTAAGGAGGAAGATGATCCTAAAAAAATTGCAGCCAAAGTCATTGCATCTCTTCCTCACTCTCCACCTAAAGCAGCTACATCAACTGCAGAGATAGCCTCTACTAGTGAGATTGTGTGCACAATAGCTTCATCAATTGCTCAATCTTCACCTGTCTCCTATAGCTGCAACCATCTTCATTGACTGAGGCATCATCAGCTATAGCAGTAAGTTCATTAGGCATATCAACTTCTACTACAAATTGTACAATAAGTGTACCCACTAGTACTTCAATTTTGACAACTTCATCTGCTCCAATTTTTGCATCTGTTAGTTCTCCCATACCAACCTGTACATCAATCTTGGGAAGAAAATCAATTTTTGATACTGCTAGCACTTATCTTAGTTTTCCTCTAGCTAGTCCTATTCTAGTTTTGTCAGCCAGTTCAGCCTCATCAACTATTGTTTCAGATTCAAAGGGAAAAGGTGAAGTAACTGCAGAAAAAGCAAAAAGATACATGATTTCCAGCAAGGCAGTGCATAAGGAAATAGACTTGGATAAGGACATTTTCATTCCTAAGATAGATCTGGATAATGCATCAGTTTATGAAATGAGAATGGTTAGTCAGGTATTAGATCAAAAGGCAAGGCAAAAACAACTGAGGCATGAGAGAGACCAGGAATATAGTATTATTGAAAGTGCTAAGAATATTCTAATAGAAGCTATTGGTGTTAAGGTAGATTCTACTCAACACATTTTGATTCAGTTAGAAGAGGTTGTATATAAATTCAATGAGGATACCTCTGGCCAAGAAAAATTGATTGAAAAGGTAGAGAAGAAATTTGACAATAAGGTGCTTGAGCACATTGCTTAGCATATTGCATTAAATTAGGTAGAACTATTTACAATTTTGAGTAATTTCGAACATTCTTTTAATAATGTAACTTCACCTTTTGGAAAATTTTGTGATGTTATCGAGTATACTAAGGAAATCAAAGAAAAGTTGAATAAAATTGATGAGGATATGAAAGTCAGTGCACAAATGTTGCAGCTTGACCATAGTTCAAGTTCATCCCATCATCTCAAAATAAGATTTTTGTCAGAGAAATAGGCAGAATTGTTGAGAGAGGAAGCAAGGATTAGGTGTACTCTAATTGACATCCAAAATATGATCCTTCCTATCATGGACACAATGCAGAAGCATATTGCCCATTCCAAAACATTGATTCATACAAAAAATTCTCAATTGTAGATCATATGATTGAACTATCTGCAGAAGTTCAAATAGCACTCTCCACTAGCAAGCTTTTGCAAGAAAATTGGGATAAGACATTGGCTCTTATTCTCAAGGTACATTCTAAGTTTATCTCTCATTTTGGACTCTCTGTGTAAATACATATTGTTTAATTTGGCATTATTGTCAAAAAGGGGGAGATAGCACACTCCAAGAGATAAAGAGATAATTGTGCAAGAAATATGTGTAATGACTTGTAAATACCATGCATATTGTATGGGGGAGATACATGTAAGAAAGATATGTGTAATAAGACTTGCAAAGAGCAATTTAAAAAAAATTCAAAACTGTATATTCCTTTTTGCACATAAACTTTGAATCATAATTGTTTTTGTCACTAATGCCAAAGGGGGAAATTGTTGGCATAAAGTTATTTTCCATTAGTAACAATACTCATAGTTCAAACCAAGTAATACAGTACAAACCGAATGATGGCAACACAGTTCAAACTAAGCACTGGCAACACAGTTCAAACCAAGCACTGGCAACACAGTTCAAACCAAGCACTGGAGACACAGTTCAAACCGAGCACTAAAGACACAGTTCAAACCTAGCATTAAAGACAGTTTCAACTGAGTAAAGTTGCACTTAGTGTCAACTGAGTAAAGTTGCACTTAGTGTCAACTGAGCAAAGTTGCACTTAGTGTCAACTGAGTAAAGTTGCACTTAGTGTCAACCAAGCAAATTTGCACTTAGTGTCAACCGAGTAAAGTTGCACTTAGTGTCAACCAAGTAAAGTTGCACTTAGTATTAACTGAGTGAGGAAGCACTCAGTGATAACCAAGCTCAGGAGGTTATCGAAGAAGTTAGTTTCCACCGAGTGACACTATATCTACTGAGTCACCAATGGTTACCGAGTTCCAGGCAACATTTTATGACTAGTATGAACCAAGCCCCTAACTCTACCGAGTGCATGATGATGCCAAGTAACATAGTGGATGCCGCATATCAGAAGGTCATCAAGTCTGTCTGAAGAACTCGAGTTTATTTTACTATTTGGCTGACTTAGTTATATTTTGTTTACTTGTTTGTGGCCGACCTTGCATGAATAATTATTGGAATGGTATATATATATAATGTATTATATCATTCAAGAGAAATATACAATTGACACATTCAAGAATACACAAGAGATAGAATATTGCAAAAAAGGAGGGACATAAGATATGATATGCGAATTCATCAGCAGAAAAGAATACTCAGCAAGGTCTACCAGGAGCAGAAATGATTTCATCAATCACAGAAGGTGATCTACAATAAAGAACTCAGTCAAGTTGTAAGTTGATCTGTTGGTTCATCCTAACAGGTGAATCATTTTTGTAAATCCTTTAACAGGGTAGACTTAACCGTCTTTATTCAAATCTCCTAACAGAGTGTATACTTATAAAGTATGTTTGTAAATTCTCTAACAAGGTGGATCTAGCAATCCTCTATGCTCCTAATAGGGTAGATCACTAGAAGTGATCACTGTAAGCCTTAATCGGCCAACTTCATACTGTAGTAACAAAGCTTTGTGGGTATCATCCCCACCCCAGTTTTACTTTCTATTTTTGGAAGGTTTTTGGGTCACCAAATATCTATGCATATATGGTTTAAATGTTTAATAGTCTTTGTGCAGCAGGATAGATAAGTAAATGTTTTGTATGGTTGACTTAAAAAGTTTTATTGTTACTGATTCACCCCTCCCCTCTCAGTAACCTATTATATCTTAATTTTCTCTTATTAAATTTTATTGCCACCAATGAATCTTGGATTTTTTTCTTTGCAAATTTGATGTACTTTGAAATTCCTATTTCATCAACCCTATGTATGCTGTGTAACATAAATATGCTATTAAAAATAGAATTTAGACATCTTGTACATGTTCAAGAGTGCCATCTTTAAACCTCACCCACACCAAGAGTGTATGTCATCTTTGATGTCAAAGGTTGATGAGCAATGTCTTCTAGAGGATTATTCTAAATTTTTTTAAAAAAAATTGAGATGCTTATGATGGTTGTGTGTCTACTTTAGTAGCTTGTCATCTTCTTTGCCAAGTTAGACATTATGCCTTGTCAACATTTTCCAAAAGGTGCGAATACATATGAACCTTCGATGATCAAGGTCATATAAATTCTAGAGGGTTATTCTAAATAACAAGAGAATTTTCTTGAGGTAGTTAAGCTAGTTTTGTGTCTACTTTAGCAGCTTGTCAGCTACTTGGCTATCCTCATTCTAGCCAAGTTAGATGTTATTCCTCATCAATATTTTTGAAAATGTGTGACTACATATGAAGTGTAGCAATAGAAATGAAGTGAGTTTCTTTTTAAGGCATTGAGCATTTATTCAAATTTTTTTGGAGCTACCTCAATTTCTTTTTGTAACATTTTTTATGTAGTTTTCTTTAGAGTTTTATATCAGAATGGTAGTCATGCATTTCAATTGAAGTTGGGTGATGTCTTGTGGGAATAAGTTTATTGGCCAATTCAAAAATAAGTATTGTATGTCATTTCTTAGTGAGTGGAGTGATACGTGCCAATAATTATGAGGCTAACATGTGAACAAATTTAGGCCACACATGTTTTAGGAGGTTTGAATCATAGAGGTATCCTGATTTGGTTAGATGGTGAAGTCAAGCATGAAAACATTAAACTATTTGAGTTTTGAATAGAAATAAAGTAGTACCATGCATGAAGTAGATTAGTTAATGAGTTGTTTTTTGTGAAATAAAGTAGTTCCATTTGTAAGACATTATTTTCTTTAATCATTTTAATTGAGGAGTCCTTCTTTTCTTCATAGAAGCATAGCTAGGTGTTTCTAGATCATGGTTTGGAAGTGTGTGAGGAAGTGTTTGATGCAAAAGAGAAAGATGTATAAAAAAAGGGACAACTATCAAGTATGGCTTTCTATATTTTCTTTCTTTTAATTTTCAATGTGTGATTTTAGGCTCACAATTTTTAATATAAATCTTGGGAACCTTAAATATTACATGCATCTTAGCTAGGAAAACCGGGCTAAATTTTAGGGCAATGCAACTTTGTTATGAATGTTTTATGTGGTTTTATAAATCCTACAATTGATCACTAGTAGAAAATAAAGTATAAACATTAGGAATATAGGTGTTTTTTTGACCTAAAATCTATTCATCTTCACATTAAAGTGAATGATATCTCAAAATGGTACATGGAATATGTGGATTGCTCTGATAAAAATAAAAAGAAAATAAAACACATATCTTTGCTCTACTTTGCAACAACAAACTAAAAATAATAGACAATTGTGGTGCCTTTCACAAGACTTCTAAACTCAACTAATTCCAATCTTTAGTGTGAGTTGTGGAGGCAGTTTCTTATATCTATAGCCTTTCCAATCTTAACTAATAATGTTTCCCATAGTTTTTTAGCCATCTCCCAACCATCAAGTTAGAAAATAATGACAACTTTAATTAAAATGTTATTGTTATCAATAATCATAAGTTTAGAAACAAGTGTTTTTTTAAGGAAATGGTAGTCCTAGATTGGGGATATTTCATATATGTGGGTCTTGTGATCCTTAAAGAACCTTTTCTTTGTGTGTCCTTCTCCCAAACTATTTGGAATTATTTTGTGCATTTTTGTGCCAAATGGATTAGGGCTCAAACCACATCTTGGTGAGATATTTTTTTTGGTTGCTTTGACAATTTTCATTAATACAAGTAATTAGTTCAAGAATGATTGGTTATCATCTACAAAAATATTATGGTTTTTATGGCCTAATAGGAAAATGTAGGTTTTCTAGGCAAAGGGTTGGGCAGTTGCTGATTTCTATGATGGATATGAATTGATAGACATCAATGTTCCTAAAGATATGGTAAAAATTAACCTAAAATATAATATTAAAATAAAATTGTATATCCTTCTTTCTTGAGAACTTGGTTTGAATCTAAACTCCAATCTATAGATATTCCATAAGCTACTTGCAAGTGGATTTGTTAGTGTGTGACACCAAGTTTTCCATTATTTATTTTGGTCCACAAAGGTGAATTTAAATGGATTGGTGTAGTTTTGGTAGCTTCTGATGGTGTGATAGAAATATATGATCTTGATAATTTGGATGAGATCATTGTATTCAATTCCAAAACATTGGATAGCTAATTGCCCCAAGTACACTACAATCATCACTCAAAAAATCCATACAATCATTGAAGCTAAGGAATTGGAAAAGAAACATATGAAGGAAAATCCATCCAAAATGTTTCCTTTCTTCCTTGTAAACTGATGTATTGCAATTTTTTTTCTTTAATTGGTCTAATATCAATGTTGATAATTTATGAAAACATGCATATTTTTCACTCCTGATTTTTTCATCTTATAGGTTTTAATATTGTTGGTTGTTGTCCACATGTTGTTAGCATTGGGTGGGCTATGCTATGTACTTGAGGATTATAAGTCATTGGTCTAAATATTTCCATCAGGCTTCTCTTGGAACAACATTACATGGTGAGCACCTTACTATTTTGGACATAAAGCTTGCGTCACAAGATTCTAATAGATCAATTGATGGAAGCTGGGAACAAATGAGGTGTCTTTCTAATTAAACTAAATAAATGATAACAACTATCTTCCAAAAACATGAAGTCTTAAGAAGAATCCTAAAGGCTCAATAGGACCTATCACTTGCCAAACACATGATGGTCTCTTTCAACTATAGGTCCCTCACTCCAAGCCTTTGAGAGGATATGTTATAATTGAGTGAATGAAGTACATATATACCAGTAGGTCCTTGATCAAAGACAACTACAAAATAAGTATTTCTACATTTTTCTCACTTTAAAAACCCCAACCTACCTCTCAATAATAATGAAAATATTTAATATACTCCCTAGAAAGAACAATGCCAATCTTGTTATAGCACTTCATTCAAAATCTAAGATAAACCATGCTGAAGAACTAGTATAACAACATAAATAGGGCATTTGTTACTATATCCAACACACAATTTTCATATAAGAACACCTTGACCTTTTTAGCATTCCTCTTCATATAGTTTTCATATTTTCTTAAAAATCTGTATCTTTTTCATTTTTTATGCTACACAATCAACAATTTTAGATAGCCATGAATGGATCAGTTACTAGCTCTAAGGGAAAAGTCGTCACTTGTAAAGGTAATTTGTTCTCTGATGTGATTTTTCAAGGTTGAATTATAATCTTACTTCCAAAAATTGAGATTTTAAAAGAGAAATTTGATTAATGGTGCATTTGTTGAAGTTGCCATGTGTTGGGAACCTAGGGAAGCTATGGTAATGGAGGAAATTCAAGTGGCTCCATCACAGGCTTTGGAAGTTCACATTAGAATCATATGAACTTCTTGGTGTCACACTGATGTTAGTTTTTGGAGTAATAAATAGGTTGCTACTTTTTCATTTCTCATTTTCTTTCAGCACACCTCGATAATTGATAAGTATGAATTTGTGATGTGGAGTTGTCAAAATCACACAAGGTAACTCAAATTTTTGGTCACGAGGTAGTTGGGCATGTTGTTCTCTTTAAATTTCATGTTTTTGTATTGAATAACAGTATTTTTTGTCAAATGATCACATTTCAAGTTTGTATGGTGTAGAAGAGTGAAAGTGTGGGGGAAAATGTAAAGGTTGTTGAGGACGAAGATCTGGTGATACCCATGTTCATGTCGCATTGCACTAATTGTGTGGATTGCAAGTCAACAAAAAGAAATATATGTTCTAGATTAGAGACTAAAATTGCAAGAACCATGCTAAATGATAATGGTACAAGATTCAGCATCAATGGGAAGCCTATATACCATTTTTTGGGTGTTTCTAGCTTCACCAAATACACTATTTTAGAAGTTGATGTTGTTGTCAAGATAGATCCAATGGCTGCCCCTTATAAAGTTTGTCTTTTTTGTTATAGGGTCACAATGGGTAAATATATTACATTTTTTATTTATTGGATAGCTTGTTTCAATTGGAGAACAACAACAATGTATAAGACAATTGTAATTGTCAAATGTCATAGAATAAGTCCTTTCCAATAGTATTTGATTGAAGAATTGGAACATCCCCATTTCTATAAAAGTATAGTGTGTTTTACAAATTAAAATCTTGTGATTGTTTTGAAGAATTTATTACCTTTTCTATTGTTTTTTAGGGTTAGGTTAGAAAAAGTCTCCATTATGGTTGTTTTTGGTCTATGAACTATTAGCATGGCTATAATTGACTTACTCTTCTTACACTTGATCCCAACATCTTCATCCAATGAAAAATACAACAGATTTCATTTATAGATTTTGTAGCTATTTCATATGTTTTATTTTTAACTTGAATAGTTGTAGGTTGCAAAAGGTGCAAGAATAAAAGGTGCATCTAGAATCATCAATGTTGATTTGAAGCCTGAAAAGTTTGACATTGGTACAGTGATGGATTTGAACATATTTCATGTTATTTTCCGTATAAATTGATCATATTTATTATATAATTGGAGAAGCAATCTATGGACTAACTTATAGTCAAATTCATGACAAATTTTGCAGCTTAATTGCCATTTACTCCCAAGTTATTGTTGGAAATATTCAAAACTATGCTAAGTTACTAAGAGGGGAGGGGTAAATTAGTAACTTCTAAAAATTTATCAATTTTATTTATTAATCCAATAAATCAATTAGCACTTAATTCATCACATTTGTTCTACTTGCATGAATGAGAAACTAAAAACATGAAAGCATCCATAACACTTGAACACATATATTTGGTGACCTAGAAACCTTCCAAATAGAAAGTAAAATTGGGATGGGGATGATACCCACAAACTTTAGTACTGCAACATAAAGTTGGTTGGTTAAGGTTTACATTGATCACTTATGATGATCTACCCTATTAGGAGAAATTAGGATTGCTAGGTCCACCTTGTTAGAGGTTTTACAAACATACAATGAAGTATGCACTCGGTAAAGAGATTTATGAAGAGACTATTAGGTCTACCTTGTTTAGAATATTTTGACTAGTTCACCTATTAGAATGAAATATTAGATCTCTAATTTGCAACTTAATTTATTGAGCTTATAATTTTATGTACTGATCACCTTTTTGTGATAGATAAGACTCTACTACATCTTATGCTAATATGGCCTGCACTTTCGCATATATATTCGTACACTACTTCATATGCTTCATATACTTTATTATATATTTTTTATATGGATATAATACAATATATTACATATATATACCAACCCAAATTTCATAATTACAAAGTTGGCCATCATACAAGTTAACACCAATATTACAAAGTTGGCCTACATGAAGACACTTAGGTTCTAAAGATTGAATTGGTGAAGTTCTGATACACATCATCCACTATCATTTCTCAGCATCATCATGTACTCAATAGATGTAGAAGCTTAGTCCATATTGATCACCTTCAAAGTAGTCTTGAACTCAGTCTGCATTGCTGACTTGGTAGATACTGTGCAACTTGGCATAAATTGAATCACTTGTTTATCATGATAGAATTGGGTAAACACTATCACCATAAGCTCAGTTAACACTAGCTTCACATTACATGAACTAAAAACTTGGTAGACACTGTAATGCTCTATAACCACTAATAAACTTAGTGTATACTAAATGCATGGTTTGAACTATTGAACTTCAAACTGATTAAATCTACTCGGTAAACATTGTTGTGCTTGGAAAACACTATAAATTGTACAATGAGTTTGGCAGCCATACAAAACTTGAATAAGTGTGTTTCACTAATAACAAATTTGACTAATATGTTAATAGTTATACCCTCTACCTTGCAGCTAAGATCATAGTTTTAGTACTTGATATTTATGTGTTAATTATCAATAGTAAAATTGTTCTTGTTGAATTATGGGCTTTTTTCTATTGGAGGTCTATTATTTTTTATTTATAAGCAAGAAAATTTCTATTCATTCTTTAATCTAATTCCTTTCTAGCAAGTATTTATCTACAAACATTACCTAGTGTTATAGACTTTTCCCAGCCATCAAATCTAGACAAGCCTCAAACTATTACTATCGATAGCATGTGTTTACGCTTATTGAAGTATAGAATTGGAGATTCAAATTTTCACTTCTAGTATTTCAATTGAAAATACTTCTTCAATTGTCTCATTTTTTCTAATATGTTTTACTACTAATATTTGTTGGGTATTTCTTAACAAGAGGAATCTGTATATACAATGAAGAAGGTGAATCTTCAAAATAAAGTACCCAAAAGAATCAAAAAGCTTCTTGCAATCACTATGGAAAGTTAGGTCATACATCAAACAAATGCTGGAGCAATGGAAAAGAAAAATTCAATGGTAAATGTTTCAATTGCAATCAGCATGGTCACAAAGAAAATGAGTGCAAAGAAAAACCAAAATTTGAAGGCAACTATCACAAATGCAAAAAACATGGTCACAAGGCATTCCAATGCAGATCCAAATCATTCAATCCACCTAAACAACTTGTCAAAGCCATATTTGGATGGGACTACAACACCTGGTGCAAATGTCACTATTGTGGAGAATATGGACATGCTGGCATAAATTGTGCAAGACATCACCTAAGGAAGAAGGAAACTACTATAAGGTGCTACACATGTACAAAACTTGGTCATATAGCTAGAAATTGCATGAATATAGAAAGAATTGAAGATGAGAAGAAAATCAAAGCAGACAACATTCGAAAGAAAATGAAGAAAAAATGGATTCCTAAATCTACTGAACAAGATAAGTCAAGCAATGGAAATGTCACTCAAGAAATGAGTGACTCCATCATTTCCAATTAACAATCATAAAAGAAAGTATGGAACTGCATCCTCCAAGAATCATCCTAAGTAGTTCCAAAGGAAGAAAGATGATCAGAACAGTATTCAGATACACTTTGATCCTAGTCTTAACCGAGTTTGGTCGGGTGCAATAAAGTTTCATTTACCAAGTTATATCAACCAAGCAAGGTAGGTTCATGTTCTTACCGAGTTACATTGGTACATCAATATTTTGTTTTCATCATCGAGTTGATAGTATCTACCATGCAAGTGGATGACAACCTGTCATTTCATCTACCATCATACCAAGCATTTATGATGAATGTTTTGTCAAAAAGGGCAAAATTTGATCTCATTCTTCACTACGAACTTTGAGCTAAGTTATCTTCTGCTATTCCAGAGCAAGCTTAAAGGATTTTCAAGTGAATTTTTTTTTAAGAGTGAAGAATCTATTCAGAATTTCTCTTCACTTACCAAGCAGCAATGGCATCTAGTAGCAGCAGCACCAAGGCAAAGAGAGGCTCAGAAATGCTGGTTAAAGGTGTGGAATGGAAGGTTCCAAACTTCAAATTAGCACCAGCAATTGCAAAATAACTTGAACCTAACAGTGCTCAGTCTCAAATTCCTCCAAAGGTACTCCTTATAAATGACATTCGCTCTCATTTCAAATGTTCCATTCAAGAAATTGGAAACCCAAAAATTGATAATGCCCTAGGAGAAATGAGCGTAGATGGGAATTTGAAACCTGAGCATAAGCATCTTGAAACAAAAGGGTTAACCCACATTTCACATTTGCCAAGAAATTTTCAAATTAAATGGGTTAGGTATGTACTCAGTTGAGTTCACAATGGGAAATTATGGTTAGAGAAAATAGTGCTTATCATAAAGAAAATGATTAACAAGATTACTGGCCTTCCCATATTGATCAAAGCTAAGACTACCAAAACCCTAGGTCGGGAAGAATTGCAAAGGCTAACCCAAGCAGAATGGGATGGTAGAGAACTTAAGCTTAGTACAGTAGCTGACATTGAATTAAGATTTGGTATTCACATCATTGCTCATAAAATTTACAGTTCCAGCCATCCAAAATGTGTACCTTGTGAAGCAGTAGATTTAGCATATAAGGTAGTAAAGAAGAATGTTGATTTCGATCTATTTGAATTGCTTTTGTCTCAATTTAACAAAAATATGGAAAGCATAAGGACTTCAAAGAACAATTCCTTCAAATTCAGTTCACTTTTGATCTGTTTATTTTTCTATGTTCAAAAGTCTTTTCCATCAAAAGGATCAATAGTATGGAGAAAAGATATTCCCATTCTCTATCAAATAAATGAGTTTATTGCAGAGTTAGGTTAAAATTTTGATAGTATTTTGGATAATTACTTTGAAGATTTTAAGGAAATAATGAACAATAGGTTCTGGATTCCACCTAAGCTGGTTGAGGAATACAAAGAAGATGTATGCTTTATGGTAGATTATGACAAGGTATACATACAAGCAGTCAGGCCCTGAGTTGCATGGGTGAAACCTCTTCCTTATGAGGTTAATATTAATGAAACTAGAGATATCATAGAAGCACTAGTGAATGAACTAGTAGACTCAAAGCAACTAGTCTTTGGAACTTATGATGAAGCTAAAGCTAGAATTGAGATTTCAATCAAAATCCCTCAGGTCATTAGCAAAGGAAAGAGGAAGATTGCAAAGCTAAAAATAGAACTTGGTCCTCTGATGATTACTGAAGGAAAAGGAGAAGATGATGAAGAAGAAGAGGAAACCGAGTCAGAAAAAGAAGAGGAGCCTCAACGGAAGAAAGGTAAGGTGATTATCACCAAACCTAAAAAGCAAGCTACTGTAGTCTTCTCCATAAGAACAAGAAAGGGGAAGAAGGAACCTATATTTTTCAAGCCTCCACTCACATTTGAAGCAAGGTTGAAGCAATTAGAAGAAGGTACTAGCTTCACAAAATTCAAAGCATTGAAGTTTGAGACAAGAACTGAATAAGAGAAAATGCAGATTGAGGAGTTGGTATTGAATAAAATGGGAAGATGGAAATACTCTCCAGATGAGATTGCCTCTTAGATCCCTAAAGATCTATTGGAGAGGTTGCAACCAAGATGGGAAATTGCAACCAAAATTGTCAAAGATATCTTTGAGAAAACCCTAAAAAATCTCCTGTTGAGTCTCACTGATGCAAAAGTAAAGAAATCACTAAAAGATCATGAAGGTAATATGATGATTAGATTCCACACTTGTTTGATATTAATCAAAGACATTGAGCGTGTTGTCAATGATGCAACAAACATGTGGAAACATGTCTATCATCTACATAAATCTAGTGAGGATATTGTTGAAATCAAAGACAATGACAACAGTGATGATGATGGCATTGAAAATATTCCAGGGGATCTGCATTCAATGATGATAAATGTTGAGGAAGAATTCAAGGTAGATGAAATGGAGGAAGATGACAAGGAAGATGAAATGGAGGAAGAAGAAGCTGATCAAGCTAAGGAGGAAGATGATCCTGTAAAAATTGCAGCCAAAGTCATTGCATCTCTTCCTCACTCTCCACCTAAAGCAGCTACATCAACTGTAGAGATAGCCTCTACTAGCGAGATTGTGTGCACAACAGCTTAATCAATTGCTCAATCTTCACCTGTCTCCTCTTAGCTTCGGGCACTATCTATGCAAGTGTCTACCACTTCATTAACCGAGTTGTAGCCATCTTCATTGACTGAGGCATCATCAGCTATAGCAGTAAGTTCATCAGGCATATCAACTTCTACTGCAGAGTGTATAGTAAGTGTATCCACTAGTACTTCAATTTTGACAACTTCATCTGCTCCAATTTTTGCATTTGTTAGTTCTCCCATACCAACCTGTACATCAATCTTTTGAAGAACATCAATTTTTGATACTATTAGCACTTGTCTCAGTTTTCCTCTAGCTAGTCCTATTCTAGTTTTGTCAACCAATCTAGCCTCATCAACTATTGTTTTAGATTCAAAGGGAAAAGGTGAAGTCACTGCAGGAAAAGCAAAAAGATACATGATTTCCAGCAAGGCAGTGGATCAGGAAATAGACTTGGATAAGGACATTGTTAAGCTAAGGCATGAGAGAGATTGTTAAGCTGAGGAATATAGTATTATTGAAAGTGTTAAGAATATTCTGACAGAGGCTATAGGTGTTGAAGTATATTCTACTCAAAACATTATGATTTAGTTAGAAGAGGTTGTATATAAATTCAATGAGGATACCTCTAGCCAAGAAAAATTGATTGAAAAGGAAGAGAAGAAATTTGACAATAAGGTGCTTGAGCACATTGCTCAGCATATTGCATTAAAATAGGTAGAACTGTCTACAATTTTGAGTAATTTTGAACATTCTTTTAATAATGTAACTTCACTTTTTGGCAAACTTTGTGATGTTACCGAGTATACTAAGGAAATCAAAGAAAAGTTGAATACAATTGATGAGGATATGAAGGTCAGTGCACAAATGTTGCAGCTTGACCACAGTTCAAGTTCATCCCATCATCTCAGAATAATATTTTTGTCAGAGAAACAGGCAGAATTGTTGAGAGAGGAAGCAAGGATCAGGTGTACTCTGATTGACATCCAAAATATGATCCTTCCTATCATGGACATAATGCAGAAGCATATTGCCCATTCCAAAACATTGATTCATGACAAAAACTTCTCAATTGCAGATCATATGATTGAACTCTCTGCAGAAGTTCAAGTAGCACTCTCCACCAGCAAACTTTTGCAAGAAAATTGGGATAAGACATTGGCTCTTATTCTCAAGGTACATTCTGAGTTTATCTCTCATTTTGGACTCTTTGTGTAAATATATATTGTTTAATTTGGTATTATTGTCAAAAAGGGGGAGATAGCACACTCCAAGAGATAAAGAAATAATTGTGCAAGAAATATGTGTAATGACTTGTAAATACTGTGCATATTGTATGGGGGAGATACATGTAAGAAAAATATGTGTAAATAAGACTTGTAAAGAGAAATTTAAAAATAAAAAAATCAGAACTGTATATTCCTTTTTGCACATAAAATTTGAATCATAATTGTTTTTGTAACTATTGCCAAAGGGGGAGATTGTTGGCATAAAGTTATTTTCCATTAGTGACAATACTCACAGCTCAAACCGAGTAATACAGTGTAGACCGAATGATGGCAACACAGTTCAAACCGAGCACTGGCAACACCGTTCAAACTGAGCACTGAAGACATAGTTCAAACCGAGCATCAAAGACACAGTTTTAACCGAGTGAAGTTGCACTTAGTGTTAAACGATTAAAGTTGCACTTAGTGTCAACTGAGCAAAGTTGCACTTAGTGTCAACCAAGTAAAGTTGTACTTAGTGTCAACTGAGTAAAGTTGCACTTAGTATTAACCGAGTGAGGAAGCACTCAGTGATAACAGAGCTCAAGAGGTTATCGAAGAAGTTAGTTTCCACCGAGTGACACTATATCTACCGAGTCACCAATGGTTACCGAGTTCTAGGAAACATTGTATGACTAGTATGAACTGAGCCCCTACCTCTACTGAGTGCATGATGATGCTGAGTAATGTAGTGGATGCCGCATATCAGAAGGTCATCAAGTCTGTCTGAAGAACTCGAGTTTATATTACTATTTGGCCGACACAGTTATATTTTGTTTACTTGTTTTTAGCCGAGCTTGCATGAATAATTATTAGAATGGTATATATATATATATATATATATATATATATATATATATATTGTATTATATCATTCAATAGATATATACAATTGACACATTCAAGAATACACAAGAGATAGAATATTGCAAAAAGGAGGGACATAAGATATGATATGCGAATTCCTTAGTAGAAAATAATACTTAGCAAGGTCTACCAGGAGTAGAAATGATTTCATCAATCACAGAAGGTGATCTATAATAAAGAACTCAATCAAATTGTAAGTTGATCTGTTGGTTCATCCTAACAGGTGAATCATTTTTGTAAATCCTTTAACAGGGTAGACTTAACTGTCTTTATTCAAATCTCCTAACAGAGTGCATACTTATAAAGTATGTTTGTAAATCCTCTAACAAGGTGGATCTAGCAATCCTCTTTGCTCCTAACAGGGCAGATCACCAGAAGTGATCATTGTAAGCCTTAACCAAACAACTTCATACTGCAGTAACGAAGCTTTGTGGATATCATCCCCACCCCAGTTTTACTTTCTATTTTTGGAAGGTTTCTGGGTCACAAAATCTTTGTGCATATATGGTTTAAATTTTTAATAGTTTTTTATGCAGCAGGTTAGATGAGTAAATGTTGTGTATGGTTGACTTAAAAAGTTTTATTGTTACTGACTCACCCCTCCCCTCTCAGTAACCTATTATATCTTGAATATTTCCAACAGTTTCTTCCCCATACTCTAAGTCTCTCTCAGACAATATACAATATACTAAGTGTCTCTCATCTTTTTTGATAGTAATGCCAAAGATTTATTCTAACTTATTTACATAGAGACACCAAAATGAGATAAGAATTTAGAATGTACCTTGAGAATGACTACCAATGTTTTATCCCAATTCTCTTGTAGGATCTTGGATGTATGAAGTGTAATTTTTACCTTTGTAGATAGCTCTATCATGTGATCCACAATAGAGAAGTTATTATCATGGATTAAAGTTTTTGAATATACAATATGTTTTTGCATTGTATCCATGTTTGGAAGGATCATATTCTATATATCAATCAATTTTGATCGGATCCTTGGTTCTTCTCTTAACAATTTAGCCTACATATTTGACAAAAATATGATCTTCTTGAAATGTGCAGAGCTTGAACTAGGGTCAAGTTGCAATTGCTAAGCACTGGCTTTTAGATCTATATCAATTTTGGACAATTTGTCCCTTATTTCCTTTGTGAACTTAGAGACATCACATATCTTCCCAAAAAGTGATGACAAATTTGAATAGGATGTCTCAAGATTGATCAAAATTGTAGAAAGCTCTGCTTGATGAATTGCTATTTTCTGAGTAATGTGCTCCAACACTTTATTATTGAATTTATTTTCATCTTTCTCAATTAGCTTGTCTTGTCCATCTGTGTCCTCATTGAATTTTTGAACTACTTCTACTAATTGAAATAAAATAGGTTGAGAAGAATCAACCTCAATTCCTATTAGCTCTACCAAAATATTCTTGGCATTGTTAGTAATCTTATACTCTATCTCTCTCCTCTCTAAGTCTTTTTTTTTACCCTTTTTCTATAGGAGTTCACCAAATGTTTGCATTTTCTATGGGGTAAGCTTATAGATATCCCAATGGGGGATTACTATTTTCTCATCTAAATCAATATCATCCTCTATTTCCTTTCCTTTCCCCAAAAATTTTGTAGTCAGTTGAGCCTTAGGCTCAACTGTCCTTCTATTTATTACCTTTGTGTCTGGAATGGAAACAATAGTAGATATACTTGGACTTTTAGTGAAAACTGATACTGTACTAACTAATGGAATACTTATAGAAATGCTTGAGGAATCCAAAATTGATGAGGTCAAAACTGTAGAATCCAAAATTGAAGTAGAGAAAACTAGGGTACTTACCACTGATGTACTCAAAGCTAAAGAAGTCAAAATTGGAGAAGTGAAGACCAAAGAACTCAAATCAATAGATGAAGGAGTCTAAAGCTTGGTGGATAAAGTGGAAGTTACTTCTGTCAATGATGTACTAAGCTAAGTGGGGGTAGAAAGTGATTGGACATATGACATATCAATAGTAGTCACAACCAAACTTGCTAAAGTTATCTCCATACTTGATCTAGTCAATAGTTTTCCCAGAGAGTGAGGAAGTGAGGCAATGATAGCTATAGCTATCTTGACTAGGTCAATTTCCTCATTATCTTCCTTATCTTCCTTAGTAGCTTCTTGCTCCTTGAATTCTTCATAATCAACTATAACAAACTGAGTTGATCCTTCATCATCTTCTTCATCCTTGTCTTCATCATCATCATCATCCTTTACTTCAACTGGATATTCACTTGGTTTATGAAGATGGTAGACATTTTTCCATGTATTAATTTCGTTCTTTACAACATATTCAATATCTCTCATCAAAATTAGACAAGTTTTAAACTTAATAGTCATTTTGTCTTCATTTTCCTTTAATTATTAATTCACCTCAGCATCTGTCATGCTTGGTAGTAGCTACCTCAAGGTTTGAGCATATATGTCTTTGATAGTTTTCTTGGAAAATTCCCATCTCAGCTTTATTTGTTTCCATTAATACACTAGGAATCTAGCTAGCTGGTCAGGTGAATACTTCCATTGACCCATTTTTGTCCATGACTAGATCTTTGATCTATTTCTTCTCAACCTTAGTCCTAGTCTCATATTTCAAAGCTTTGAAGGTGGTTATACCAGCTCCATCTCTTAATTCCTTCAACTTATCCTAGAAAGTGAGTAGATATTTGTTAAATATGATATCACCACCTTCCTTGTCAGCTTTCTTTCATGACCTTCTTATGAGGACTACAATGGATGGCTTGGGTGGCTTGGTGATGATCACCTTGCCTTTCTTCTTCAAAGGTTCTTCTTCTTTCTAAGATTCTTAGACATCCTATGCTTCTTCCACATCCTCACCTTTACCCTCAATTAACAAGAGAGGTGCACTTAATTTTAGTTTGGCTATCCTTCTCTTCCCTTTGTTAACCACCTAAGGGAGCTTTATTTCTATCTCTATTTTGCACTTAGCTTCTTCATAAGTTCCAAAATAAGGGGCTTGGGATTAATAGGTTCATTGAAAAGGGCTTCAATGATGTTCTTTGTCTCATCAATATTCACCTCATAGCCAAGAGGTTTGACTCACACAACTCTAGGCCTAATTGCCTAGATATATACCTTTTCACTGTCCACCATGAAGCATACATCATCCTTGTAATATTCAACTAACTTCTTTGAAATTCTAAACCTATTATTCACTTTCTCTTTGAACACATCAAATTAGTTATCCATGATGCTGGCATAGTTCTCACCCATTTCTACAATATATTCATTTATTCGATAAAGTACAGGCACATCTTTTCTCTAGACTAGAGTGCCTTTAGAAGGGAAGAACTTCTGAACATAAAAGAGTAGACAAGTTAATAGTGAACCAAATTTGCATGGGTTGTTCTTTGATGTTCTAATACTTTCCATATTTTTGTTGAATTTCTTCAATAATAAGTCAGTAAGGTCATAAGATAGGTTATTTTTAACCACTTTATATGCCAAATCCATGGCTTCACATGAAACACTATTAAGATGGCTTGAACTGTATATCTTATGAGCAATAATATGAATTCCAAATTTCAATTCTACATCAATAACACTACTTATCTTCATACCTCTACCATCCCATTTAGCTAGGGTTTTCTTCTCCAACTCTTCTTGATCGAGGGTTTTTGTTGTTTTGGATTTGGAAAGTATGGGAAGGCCATTGATTCAATGAATCATATTCTTTATTATCAGAATCAGCTACTCTAACCACAACTATTTTTTATGCACCCAGCTAAGGATAAACCTAATCAATTTAATTTGAAATTTTTGGGGCATATGGGGAATATGTGTCAATACTTTTTCTTCCAAATGTTGATGCTTGAGTTTTAGGGTTTCATCAACACATAACTAACCTAGGGCATCATCCATCTCTAGAGTATCAATTTCTTGAATAATATATTTAAAATGAGTATGAATGTCATTAACAAGAAGTACCTAGGGAGGGATTTGGGATTGAGCTCTGCTTGGGTCTAGGGTTTCAACAACTGCAGGTGCAAGCTTGAAATTTGGCACTTTCCATTCAACTCCTTGAACCAACATGTCAGACCCTTTCTTGACCTTACTACTTCTTGATGCCATCTTCACTCAATAAATTGAGAGAACTTCAAAAAACTTTTGTAGGAAATTCACTCAAATCACTTGATCCCACTAAAACTCACTTCTTCACAATAGTAATAAAAAATTCATGGTAAGAAATGAATTCAGTTTCATGCCTTTTGTTAAAAAAAAAAATTTAATGATTGATATGAAGGTAGATGAGTTGACATCATGCTTTATAGATTGTCATCCATTATTTTTCTTTGATCACTCAGCAATGTCTTCTAAACTCAATAACCATAGGTACCCTTGTTACTCCCAACCTTGCTTGGTAGAGTGTATGACCAAACCTTACTTGATAGACAAGGTAACTTAATGATAACTGATACCGATCTTGCTTAGTGATTCCTTTGTATCTTGAATACTAATTTGGATCTTTGCTACCTTCTAACTAGAACTATTTTGGATGCTATCTTGATAATCTAGTTCTAGTTCTCCTTTGAGAACTTAATTTGAAGTGGTAGAGTCACCTAATTCTTGAGTGACTTGACCATTATTTCTTGGACTAGTATCCTTGGTAGACATAGGAATCCATTGCTATCTCATCTACTTTCAAATGTTATTAGCCTTTTCTTTCTTCTCATCTTCAATTCTACCTGTATTCATATAGTTCTTGGCAAGATGACCAAGTTCTATACAAATGAAACATCTTTTGGTGGTATCTCTTTTTCTCATATGATGTTTAACACAATTAATGCCAATGTGTCTAAATTCTCCAAAGTAATGACATCTATACTAGGTGTTGCAGTCCCAACCAAATATTGCTTTCACAATTTTCTCTACTAGATTGAATGTCTTGGTTTTTTATTTTGATGCCTTGTGTCCTTGTTTCTTGCATTTGTGACACTTGCCCTCAAATTTTGGTTTCTCTTTGCATTCATTAGCCCTATGACCATGTTGATTACTATTATAGCATTTTCCATTTAATTTTTCTTTCCTATTACCCCAACATTTGTTTGATATATGACCTATCTTACCATAGTGATTGCAAGTAGGTCTTTGATTCTTTGGAGGATTCACCCTATTCTTTGTATCCAATTCCTTCTTTTCCCTTTTGTCTATAGAGATTATATTCATTCAACTAAGTCATGTCTTCTTAGGATTTCATCATCCTTCCATTGAGTTGCCTTCTAGAATTTTGATCATTTTGCAATCTTTCATTCTCTAATCTTAGGTTCATGATTTATTAATTTACATTGGTGAGTTGATTGATGAAGTTAGTGTGCTGGAGGGATAGATGTTGTATCTCATTATCTTTACCTTCCATTTCTACTTTTATTTTTATTTTTCTCTTCCATGACTTCACATAGCCTTACTGACTAGATTTCTTGTCTCTTCTTAGTTTCCTCACTTCTTCTTGCAATGAATCATTATTTTCTAAGATTTTTTTAATTGCATTATTTGCTTCGTCTCAGCTGCTTGAAGGGAAAATGTCTTTAATTCTTTCTTCAATATAAAGATGACCATTCATCTGATTTGCAAGTTCCTTCCTTCTCTTTAAGGATTGGGAAAGTTTCTTCTTAGCTTTCTTGAGTTTGGTAATGGCCATTTCAAGATCCAAATTTTCATTGTTAATAGCTTTTCCAAGTTTGAATATCTCCATATCCTTAATCTTTTCTCAAGCTATTAAACTTTCTCCTAAGAACCACAAAGCTCTAATACCAATTGTTGGAAATATTCAAGACTATGCTAAGTTACTGAGAGAGGATGGGTGAATTAGTAACTTCTAAAAATTTATCAATTTCAATTCTTAATCCAATAAATTGATTAGCACTTAATTCATCACATCTAATCTAATTGCATACATGAGAAACTGAAAAACATGAAAGCATCCAGAACACTTGAACACATATATTTGTTGACCCAAAAACCTTCCAAATAGAAAGTAAAACTGGGGTGGGGATGATACCCACAAAATTTAGTATTGCAACATAAATTTGGCTGGTTAAGGCTTACATTGATCACTTATAATGATCTACCCTATTAGGAGCAATTAGGACTACTAGGTCCACCTTGGTAGAGGTTTTACAAATATACAATGAAGTATGCACTCTGTAAAGAGATTTATGAAGAGACTGTTAGGTCTGCCTTGTTTAGAGGATTTTGACTGGTTCACTTGTTCGAATGAAATAGTAGATCTCTTATTTACAACTTTATTTTTTGAGTGAGATACTTTTTTCTATTGATCGCCTTTTTGTGATAGATAAGACTCCACTGCATCTTATGTTGATATAGCCTACACTTCTGCATACATATTCATACACTGCTTCATATGGTTCATATTCTTTATTATATATTTTTTGCATGTATATGATACTATACATTACATATATATACCAATCCAAATTACATAATTATAAAGTTGGCCATCATACAAGTTAACACCAATATTACAGTCTATTTGGTAACCACAGATGTGCTTGCCAAACACTATAAATTGTACAATGAGTTTGGTAGCCATAAAAAATCTAAATAAGTGTGTTTCACTAATAACAAATTTGACTAATATGTTAATAGTTATACCCTCTACCTTGCAGCTAAGATCATAGTTTTAGTACTTGATATTTATGTGTTAATTATCAATAGTAAAATTGTTCTTGTTGAATTATGGGCTTCTGTCTATTGGAGGTCTATTATTTTTTGATTATAAGCAAGAAAATTTCTATTCATTCTTTAATCTAATTCCTTTCTAGCAAGTATTTATCTACAAACATTACCTAGTGTTATAGGCTTTTCCCAGCCATCAAATCTAGACAAGTCTCAAACTATTACTATCGATAGCATGTGTCTACGCTTATTAAAGTATAGAATTGGAGATTCAAATTTTTACTTCTAGTATTTCAATTGAAAATACTTCTTCAATTGTCTCATTTTTTCTAATATGTTTTACTACTAATATTTTTTGGGTATTTCTTAACAAGAGGAATCTTTGGTTATAGGATGTGTTGTATGGAAATCAATCCAATGTTAATTGTAGCATGTGTCTAAGTGGCTATTCTTATAACATTTTTTGAAATTTAAGTAAATCATGCCTAAAAGAATAATAAGCTTTGATCCTCCATCTATATGCCTTTAAGTCCCAACACTCTCTTAACTTTCTCATCCTTGATGATAACTCAATTCAATTTGTCTCTAATCAATACTTATTGTGGTTGGAGTATTTGTCATATTGCATGGATTTGATCCAAAATCAAGATTTATTTCTTACATGTGACAAAATCAAAATTATAATTTATCTATGTTGTTTCCAATTGGTAGGAAGGAAATTCATTGTTGCAATGAGGTGTCTTTCTAAGATGGTAATATTAAAAGATATACTTTTCTACATACAAGACAAAGATCATGTGCTAAAACATGACTGTACACATCCTTGATTCTTTAGAATTTATATTTTCATTGTTGTCCTAGTTAATTCTATGTGACACACTTATTGTGGTATCTAATATAATTTACATTTTGAAGTAGTCTACCTTTCTTCTTGAAATTAAATTTTTATTTCTAGCATCTATCATATAAGTATGGTTTTCTCCTTGTTCCTTATTTTTGAATAATCTTTTGATTTACTAATAATTTTATGGTCACTATATCTAATTAGGTAGGTGATTTTTTATGACAACTTCTTCATTGGATCAAAAGATAATCTTCAAAAATTGATAGGACACCCAAAGTTTGAACTCATTCGTCATTGTATGTTTTTAGTTTTTTTATTAGATTGAACTCAATTCGCAAACATCTAGTTAATATTTTTAATGCATTTGATATTTATCTATTTCATCTTTGAAGTTATCTTTTTAAATTAGTACTCAGTAAAAAATGTCAAAAAATCCTAAATTTAATGAGTTAAGCACCCTATGTCACCAACCTTTCTTACACCATTAACTTGGTGGTTCATGTCTTACTCATCCTAGGATCATTTATGATACAATAGTCTTTTTTCACATTAAAATCTTTACATAAACTCACTCACAAACTCCCACTCAATCAAACAAAACAAAATTTGTTTGTTGTTGCCATAGTCTCACCTTTGTCAAAATGTTTTTACCTCAAATTGGACTCATCCTTGGTTGTTCCAATCATCTTGAATGATAACATTCCTTTCTAGCCATAAACATAAATTCATTTATTGTTTCATCATCTTTAAGATAACTTAATGCTCACTATCAACTTTCCAACTTTGTCAAAAGTGACATGTGCACTAGTCCATATTCACTATTCCAATAATGTCTTTACTCAAATATTTGTCTTGTTTCAGCTTGTAAACATTATACCTTTGATATCTAATCATTATAAAGGATTCACCTCTCATTATATTCAATACACTACTCAATTCCTTGACTATATATTACCCAACTACCAAACATTCAAACTTTAACTCTATCTAATATTTAAATAAATAGTTATACCTATAGATTCCTTATAGAAAAATCCACCTACATGTAATTAAGATAGTGCCTCCCTATTCCCAATCACTTATAAACCCTCATTCATCATACTAACACATTCCTAATACAAATGGGTTTTATTGTTTAAATTCTCAAGTTAGACTAAGCTGCAGGAGTGCTATCTAGTCCAAGACAAAAAAATGTTTTCCCTTTTTATAGGATTAATGTTCCACCCAATCATGACCTCCTCCAAACAATATATATTTTTCCTTTTCCATATGAAAAATTGTGGGGCTTTGATCCATGTGTAATGCAAATGAACTACATTTTATTGCTCACTAGATATCCTAGATGAGGGTTTTGATAGTCTATGGAAAAAGTCTGATATCTTTGTCAATAATGAATGAAATCACATGCCACAAGAGAAAAAATGAAGAATAATAAGTAATATATCATCCAAATTAGATGGCTCATCAAATATGCATCATTCTCACCATGAAAAACATAAGAAAATAGATGTTCAAAATCTAGACAGAATAAGAGTTTGGACAACTTGCACTAAAAAATGAATAACCTTTCCAATATTCCACAGAATTCGGTGATTCAAAGGAAAAAATGAAATGGATTTACAAATTCATGGAATAAAATGGATTTCATACCTATATAATTAGTTTTTTGACTTGAAAAATGCCAGCAATCAGACTGAAATGTGCTGCTAAATTAATGAAAAGTATAGAAAAGGATCTCTTGTTAAAGTTAGACTTGTTACATTGACCAATGCTTCATATTTTTGGGCATAAAAAATATATATGGACATATTCCTAACTCTCACAATTCTAAGAACTAGACTAACAAAATTTATATTATTTACCTTAACATTGATTTTCTTGTATTTCCCTTTAAATCTACCCTTCAATGTATCAATTTCTATTGGCCACTGGACCTCTAGAATCTTTTTCTCTAATTTATCCTATTTAACTAGCTCTTTTGCAAGTTCAATGCCAGAATATTACAAATAAAGATTGATATGAGATAATATGAAGTAGTAAACTTGTAAGCTAAATCTATAGACTCGTATCTCATAGCAATTGAAGAGAGTGGGATACCTCTACAACAATAATTTTACAACATGAATCAATAAACCTGTAAGCCAAATCTATAGAGGTATATCTCATAGCAATTGAAGATAGTGGGATACCTCTATACTAATAATTTTAATTCCATATTTGACACATAGATATGTGTTATAAATAAGCTTTCCTAGAATTCACTTATCAACTTTCTTGCATATTTGGTTCAATGGACCAATCTTAGTATCATGCTTGGCACAAGCAATAATGGCAACTAATAGCCTAGTGGGACTAAGAAGTGCTTGCACATGGTAAAGTTCATCTTGTAAATAGTTAGACATAGATAGATATAACTTACTTCCATTTATATACAATTCCCCAAAATCTTTCTAGTTATAGGGATTTTATCCATGTGAGATACTAGATATCTACAATCTAGAGATTTACTTCTTACCCTAATCAAGGGTTTAAGCTAGCTATAAAAAAAAATTTATATCTCTTAGACCACTCAATCAAATAACATACAACCAAATCCAAAATAACAATGAAATATTGCTTTAACATCTACATTGATAGATTCTTAAGGAGATAAAAAAGATGTGATAATATAGGAAGAACTTGAGAAGAATTTTTTGTCCCCTAAATTAAACAAATATATACGCCTAACATACAATCTACAATACCTAACATACCATTTTAGTTTTGGATGATTCTACATTCTTATGAATCTTGGACAACTGGCATCATTCGTAAACAGATTTGTATCTTGACACTTTTTGAGTATTTTTCCCTATTTTATTTTTCTTTTATCAAAAAATTTGATAATTTGGGATGAACATTAAATCCCCATCCTTTAGCCAACTAGGATAAGTTAACATGAGTGTGTGTGTGATTCAATAGGAACTAGGAAAACATTGTACAATAGTTATCTTTAATATTCTTCTATAACTTTCAGAATAAAAAAGGCTACATTCAAAACATAGAGAAATATAACCTCTTCCCATATAAAAAGAAAATAGTTGAAGAGAAGTCTAGCCTTAATATTAATAGATACCATTTGTAGTACTTATCACATGAATTTAGAATATCAACACTAGCCCAATTACCAATGTATTTTCTATCTTAATGCTAAGATATCCCACAAGGCTTCTTCTAAAGTAGAATTCTAATATTGAAGGTTGATGATAATATTGAAACACCCCATAAGAATTAAGGAACCTTTTGTATACATATATATGTAAAATCTCAACACACAGTGCATCTGCTAAATTTGCTTCTCTAGTTACAACACATGACTAGTAGAACAAAAGCAACTCACAATAATGATGAATCAACTCATAATAAGGAATGAATGATTCTTTGATATTATCCATAGATTAACTCTTGAGAATTTTGTCTATAAATGAATGGAAATCATGTCATCCAATTTTCCCATCCACCTATAAATCTTTGCTGGCATCTTCAAAATTCTAAGCTATGGTGCCAAATAATTGAATCATAGTTTATAGTTCATAAAACTATTGGTCAAGACTCAAGACTTTAGTCTAACAATCCTCTTGATCTAAGCTTTCATGCCTAGTAAATACTACTAGCACATTGCTAAATTGTGTATGAACTACACCAAAGGTGAAGGCCACCATAAACCTGGAGAAGTCTGCCATGTCAAGAAAATAAATTCCAAAGGAGCCATAGAAATAGATATTTTGTCCATATGGTAGAACTCTTTACAAATTATTATTTTTTTGAATTCATGGTGATGAAGTTTGTATTCAATTATTTATTAGAACCAAGCTTTTCTTATCAAGAAACCATGGAAAAGTATTGATTCATATTCCAAAATAAGAGCAAGGTGATCATATTATTGTATAATTTCCACCATGATATGCATGATTACTCGTGAATGTCTTTCTCATTATCTCAATGTTGAATATATATATATATATATGTTTTTCTATATGTGTATGGTGATATATTGTTTTAGTCTACTAGACATAGAGATTTTTTCTACGTCTTCTACTTTTGTGTTGAGTGTGTGTATCCATCTTATTATTTATATCAGTTGATCAATGACTGTAAATGTGTATCCTTCCCAAAAAAAATCTTGAAATCATCTTTCTATTTTGTTGATTAGGATCTATATTATATTTATCCTTAACTATAAAGTCATTTGTAGTGATATATATACTTATAGTTTAAATATTATTATGTTCTTTATTTAAAAATATGACATATGGTTTATGCATTGTGTTGTTATTTGTGTCATGCAAGAATTACCTATGTTCTTATAAGAAACATGTTAGTTTTATAGAATGATCTAGTCCTAAAAGAGACCTTGCACCTAGGAAATATCATAACTTACATGTTGGACAATCACTGCATTATATTGAGATCAAAGGTATAGTATGTGATTGATATTACTTATTCATCGTGATGATGGATCAAATAAGGTGATCCAAACTATTGATGGAAAAAACAATACATAATCAAAACCTAGAAGCATTAATCATAATGTGAAAGTGATATCCATAAGTTTTTTTTGTTTGTTTCAAGACACTTGATTCTAATGCATTGTGTGTATTTACATACTATGGGTCTATGGAGTTTGATGAAAATAACTAAGAGAGTCCATACAAATTCAACCCATGGAGATGGAAAGTAAGTGGAATTATGCTAAATGTTCTCCCTTCATTATGTGACCTAGATATTTTAGGTTCCAATTAGATTTGCAACTCAATAGAATGATTTTGTTAGTGACTAGATGCAACTTGTAGATCTAATTTAAATTGTGAAAATTAAAAACCTAGCATATAAGTCAATGTTATTTAATGTTATAATAAAAGGTTAATGAGTTTGTGTTAAAGGAATATGGAGTTTTCAACAAAGGATGGAGTCATAATTGGTAGGCCTAATTAGGTCTAAAGGTTGAATTTTAGAGAAAGATGACCAATGTCATAATCAAGTGTTGATTAAGACTAATTGTGAGTCATGATTGTATGTTTAAATAATTTTTATCAATGGCAATGTTTGATTAATATGTTGATTGATATTTCTAACCTTATGATGTAGAACTTAACGAGAAATATACATCATAGAGATAGAGTTATTTACCTATTTCTAAGAACAATAATCAATTATACTTCCATTTAAGAAAAAATCAAGATAAAGGTACACTAATTATATATAGAAACTAGGTATAAATCACTTAAAGAAATGATTGGGATTAACTCAAAAAATAAGAACCAAGACAATGTAGAAAGTTACACATTGTATGCTCATTCTTTAAAGGGTGCTAGCTCAATGGAAGAGCACCTGCAAGTAGGTGGATGGTGGTTCGATTCCATCCTGCCCTATTATGACCAAATACAATATTAAATATGCTACTAAATATTTGATCAAATATACTACTAGACATTCTACTAAATATACTACTAAACATGTGACTAACTTTACTAAATATGTGACAAAATATACAATTAAATATGTTACAAAGTATACTACTAAATATGTGACTAAATAAACTATCAAATATACAACTAAATATGTGATTAAATGTACTACTAAATTTACCACTATATATACTACGAAATATACCACTAAAACAATGATCAAAATTAGTGATCAAATAAATGATTGAAATTGATTAGTAGTAAATTTAGTAGTGTTATAAATGGCTGGATATTAACTACTATTAGTCATGTGACTAAGTTTAGTCACATATATACAAATTTTAGTGGTTTTTCTAGTCATATACTGTTATTTTTGTAGTAGTGATGGTGTGTGGAGATGGTTGTATCTTGAGGACTTATGTGGTTCTTGGAAAAAGTGTGGTTTATGATTTCATTTGACATGTTATCCTTGGTGTGAGGATGGTTTTTATTACTATGTCATGGTATACTCTTGATATGCATTTAGAGTTTTTGACATGTTATAGTATGTTCATATGGAGTATGTTATCTCTTTGTTTGAGATGGTAAGATCATGTTGTGATTTTTATGTTCCTAAGGCCATGGTTGGAACTTTGACATTGATATTGGTTTATTTTCTTGGTATTTAGTACATTGATCATATGTTGGATACTTCATGATATTGCTATGTTGCATTTGGAGTTGGCATGGATTGATTGGTTACAAGTGCTCATGGATACTTAGAGATGGTGGTGATGCTGATTTTTCTTGGATTAGAGAAGTATTTGTTGGGATAGTTGATGGTTTCAACAAGAATTCCAAGGGGCATTCACCTGATATGGACTTGAGAGGAGATTGTTCTTAGATGAGTCTTGGTTGGAGACTTGGATATCTTGATGAGTATTTTCATTCCCCGCTCTTGGTCTACTCAGTAGTTTGCTACTTGAGAGGTATAACCCATTATTTTTCTCAAGTTCATTTTAATTATGTTTATCTTTCATGGATATGGATCTTGAGCTATGGTACATGGGTTAGTTCTGGAGGGCTCATTTAAGAAATGGTTTAGCATTGGTTATCTCCATTTTCATATGTTAGTTTGCTAGTTGAGTTTGGGAAATTATTTTATATTGGGCATATTCCTTGGATTAGGAATAGTTATTCTTTTATTTAGGAATGATCTATGATTTTGATCTTCTTGTGAGAGGCATACATCCATGATTAGTTATATGGTATGATTTGGGTGTTGTTGAGGCTTATTGTTGGGGTTTTATGGAGGAGATCATACCTACACAATTTACATCTAGAGGTGTGTGTAGAAGTACATGATATAGGTTATAATTTGCATGGTTTCTCTTTGATATTGGTTATCTTATTGGATGTTTGGTTTCATTTACATTGGATTTGAGATTGGTTAGAGATTGTGATCACTAGTTTGTGCTCATGTATGTCATGTGAGAGATGACATGGTTATTCCTTTATCTCTTTCTTCTGTTAGTTGTAGAGAGCTTTGGAGACTGTTGGAGACTTTTTATGAGATTTTTTGTTGTAGGATATAAGTTTATGTATTGTAGATGTCCTTGATACTACATAGATTCACTTTTTTGAGATTCTATGAGTGGATTGGTTATAGATTTGACATTATCTTCTATAGTGGGAGCTTCTTGGTATATATGCAGTAGGTATTGCTCTTGAGGATTGTGATTTTAGGTTATGGATTGGATATGTTGATGATGTGAGATTCACTTGGTATGTACCTTTGGAGGTATGGATAGTTGGATGGGTTTGGCACTTGTTGTGGGTGCTATTTTAGCTATGCATATTTTGATAACTATGAACACATGTGATTACCTTTGGATTAGGTTTTTTTGTGGTTGGTATTTCAATTGGTATAGGATTTTATGATCTTGTAATGTAATAGGTTGGGTGGCTTTCTCTTTGGATGGCTTCTATGTATGTCTAGTGGTAGTGGCATAATAGGAGGTGAGATCATTCATGTTTGAGATGCTGGATACTTTGATTTTGTTGCAGGTACCAGGATGGAGCACTTGGTATACTTTGATCCATGATGGTGGATGTGTTAGGAGGGATTGTTCCCTTGTTCATTTATGTGGCTATGGATTGACCCTATTAGATTATTACAACAAGAGGAAGATTGTTGAGATAATGGGTGTTGCACAAATTGCATAATATTATTATATTGTATTATTTTATTTTGTTATGTAATGTTGTACCTAGATGGATGTGCAACATGTAAAGATTCCCATGAGATATACTCAATGAGTTGAATTGTAACATTGTGATAATATTTCATGTAATTATTTAATATTGGGGAAAATAACTAAATTTCCAATATTAAATGTGAGGTTAATGGGTTAGGTAGCACATGGTTTATGTAATACCACTTGGTGGTTTTGTGGGACTTGATACTATATAAGTAGCCACAAGGGTGGTTGTTGGTGAGAAGAAAGAAAAGGTGAAAAAGAAAGAGTCGAGTAGGACAAGGCTTGAAAAGTTATCCAAGGGAGCATTTGTGAAGGTTAGAAGCATGGCATGGGATGTGTGGATTCATGCTTGTTCACATGGATTTCTCGATTATGGCTATGGCTTTGAAGGCTTCCATGGTTGTATTGAAATGGTGTTTTTTACTGAATAATACATGGTGATGGATGCTTTTGGAGGATAGGTTTTTCCTTTGATGAGGGCTTCTGAGGGTATATCTTGTGTCACAATTTTGTGGGTATTTTGTCTATTCTCTTGCATGTGGATTTCAATTACATATTTATTTCAAATCTATTATGTGTTATGTGGAAATAGTTATATTATTTATTTCCAAGTTTCCTTACAATTCCTCACCATCGCATTTTCTAGTTACCTTCTATCCATATTATTATACAAACTATAATACTCATTTCACTATACAAAGTTATCTTCATTAATGATTTGTATGTTAAGGTTTTATACCTTAGGCTTCCATGCTTTCTTTCCTACCGGTCTCCTACCTTCTTGTTCTTCTTGCTCCACTAGTCTATCCTTAGTTTCATCCTCAAAATCCTTAGAATCACTAACTTTTGGAGTTTTCCATCTTTTACCTAGTCCACTTGTGGTTTGCTTAACTCTTTTTTGTAGAGGATGGTGTAGGTTCTTTCTTCACCTTCACTAATCTCCCTCTTTGATTTTCTCTATAAAAAAGGTGTCTTGACCTTTGGTTGCCTCTGAACTCTTACTAGTTACACTTGTGCAACTACTGCATAGGTGCCTATGCACTTGGCTCAAAAATAGTTACACCTCAAGAAGGTGCTGCAACAACAATAGGTGTTGTTGGTATCACCTCTAATTGACCACTTGCCTTCATTTCAAGCACAATTCCTTTAACTTCATTGAATTTTTCTTGAGTCATGTCTTACTCCTTAAGGATGGATTATATCACTTTCTCCACTTTCTTCTTGCTATCTTTGTTGTGAACTTCAAAATGAACTTCTCTTACTTTATCATCATAGTTACCCCATCTAGCGCACTAAATATCCCTTTATGATTGGAGTATGATCCTTGCATACCCTTCAATGAGTTCAACACTCATTCCATAACCCATTAGCTCAATAAACATTACCCTTGGTTCAACTAGCTCTATGCATGTATTATTTGTTTCCACCATGAAACATAAATCATCTTTATACTTCTCTACCATGGAAGGAGGTATTATGTAACTCTTTTTCATCTAAATCTAAAGACTCTTCATCATCCTATCAATGCCACTATCTCTAAAATTTTCCAATTTAGTCATGTAACACTAAGTTACCATCTTCATTGTGCACTCATTACCTTCCCAATTTTTCATCCCTAGGAACTTCCTTGATGCATAAAAAAAATAAACAAGTTAATAAAGACTCAAATCTAAAGACTGCATTCTTTATCTTCTTTAGTTTTGCAATGTTATCTGGTGACTATAATCTAATTATCTTACATAGATTCACTTTCCTTCCCTAAACTACCATTACATAAGCTATGTGTAAGAATCTAGCTAGCATTGAGTTAACCCTTGAACCATGGTTTAACTTGTATCCTAAAATCTTACTCAATAAATTTACTCTTTTGTCTTGAATTGTATCAACCTTCATGTTTCTTCCATCAAATCTTGTATTTAGGTTTTTTTCAACCATCTTCCTTACCTTCTTTTCATTAACAGGGTTACATCCCTCATTACTTAGTCCTATAACCTTGTGAATAAGGTAATTATCAATTGTGACATGCACATCTCCTAACTAAAACATTTCATCATGTACCCTACTCAGAATAATTTGGGTCCAATCATGCTTGTCAACCTCAGAATACAACATATACTTCACTAGGTTCAACTCATTCAGGTGTGCATACTTAGGCTTCAAAGTTAGGTCATTATTACACATGACTCCTAAATCCTTGTGTATATCCTCATCTCCTATACTCTCAACCTTGTAGTAGATATAACTTCTAATATCATCTACATGAGGCACTATGGGACTTATGAAAATGTGACTAACGGGTCATCCATAAGAGAAACAATTAGATGTTTCTTGAATACATATCTCAAATTTCACTAATGTAATAAACTATCTGACTGGCCATTGTATCACTAACTATATGCACTAAAAACTTAATTCAAGCTCTGTAGAATACCATAAAATTCTCATTTAGGGATTTTACAACTTCAAACTTCATGAACTTTTCACACTCCAAACTATTGTCAAATCAATCTTCAATTCATTCTAGACACTTCTCATGATCAAATGGTAGTCACAATGTTGTTTGTAATCCTTAAATAATTTCAAAGCACACTACACATTAAATGCATATTTACCATAAATTCAAAAACTATCTTTGTTTACCAGTAACTCTATTTTCTTTCTCAAATATTCTTGTAATCATATCTTTTTTTTCACACTTGACCATAGCTTCCTTTCTATGTCTTCTACCTTCTCTTAACTATGCAATGTCTTATCCTTTCTCTTCCATTAGTTCTAACCAACACTCTTTCTCTTCTACAACTACTCAATTTAGATAGGATGAGTTTGAAACAATTGTTGACTTCAATTTCTCATTAGGTACATCGAGATATTATTCTTTCAAAACTATACAAGAACTTTCTGGATCCTTAGCTTTCACAGATGCTTCCTTGGATTCATCAACATGTTCCTTGATTGCTTCCTTTTAACTATAATCATTGTTGTTATCATTATTCTTGTCATTTTTTTTGTTGTTTCTTCTATGATTGGGATTCTTGTTGAAGTTCCTCATTTCCATTTTGTAATATCTCGCTATGTGTCCAAAGTTATTACATATTTGACATACAAGTGCATTCCTTCTTTGATTGGTTTCATTTTGACTATCAGGTGCTCTATAATTCCTTGAAATCTATCCAATATTGTTACACTTGTAATATACAACCTATTTCTTTTCTCCATCAGATCTTCCTCCATAATTAAATCTACTTTGTGATCTTCCTCTTTCATTACCGATAGGGTTAATGTTCCTAGACATTCTACTTTTTTTTTATTACCATCAAACTTAGGTTTCTTAAAATCTACTATTTTATTTCCATAACCATGACAATTAGAACAATAGAATTTAGTAATAGGTTTAAAAGACTTGCCTGTGAAATCTCTCTTCATATGACCAACTTCATTACATATGAAACATCTACCTTTGAATTCATGTCTCACTTCCTTGGGTGGTTCATCTTTCTTAGGTTTATCAACTTGCACTATTTTCTTAGGCTTGTCATGTTTCACTGAAAAATCAACTAATTCAATCTCTTTTGATGCTTTAGTAGTTGTGCTTGATTCTACCTTACTCAAATTAGATTCTTTAGGGGATTCAACATTTGGATTTGATTCTCTTCCAATTTCAATTTTATTGGTTCATTTCTCTCCAATAAGATGTCAAAGTCATGTCTTATCATAAGAAGGTCTTTGGTGAAATATATGTTTATCAATCTTCTCACTACTAGAGTAAAGTTTCTCTCTAACTATTTCTTATCTTGTGTCAATTCTCCTTTCACAATGATATTGTATTTTTCTAATTCTACATGCTCAATCTTAATTGAATCTAATTCACATGTTAATTGACTCAACTAGGATCTAAGATCTATATTTTCAAATTTCAGAATAGGTTCACTCTTACTGCCATCTTTCTTAAGACTCACCTCAAGTTCCACAATTTTCAGCTCATGTTTCAAGATCTCATTTTTTTTCCTGAGATTTCCTAGTTCATCATTGTCACTAGTCTAGACATTTTATTCCTTACTAGATTTTAGATCATCAATCTTTTCTTTTAGTTTACCAACATAAAATTTTGCATCTTCATACCTATCTTTCATGTTATCTCTTTCTTTTGGAAGAAGGTCAATTTGTTCGAGAGCTTCTTCAAGGTTTCTCTTTAACTATTCCATATCCATAGGTATCTTACTCAAGTTGTTAAGCTTCTTTAGAGTAACTTTTCTCTAATACCAATTGTCATAAATAGATAATACTGAGAGGGGGTGGGGGTGGGTGAATCAATATTCTACAAACATTTACACATAATTGAATATTTTTAATTACTTTATGACTTGCATATGAAAATAAATCAACAATCCTAAATAGTAAATATAAACATACATATAGAGAACTCATAACACTATTATTTGCTAACTAGGGAAACCCTAGCCAAGGGAAAACTCTAGTGGCGATGATACCCACAAGATGATTAACTAAACAAAAGGATCCTATTAGGAGTCAATGAAGTACATATAGTGTCTCAAGTCCTTATTATAGGACTAAGCCTTGTTAGAAGCCTCAACCCTATTAGGAGTTTCTTCAACCTTGTTAGGAGTTAGTAGATCAAATACAATGTATGCAAGAAGAGCCCACTACCCTAACATGAAATTATTCAATAAAGTTCTTCACAAGAGTAGATATACATACAATAATTTCTCACTACTATAATTCACACTTTCTTTGATCATACATCAGATCTCACATCACATAAGCCTCATATATCTTTTAGGTTTTTTATACAATAGTTTGCATATCACATCAACTTCACATATTACACACTTATCTATGCAAGACATGATCTCTTCTTATACTTCACAAATTAATAATTCTCTTCTTAGTCATGTCTTCACATGCTTGATATAATATAAAATAAATCATGGATTAATATCCACAAAGTCGACTCATTGTGACTTAATAACTATTTTGTTACCAAAATAATTCCTTAAGTCATACAACTCAATTCTTTGCTATACTTTATTTTTCTCTATTAAATACCTGTACTAGCATTTCAACTATAACTTGCCTCGTACTATCTATACACAATTGTGCACTTAGCCACATCATCATGAAATTTTCATAAAGCTATCCTCAACTATACACAAACTAATTTGAAGTGTGTCATCAATACACATGATATCTATCTCTATGCTATTGCAAACTATCTAACAGTTAGACAATTTTCTAACTCTAAATGCATAATTGAAATGTGGAATATATGTTTCCATAAATGAAAACACACAAAACATCTTACTGGCCATCTTGCCAACAATCTCTTCCTAGCTTTGAACTCTATGAATGTTGTGAATGAAATTCTATTACATCACCGTTTAATAGTTCTTGAGCATGGGAAAGACATTTTTAACACAACATGCATGATTTTTTTTGAAAATTTAGAAAATTATCATTTTCATGCTTTATGGTGTTCATACTACCAATGTTTAAATATTTCTTACACTTAATTCAGATAGTACTTCATATTTTAGCAATCATAAAATCATAATAGTCACTTTACCTCTTTAAGGTTTTATTTAGTGACCACATGAATGCTTAACACTATGAGTTATTCATGGAATTTCAAGGCTTAATTTTCAATTCTTTTTCCTTCCTTGTGACCACATGAAACCCCTATTATCTACTTCATTGTCTTTCTTCACACTTATCCTTGAAACATTGTGATAGAGAGAACACTTCTAACATCACCTTGTCATTGTTTCACAACTTCCCTCTTGCTTTGTAATCTTAACTACATGATTGAGCAAGAACCATAAAATCTTCACCTTTTACCCACATCATAGACTCTCACCCATTTTCATTAACTATATTTTTTATGTTGTGAAGCCACAAACACCTTTAGTCTCCCATTTGCTGCTTAATGATAACACTAGCATCTTTATCTTATGACAACATGTTATACCTTAAGTTTGAGAGATTTATACTTTGCCTCTTCTATTTCACTTTATAATTTAAATTGGATGACTAAGATATGACCAAACCATTATAAACTCTTAACTATTTTGTGAGTTCATGACTTATATTTTACTTTATAGCTTTAACTGCACTATTGAGCGATTAAATGCCACATTTATAACATTGACTATTTCACCACTTCATGAATATCTATTAAACTACAATCTTTATCCTTACAACCATGCAATCAAACTTGATCTCATCTCTCATTTATACTAAATTTTAAGTTTTCAAGTTGTGAAGCTACAATTAATTTCTCTAACATCAATCTCCACTTCGCTACTTAGTTCTATTTTTTGTAACATATCATGCCATCTTAAGATGCTTCCACATATCTTATTCTTGTGTTTTCATAAGGTTATAGATACAGCATGAATTCCTTTTTCATCATTTCCACTTTAAACTTTTCTTTCATGCTTAACTATGACAAAGCTATAAAATCTATTCCCTTAACCGCATCATGCCTTCACTACTTGATCCCACCATTAATAAATATATAGTGGAGACCATTTGAACACTAAGGAATTGACTATGTAACATAATTGAACCTTAAAAAGGTTAGAAAATTATCAAGGTGGTGATCTAGAAATAACCCTTGGTCACCCAATCACAACTTAAAATTTCAAAGTTCCTTTAAAAGCATGAAACCTTTAGCATAGTCATTTAAAACAAGAAGATTTAATATATAAAAAAAGCAAATGAACATGAAAACTAAGTTTTTTTATAGGAAAATCTCTAAAACATGAAAAATTAAAACTCTAATTGTATAGTTTAAAATTGGATTTTCACACTAAGTTCTCAAAATTTTAACATCGTGAAAATATAGGCCAATGGAATGTTCTTAAATTATCTAACAAGGCCGCTACCAAAAGGGTGATTAAATCCTTTAATAGGGTCACACTTAAATTTTTTTATTGTAATCTTTAATAGGGTTGGCTCCCAATAGAACTCACTTTAGAAGAGTGAAAATATTGGTGACATGTTGCTAGTAGTTTTTCTCAAATTGGGTTTGTACAATTTTTCTATTACGGATAAGTTGCTATAGACATTGAGCTACTTAATGATTAGATCTAAGTTGGTTGAAGTGTCTAAAGATTTAATTGGTACATATGGACCCAAGGATAAAAAAATTCATCCCCCCTCTTAAATTATACTAAATCCTTCTAACAATCCTCAATAATTTTGAGCATTATTAGATTTGACATTTTAAAGAATAGCAACCTTCACTTAACTATTTCTTAGTATAATGTGCATATCCTAATCTTCCAATTATTTTATTGTACAATTCATGTGGAATTATATTTTCAATCTCAATAGGTGCATACCTACTATTATACATTGTTAGAATGAATTATCATGGTATTCCTTTGGGGGAGTATCCTAAGCATTTCTGGAACATTTAGGAGATTAACATGGTGCATTCATGACTATGTTTTTCATTAATGCCAACATAGTATTATTTCTATAAATACTAGAAAAGTGGAAAATAGAGAATAAGATTATGGATTGAGTATTGATTATGAGTTCAAGCATAGTTGAGGATGTGTTCTACAATGTATCTTGATGACATGGAAAAGTGTGTGTGTAGGAATTCAAAGATTTGTGGGAGTTATTTGTTATCTACAAAAGAAAATATACAGAAAAATTACCTAAGAAGTGGTTTTTCTTTATTATATTATATATCCTATTAGGTATTGAATCATGATGAATAAAGTTAGATAGTGATAGTAGAAAACTCGATGATGATATCAACGAGTGAATGAGGTCGGAGGTTACATGTGTCATAGCTTGTAAAAACTATGAGCCCATAGTATTTTGTAATTATGAAAAGATTGAATAAATTATATTATCATAATGAGGTCCTATTGTAATTAATTGGGAAAGCCTCAAGTTCAAATCAATGAAATATTTTGAGGACAATGTATAAATGAATTTTTTTTTCCTTCTAATGAGAATACAATTGTGTGTAAAAGTGAGTTGTAAAATTAATATGAAAAGTTGGTAAATGTGAGTAAGCAGTCAAAGGGATCAATGTAATGCAAAGTTGAAGATATGGTATTAAGATCTAAGAGTTATTTAGTGTGGTATTATCATGGAAAGAGGATAGAGCAATAGTTCAAGATAATGAAGTCAAATTGTATTTATACTATTTTGAAAGGAATAATACAAAGGCTAATTGGACAATGATTTTGATGTCTTTCCCCTAAAGCCATTTGGACACTAGGTCAATCTACCTTCTATAACTCTAATAGGGTTGAGATATCTTCACATGGATTCAAAGTCTCCTAATAGGAACTAATATGTAGTGAATGTATTTAATTGTCTCCTAAAAAATGTCATCCTCTTACAAGAAACCTATATATTAGTACATCATTTTTTGGGTACCATTCCCACTAGGGTTTTTCCTTTGATCAAGGGTTTCCCTGGTTAACATATCTAGTGTTATTATGTATGTGTATCTTGTAATGGTTGTTGATTATATAAATCAAACATTTAAGGATTAATAAGGTTGATAAAATTTATATTGATCTAATATCTAATTCAACCCTCCATCAAATATCTTGGTGGACTTTACTTTCTAACAATTGGTATCTAAGCATCATGTCCTTGAAGGAAAAGCTTAAAAACTTAAGGAGATCAATGGTGGCTCATTTTAGAAAAGAAATTCCTAAGTTCGATGGAGTTAATTATGACAACTAGAAATAGAAGATCAAGAAATATCTTCTAAGCATAGGCCTCAGATATTGGTTGATGATGAAGAATAGAAAGAAAATTATGGAAGAAATAAAACTTGAAGAATGTAGTGAAGCTGAAAGAGGTATATTCATGTGTAACATGCTTACTAGAGAAGAAATTTTTTCATTTCTTCCTAAAAATGAATAGAGTTAGGTAAAATATTTTGTGTTATCTCATGAAATTTGGGAAGCCTTGGAATCTACTTTTGAAGGTAATAAGCATGTCAAGAGAATTAGATTGAAAAATTGGATATGTTTGTTTCAAGAGGCTAAAATAATGAAAGGTGAATCTTTAAGAAGTTATATTGGTAGAATATCATAAATTATTGCAAAAATTAGATCCTATAATGGAAAAAAAGATAAATATGAGATCAAATGGAAGACCTTGAAGACTTTGACACCACCATTCAAGTAGACATTGCATATGATTGAGAAATTTATACCTTATACTGGGAAATTTTCTAGATAGACTCTTATTGGAAGATTGGAAGTAGCAAAAGTAATCTTGAAACATTATGAAGATTTTCCTAAAGGGGAAACTTCTTTTAGTGCATTAATTTTTCACTCTTCCTTGTCAACAAGTGCAAGCACTAGTGGAGTTTATGCTAGTAGCAATAGATCCAAATATGAGGAAGACAAAAGGATTGAAGAAGGAATTTTCTTGCTTGTAAGGACAAAACTAGATGATAAGAAAATATTTAAATGTTGGCCTTGTAATGAATTTTGTCATTACGCTTCTAAATATCCTAAAAGAGTGAAAAAGTAAAAAAATAATTTTGAGTCTAGAAGGGCTTGAAATTTTTTGTATGTGAATGAAGATGATGAGTCAGATGAGAGAGTTCACATTGACATTGATGATGAATTAGGATTTATATCTAGAAAGGAAGAAAATCTTGAAAAAGAAGTCAAAGAATAAAAATCCCCAATCTCACAAGTTAAAAAGAAAGATGATTGGATTATAGAAAGTGGTTCTTCACATCATATTATTATTGATATGAATAAATTTTTTAATTTCAATAGCCATGATGGCTGAATTGTTAGATTTGGTAACAATGTGGCTTGTCATGTTGAGGGAATAGTATCTATTGCTCTTGATGGGAAAACTAACACAGATGATGTTTACTTTGTGGGTGGATTAAAATATAACATATTGAGTGTTGGACAATTGGTTGATAAGGGATACTAGTTATAGTTCACAAAAAATCAATGCATTATTAAGGAAAAATATGGTAAGTTGACTGATATAGATACAAGATCTAGAGGTAATTTTTTTCAAATGAATCCTATAGAGATGACATGTTTGGTTGCTAAAGTTGATAATAGTTGGTTGTGGCATAGAATGCTTTTCCATATAAATTTGGAAAATATTGTGAAGGCAAGTAGTACATTTTTTATTAGAGATTTACCAAAAAATGTGAAGCCTATGAATGTTGTATGCAAAGAATGTGTTACATCTAAGTAGAAGCAAAGCTCTTTTCCTAGCAAGAAGTTCAATACAACACCAAAATTGGAGATTGTTCATACAGACTTGAGTGGCCCCACTAATACAAGAGTATTCTATAGTGGAAGGTACTTCATTATTATTGATGATGACTTTATGAGAATGATGTGGGTAGCTTTCCTTAGAAAAAAGTATGAAGTATTTCAGAAGTTTAAGTTGTTCGAGGATAGAGTTAAGAAAGAGTTTGGACATGCACCATTAGTGAAATATTTTTGAATTTTTGGAAGCAAATGTAATATCAAGAGATATGATGACATTGGTAAGTTTGATGCAAGAAGTGATGAAGGTATGATCCTTGGTTGTTCATTGTAAAGAAAAGCTTATAGATGTTTTAATCAAAGAACTAAGACTATTGTTGAGAGCAGAAATTTAAAAGTAGATGAAAAGTTTGGAGTTAAAAGAAAGAATGCTTGAGTATATTTTTGATGATGAAGAAGCTAATCCTAAACCTATTCAAGAAAACATTGAAATTTTCTATGAGAATAAAAATGATTTATAGAATGGCATTTAAGTTGTCAAACAAAGAGAAAATAAAGATCTAAACCTAGAGAAGAAGTAAGAATTGAGTTAGTAACACCAACACCAAACAAGAATTTGAAAAATAATCACCCTGTTGATCAAACTCTTGGAAGTAAAGATAGAGGAGTTATGATAAGAAACAAAGTTAATGAAGAATTATGTTTGATTTCTAAAATTGAACCAAAGAGTATAGATGAAGTATATAAGGATGATCATTGGATTTAATCAATGAAGTAGGAACTAAACCAAATTGTGAAGAATGAGACATGGGAATTGGTCCCTAGACCTAAGATAAGAATGTTGTAGGAACTAATTGGGTTTTCATAAACAAGATGAATGAACAAGGTGAGGCTATGATAAATAAATAAAGATTTTTATGTAAAGGATATTTACAACAAGAAGGTATAGACTATGAAGAAACATTTCCACCTATTGTCATAATTGAAATAGTAAGGATGTTCTTGGCTTATGTAACAAATAAGAAGTTTAGAGTGTATCAGATGGATGTGAAGTTAGCATATTTATGAATGAACAACTTGAAGAAAAAATCTATAGTGAGAAGCTTGAAGGATTTCCCTTAATAGAAGGAGACATGGTCTAAAAGTTGAAGGAAGTGTTATATGGACTAAAGAAAGAACCTAGAACCTTGTACACAAGGTTGGAAAACTACTTGGTAAAATTGGGATTTGCTAAATGTACTATAGATAGTTACTTGTATTTTAAAGAGATTGAGAATGGATTGTTGATTGTTGTGATATTTGTGGATGACATAATATTTGGAGGTAATGATGAAGCAAGTGAATTTTTTTTGATAAAATGAAGAATGAATTTGAGATGAGCATAATTAGTGAGATGAAATATTTATTAGGTTTATAAATTTTGCAGAGTAGTGTTGGTATTTTCCTATCATAGACTAAGTATTTGAAAGACTTGTTGAATACATTTAGCTTGGAAAGTTGTAAGCCTATTGGTACACCTATGATAACTTGTCATAAGTTATCTAACAAAGATGAGACATCTATAGCTAAGAAGAAGAATTACATATCCATGATTGGAGGTTTGTAATATCTAACTCACATATGACCAAATATAGAAAATAAAGTTAGTATAGAAGAAAGATTTAAAGAAGACCTTAAGGAATCACACTATGTAGAAGTAAAAATAATATTTAGATATTTGAAGAGTACACCTAATTTTACATTATGGTATGATAGATCAAACGACTTTACTCTATGTGCATATATTGATGCAGGCTGGGCAAGCAGTATGGATGACAAAAAGAGTACAACTGGTGGAGCATTTTTCCTTAGAGGAAGATTAGTTTCTTTGCTAAGCAAGAAAAAAGATATATTTCAAAGATTACAACAGAAGCAAATTATGTAGAAACAACAAACAATTACAATTAAGTCATATGGATGAAGTAGATACTGAAGGATATTGGGATAGAGTTTTTAGAACTTGTAACCTATTATCATACTTTGCGATAACACAAGTACAATAAGTATTTCTAGGAATACCATGTTACATTCTAAGAAAAAACATATATCAATTAAGTATCATGTTATGAGTGAAATAGTTGTAGATAAAGAGATCAGATTAGAGTATGTTACTACAAAGGACTAGACTGTAGATATTTTTACAAAGTCTTTTCCTAAGGATACATTTGAGTATTTGTGAGGTATGCTTAGTGTTATGTGATACAATAGCATCTTGGGTTTTCTTAGTGACTACTTTGGAGGTAATTTGTATATTTACCTAGTGTTCTTGGTTAAGCTTTGGTTCATTTTCAGTCAATAAAGAGATGGTACTCATTCATTATTGGGTGGTTTGTGGTTATTGTGTTAACTGAGTGACTCAGTTAATAAAGGTGTTCATTAATGCTTGGGGCACTTGGAAAATATTGTGTCTCACTTTACACTAAGCACTCAATAGTAATGTTGCCTAAGTTAGCTTGGTCAATGAAGGGAGCTTAGTTATTCTTGGTGAGTTGTTGATACTTGGTGGAGGTTTATATGTAATAGTTTATTTTAATTTTTATTGGGCTAGGAAAACTTGTAGCTTATTGGGTATAAGTAGGGGATCTTGTGGATTCTTTAGGCATTCACTCAAAGAAATGAATTAGATTCATTCAGGGAAAGTGGATCTTAAGTTCATCATGGAGTAGCTAAAGAGAGAAATTTTCCTAAGTGTGTTGATAGAACACCAAATGTGAGGTAGTTTACACTTGGAGCTTAAGTGAGTTTTGGGAAGGGATAGAAGCCAAGGCTTGGGAAATAAAAAAATTATTTGGTGGGCTTGTGAGAACAAGTTTAGATCTTCCTTGAAGGTTTATTCTAGTGTGGATCTAAGCTAGCTAGTGTTTGTCTTAGATCTTGATGGATCTTGCAAAATTGTTATTGTAATTGCTATTGTATATGGCCATAATCAGGAAGGCCTTACAACCTGACACATTATATATAAGTTTTTATTTTATGAATAAAGAGTTGTGTTGAGTATTAGATTGTGTATCTTGTACTATGTTTTTTTTGTGTGGTTATTTGCAAGGATCTAGATAATTTCTAGTATGGGTTTCCTCACATTCTCTCTACGTTAGATGGTATTAGAGAATAGTTATTTCTAAATGTATAGATAGATCATCAAATATGAGGCAATTTGCACCAAAACCTTGGGTTAGAGAAGGTTTATCTTATGGAGTTGATTGATATTTTTAATTTTTGGATTTGTTGTAGAAGGTTTGTGAAAATCTTGGAAGATGTCTCTGAGAAGATTGGACCGTAGGATGATTGTGAATCTTCTTGATGTGGTGGAGAAGAGGCTTTTTGAGATTTCTTCTCAATTAGTTAAGGGATGGTTAAAGTTTGTAGATGTTTGTGGAGCTAGAGTCTACTAATCTAGAAGAGAGCTGTTTGGTTGGTTAAAAGAATTTTTTGAAAGAGAAGATGGCATAGAAAAGTTGAGGTTAAATAGGTTGGTTTTGTTAATTAGTTTGTGGAGTTTGATGTGAAACCTACAGAGCAATTGGTGGTTTTTTCTAAAATACTTAAGCATATCAGGGAGATTCCTAATCTTGTTGATGATGAGGTTGATATTAGTTTTCATGATTAGTTAGTTGAGTCTAACATGGATATTGTAGAGCACTTGGTTTTGGATGATCTAGTTGCTAGCTATTGGTGATGAGTTATGTGTTATAGAGCATCTTGTTGTAAGAAATGAAATTTTTGGTATTGATAGTTTGGCATATATTTTTGAGGATTTATATATTTTTGGTGATTTATAGTTTTCTACCATTGGTGTGGATTCACTAGTTTCTAATGTGGGTGAGGATTTGTAGATGAAGCATTATGTTTTATTGGTTCCTGGGAGTGAGCATGTTGATTAGATTGTTGAGATTCTTGTGTTTAACAGATGGATGTAGATGTGGATGATTTTCATGTCTATATTCGTGTCCTCATTGGAGTGGAATCCATTGATGAAAATAAAGATGGTTGTGGATCTTTCTTTTTATATCAAAGTGTGGGATTTACTTTTCTATTTACTTGGGGAGTCTGATGCAGGAGCAATATATTGGATTTTCTTAGTGACTACTTTGGAAGAGAACTCGGTAGTTACTTTAGAGGTAATTTTGTATTTACTAACTATGCTTAGTTAAGCTTTGGTTCATGCTTAGTTAGTGAAGAGATGGTACTCAATCATTACTAGGTGGTTTGTGATTGTCATGTCAAATGAGTGACTTGGTTAATGAAGGCGTTCAGTGATGCTTGGGGCACTTGACATAAATTGTGGCTTCATTTATATTATAAACTTGGTAGTAGTGTTACTTGAGTTAGCTTGGTAAATGAAGGGAGCTTAGTTATGCTTGGTGAGTTACTAATACTTGGTGGGTTGTTGATACTCAGTGGAGGTTTTTGACACTCAATCATGTCTTGGTGCTTGTGTTTCCTAAGTTTTCTATGAGCCAACCTTTTGGCATTTAATTTGGGTTGTAGGTATTTAACGAGTGTTGTGGCTAACTTGTGGATTTTATGGGCATTTAATGTAAAGTTTTATTTTAATTTATATTGGGCTAGGCTGACTTGTGGCTTAGTTTGGTATAAGTAGGGGGTCTTACGGAGTCTTTAGGCATTCATTCAGAGGATTGAGTCAGATTCATTCAAAGGGAGTGGATCCCAAGTTCAACATGGAGTAGTTTAAGAGTGAATTTTTCCTAAGTGTGTGGATAGAGCACCAAATGTGAGGAAATTTACTTTTGGATCTTGAGAAAAGTTTGAGAAGGGCTAGTAGTTGAAGCTTGGAAAATAAGGAGATTCTTGGTGGGCTTGTGAGCACATGTTTAAATCTTCCTTGAAGGTTTTGACCCAGTGTGGATCTAGGCTAGCTAGTGTTGGGTTTGTATCTTCATAGATCTTACAAAATTGTTATTGTAATTGCTATTGTATTTGGCCATAATTGGGAAGGCCTTACACCCTAAAATATTGAATATAAATAGTTATTTTATGAAATAATTTTATTCTTAGGTATTAGATTGCATACCATGTATTGTGTTTCTACTATGTGGTTATTTGCAAGGATCTAGATTATCGCTAGTAGGGATACCCTCAAATTCTCTCTACATCATTATGCCCCTTCCTACTTTAAAGTATATGATGTAGAGATTGTAGTAGTCTAGTGGTATAGAGTAGTATTGTTTATTTAGAATGAATAATGATGCTTCCTAAATGAGGAAGTATATATAGTTGAGAAGAGTCATGAAGGACTCTTGGTAGTTGATATGAAATAATGTCTTTGAACTCTTGAGTTGGTTGAAGACATTGAGTTATTGATTGACATATTGATACCTTTGTCATTAATTTAGATGGGGGAGATGATCACATGAAAAAAATCTTATGATATTATGGAGGAGATGTTTAATAATGGAAAAAATGTACTAAATGATGATGATGGTAACATAATAATGGGGGAGATGAGAATAACATCTTCTAGCACATTAGGAGAAGCACACTGAGTTATATCAATGGGGGAGAAGTGTAAACAATTGATGTCAATCCATGTAAGGATGAGCAAGCACTAATGAAGAGTTGTTCCTAAGAGTTTAAAATTTTATTGATGAAGAGGATCAAAAAATATGAGAGTAACAACAACAATAGAGTTGGATTTGGTATTCTTGGAACTTAGATATTTTTCATCTAAGTTGCCATCAATGCCAAAGGGGGAGATTGTTAGCATGAATTCTGATTGTATTCCTTTGTGGGAGTTTCCTAAAAATTTATCAAACTTTTTGGATATTATCATGTCACATTCATGAATATATATTTCATTGATGTTGTTGGCTCTCAAAATTGTAGCCCAAATTTTGAGAAATTTTGAGAAATTGAGCCCTATAAAAGCTTTTTTGATGCACATGTACCCAGCTATCAAGTGAGGCATAAGAGGTGTTTAATGCTTCCAAAACCTTTCATTTAGTGCATCTACCTATTCCATAGTGATGAATTGCCATTCTGAGCTATTTTGTAAGATCCCATTTTCACCAATTGTTAAATCTTCATTTTCACCCTAAGAGTCAAATAGCAATAGGAGGCTATGTTTGTCATTGAATATCTTGCACCTAGAAATGTTTTTTTATTAACCACTTTGGGAGTGTCTAGCATCCATATCCACGAACCTATGTTTCAGATTTTGAGTCATTTTGAGTCTGTTTGACTAGGTTTTGAATCCCTCAAAGTTGGTTAGTTATTGTTTCATGCTTTTGTGTAATTGTGCAAATTTTTGGGAAGCCCTTTTTGACCTACAATAACTTCTTTGCAAAAACAAAACAATGCACCATCAGTTCAATTTTTGCATATTCTATTGAGAAAAGTTCAAAGTCAAGAATTGAATTATGAAGTGTATTCTCTTTTCAAGGTGTTAAGTGATTTACAAGTTTTTCATATTGAAAGTCTAGTTCAGAAAGTACGAGTGGTAAATTTGTTTCAAATCTTTTCTCACTAAGTGTGGGTGGCAACTTTGAAGTAAATATTTGTACCAATGCTTCATTTTTTTAAATATTAGAAGCTTTCAGTGGTTGTGGGCAGATCTAGTTTGTTGGGAAAGAGAAATTATAAGTTTCTTGATTAATGGTTTATGTGGTTGTTTGTGTCTGCTGAAGTAATTCATTTCAAATGTTTAATCACTATTGTGATTTCATTTTCCTCTTCAAGGAGGTGATAGGTCTATAAAGGATTCTATCTATAGTGTGAAGAATTTCATGCTTGCACCTATGCCTATTAGCAGATCTAAAGTTTCAGATAGCAACACATAAAGGTATTTCAATTTTCATATATTTGTCTCTCATGAAAATTGAATGAACAAAATGGTTGCCTCCATCTAGTGGTTTCAACACTAAGAAAAAGAGTTAGGATTTTTAAAAAGTGTATAAGATGGATTGTGAGTCTAGGTCTAAAAGTGATGTGCCAACTCTTGAAAGTGTTCATGCAAATATTGCTAGATTGATAAAAAAGATTCATGATAAGACTATCTTAATGTTAAGAAGTACAATTGGTGATATTAAGGGTCTTAGTGGATTTTAGATTTATATGAAGTTCAAATCAATAGTTATGAATCTTGATGAGTTTTTCAGACCTAAGGATTCTTCATGGCTAGTGGTACTCTTAGAAGTTTTTATGCCAAATTTGGTTGATTGGCCAGCCAAGATTAGATTAGATAAGATTTGTGAAATCCAAGATTTTATCATGGAGGTTGAAAATGTTTTGAAGGCTAATGAGTATAGTATTAGTGAATGGAATGAGTCTATTGAAAATGATGTCAAAGATGAAGAGTCTCAGCTTTATGAATTAGAGGATAGTAATCAGCAATTTGATAATAAGCATAATGTAGATTCATCTTTTTATCATGATGATTCTCAGGAAGAGGAAGAGTGTGACAGTAGTAATATTCTTCCTTCCAGTAATAAATGTGAATGTGTTATGATGCTAGTTGTTGAGGTGTCATCTAAAGAAGAAGATGTATGTAATGGTCAGAATGTTGATTTTCTAGAATATGTTAGGGTGGAAGCACAAACTTGTGTCACCATTTGTGATATTTGGAGGGGTTACGGCCGAAATAGTTTCAGCTATAACAGTTATGGCCGAACAAGTTTTGATCATACATATGTGGCAAGTTTCCCTATCGACGTGGCATGCATAGTTACGGCTAAAACACTTCCAGCTGAAATGGTTTTGGCCATAACCCCCATGTTTCAAATGACCCAAAGTATCATAAAAATAGCCAAAAAGTGATTGATGATAATTTTATATGCAAGGGGGTTATGGCCGAAACAGTTACGGTCGAAACAGTTTCAGCCAAAACTACCTATGTGGCATCCTAGGTGGTAGCCACACAAGAAAAAATAAGAACTTCTACAAACTTCTCACTTTGAAGGCCAATTTGACTTACTAAATTGAAGTTTTTTTTAAAACTAAAAATATAGTTTTGTAGGTCTCGAAGTCAAGATTATGAGTATATAATTTTTTTAAAATTTTGATTATGGATAGTATGTTATAATTTGAAAATAGTACAAGTAGGTATTTTAAGATTCAAGAATATGTCTATTCAAAAATAAGAAAAAAATAGTAAATCATGTTCAAAAATTATTATTTTTTAATGTTGCACTAGAGGAGAGAGTCTTCTTCAAGAATATGTAATTTTTAAAAAAAAATATGTAGATTTGATGGAAAAAGTTTGACGGGAGAAAAAAAATATCAATTTCTGATAACTTTGACTTTGACTAGTTATAACTTAAAAAATATTAGCTGAAATTCAATTTTTCTTTTTTGGTGCACTAGGTATACATGTTGACTCTAACATATTCCAAAATTAGACCAAAATATGAATATTTTCATATATTTGTTTGATGGGAAAAAAACTCTATATTTTCAGCATTTAAAAAAAAATAAAAAATAGATAAAATTTTTACTCAATTTTTTTCAAAAAAATTACAGACATAAAATTCATCTAATTTTACACATTTCATTAGTTTACATCATCTTCAAATTCTAAGCACAAATGCCACTTTTATGTCATTAAATTTGAAGACTTTAAATTATGATATAACTTCTCCTTTATAAAAGGTGACATAGGTTTGTGCTTTTATCCATTACTAAAAAGTTTTCTATTACAAATGTATCAAGTTATCCAGATGATGATCATAGCCAAGGGGAAGAAACTAGGAATGAATTCTCATTAAGTGTTGATGAGATTTCTGACTTGTTGGCTCATGATTTTGAAAGGTATGCTAATCTATCCAAGGATGCTTTTTTTTTGACATGTTATGCAAATTTGTGTGGTGAAGTCATTTCCCCTAAATTTGATGTTGAAGAAGATACAGTTTTAGACTATGCTTTATCAAGTTTGGGAGGTGTATGTGATGGTAGTTTGTATATCAATACACATAACAACTTCTATGTTGAGAATGAAGATGTAGGGATAAGGCCTATTGCTGGTTCATTGTCCTTTTGTTTTCATGAGGCCAAGATAAATTTAGATAGCTCATGTGTTGAGAAAAGTAATACTAATGAAAAGGTTTATCCTAGTGAGTTATTTGAAGGAAAATTCGATATGGATCAACATATGTTGAACATGCAATTTCATGATAATTCTTATGGTTTGGGGTCTAATCATTTGTTGGAATGTGAACAAGATGCAGCATATGTTCAATCTAATTTATGGAGTACTAATATTGCAAATGAGGAGAAATCAAATTCTACATACTTTTCACACCTGGAGGCACAAGGTGAGTTACAAATTGATTCATGTAACTCGTTGAATGAACTAGAGTACCAAGATTTTGTGTTTTTGATTGAAGGATTCCATGATCTAGTTAGTAGTGATCAATTTCAGTTTGTTTTCAGTTGCTATGATCATGCTGATTCATATTATCATAGTGAGCAAGATGAAGAAAGTATGTCTGATTTTTATATGCACTATGAAGATGATGATAGTTTTGTTTTGCCTAATGAGCTGATTGTAAATGTTGATGTGCTAGGTGAAACAAATAGAAATGAGAATTTTAGTTTACCTTAGGAGAATGTGAATGAAAATCAAGTGTATGATAGAGGTAACGAGTAAACTTTTCGGTGGCTCGGGGCCATCGCTTGTACATAGTAGTACTAGTTGTTATTTGCTTTCAATAAAGCTGTTCAAGAGAGTTTTTGTTGTCAAGTGTGTGGTTTGCTTCTCCCAGAGATCTGAAATCTTGCCATGCCTACAAGGGGCATGCATCCCCAGATAGAACCACAATTGGTGCTCAAAATTGTACCCCAAATTTTGAGCAATTTTGAGAAACTGAGCCCTATAAAAGCTTTTTTCATGCACATGTTCCCAGCTGTCAAGCTGAGGCATAAGAGGTGTTTAATGCTTCCAACACCTTTCATTTAGTGCATCTACCTATTCCATAGTGATGAATTACCATTCTGAGCTATTTTCTAAGATCCTATTTTGAGCAATTGTTAAATCTACATTTTTACCCTAAGAGTCAAACAACGATAGGAGGCTATGTTTGTCATTGAATATCTCGCACCTAGAAATTTTTTGTGATCCACCACTTTTGAAATGTCTAGTGTCCATATCCAAGAACCTATGTTTTATATTTTGAGTCGTTTCAAGTCTGTTTAACTAGGTTTTAAATCCCTCAAAGTTGGTCAATTATTGTTTCATACTTTTGTGTAATTGTGCAAATTTTTGGTAAGCCCTGTTTGACCTGCAATAACTTTTGACCAGTTGACCAAAATGCTGAATTTCCTTTTCCATTGCATTATAAACATCAGAGACTTGTTATGTTTCAAGTTTCAGCTCATGATGAATCTATTTGCTCAATTTTCAATCATGATTCCAAATGGAATTTCTAAATTTTTACTGGTGCCATAAAATGCAGATTGATTGGAACCCTTGTTTATGACATTATAACTTGAGATCTATGATTGGTGAGATCAAATGGATTGTACCCCTATGTTTTCCTTTGAAAATAATTTAAGTGTGTCAATTTTTATGTCATGAGAAATCCATTAGCACACTTTTCTAGGTCAATTCCATTTGCAAAAACCGTTATCTTGTCAATATTCCCAGTAAGCAATTCTGAGTAGCTCACTTTGACTGTTGGCCATTTATGCCTAGTTATTTTTCATGAGCTCAAATTTTAGATCTATAATGTACTCATGACAGAGAACTAATGCCCCAGTTTCCATTTCCCCATGTGTTCATTTGCTTAGTTTTCAAAGAAAAATCTAAACCTAGTTTGTTGTTTTCTAACTTGTTTACTTGCAGGTAATTCTAAGAGGTCAACTTTGACAACGAATATTTTTTGACCCCAAATCCATCATTAGATGATATTTGACAGGGTGAAAGAATGCAGAACAAAGTGTTAGTATGCTAGTTTCCAGAGCCCGATCAGGTGTTTGGGTCAATTTTTGAAGCCAGTCAATGGACCTCCTAGCTCAAAATTGACAAGTTGCAAATTAATGAAAAATGATTTTTTAAGAATTAGTTAGTGCTCGAATTGGATTCCAATCAGTCTAACAAGGTTAGTGGATGAATTTGAAGGTTCAGTTGTTTTAAAACAATTTTTTTTTTAGCCAGACCCACTTTGGGGTCTGACTGATTGCATCAGGTTGATAGATCATTAAATGATCCAATAAATGTTAAATTTATCAATTATCACTTTTATAAATTAAGGTATATCATGTCAAAAGATAAAGGATGAAAAGGAATGTGGATACACTTCAAAAATGCTATTGGATCCCAATTGGATGGTCAAGACTATCAAAACTCATCCAGATGGTTCAAGTTGATGTAGAATGGACTTCTTTGCCACCAGAATACAATGATGAAGATGATACTCTTACTATCATGGATTTCATAGCCTCATATTGGCTAAGACTAGTTGGGCCATCTTGGTGGTGCCATGTATTGGCAGGACATCTAAGAATTGATTCCTAGTCAAAGGACTCGTAGTGGCTGCATCTTGAAATTAGTACTACTTCGAGAGATGAAATTGTTCTTGTTCAATTTTGACCTTATAATAAAGGGGCCCCACACTTCAGCATAAAAAGCACAAGCTTTCCATGCTTTGAAAAGAGTGGAAAATGTTCACCAGGGGAGTCTTGTTCTAACTATGTTTTTCTTTTATCTACATGGACAAGGAGTGTGATAAAGATGCTGCTATCTGAGGGCTTGACCAAAGAGAATTTGGTCAGAAAAGGTGTCATCTCTTTGAGGAATGGGCAAAGAACTTGAATTTTATTAATAGAAGCTCATGCAGGCACATTAAGGGCAGTTTGAAAGAATGCCCACACAATGCAAAGAGAAGAAGCCAAATTAAATGGGAGTCGGCCAATTAAAAGCAGGTGACACCAAATAAATGGAGAAGGTGTTATAAGAGAGAGTCCCACACAACCTTAAAAAGTTGAGGAACCCACACTTTATAGGCAATGACACATGAGCAAAATGTCCCCCATGTATTCTAAACACAAGTCCTCGTAGGTAATGGAAAAGGAGCCTCACATAATAAGAATGGAGGCTCGTCATTTGAAGAATAGAGCAAACCCATGCAAATAAATAGGGTAGTGAGAAATAGAGAATCACACACATAGTCAAAAGAATAGTATAAAAAACAATGAATCTAATGCCAACAGCAAGGAGCAGCTTCAACAAAAATGCCCACAATTAAGGCAACTCATGTGATTGAGAGGAAAAACATTTAGAGGTGCCCATCATCATTGATCTTGTAGCCCATGTGGAGGGGCAAACACATAGGATTGTAGATTATGTAGGTTAAAGAAGAAATCTGCAAAACATCTCTATCAAAGGAAGATTCCCATGCCGCCAGTCTAAGAGGACCCTACACAAAAAATGAAGGTATCCTATGGCACAAAAGAAAAGGGCCTAGTGTTTGAAGGAAGAATTTTAAAAAAACCTCCATGCAAGTGATGAAGAATAAAATGTTGAATTTCACTAGGGGTGAAATGTAATAAGGGAGTAAAAGGAAAGGACATTCAGTTTTATGATTCCTTCACTTATGATGGTGTGGAGTATTCTTCATATGACTATGTTCATGTTCACAAGAAAAATTGTTTTTAACGTAAATTTGCTAGAGGTGATTATTGGGAAGTGTAAAGTTCTTTGCACATCCATAGATCCATGGAATCCACAACATTCAGAAGAAGACATAACTAGTGCAGGTTATTTTTTTTATCAGACATTTAACTATAAGGAGCACATGGTTTCAGAAAGTTAAGAGGGTATGAAAAGAGGCTGCCCACTTAAAAATGATCTGTCAATGAAAGTCAGAGTTAAACAAAGAAGAGACCCTATGAATATGGAGTTTAAGGAAGAATCCATCTAAAGATGCAATATCCCACATTACTTGTGGGGTAAACCTTTTGTAGTTTAAATAGAATTCCACACTCCTTATGAAATGTCTAATGGCAAGTGCCTTTTGGAAAGGCAAGCCTCACGTAGGGGGCCCACCTGGACAGCTGGATCTGACTAAACCAAATTTTGAATGGAAGTACAAAGATGATGATGTAGCAGGGATGCTTAAGATGTTGACACATGGCTTCATCCAAGGATGGGCACACACCCACAAAAAAAAAGTGCCTGGAGGATAGACATTGTGGGAAAGTGGGATGTCGCCAAGTGGTAGAGGGCCCAAGTCGAGAGATGACACAGTGACCCTATCATTAGATGATGGGGTAGATGGGAAGTGAATGATATGGTGACAAGTGGTAGACAACCTTCCAGTTGGGCACAGATTCTAAGGAATTGATGTGGCACAATGTACCACATGTCACAAAGGAGCATTCTCGCATGCGATGTGGCAGTTGTTGACTGTACATGCAGGAATGCAGGATGCTGACACATGTGAATAGGTCCCACAAATGATGACATGGAATACCTATGTGTAGGTGATGATGGAGCAACTAGGCAACCAATCAGGGGCTGCCATTTGGTAGCCTGGGTGGCACCAAGTGGGCCCCATGAGGAAAAGATAATGTTTGAAAGTAGTAAAAAGGAAATAATATTTTATTATTTTTAAAGGGGTCACATCAAGTTTTAAATTCAAAGAGGGATTTAATCTAAAGTTGTGACTTTAGATTTTTTAATTTTTGAAATTTAAAAATTAAATAAAAGTTGCAGAACAAGGTTTTCTACTAGGGGAACATTTTCAAACTAGCTTTTAGGGGGTTTCTGGTAGGCTAAATACACGATGTTACATATCACCAAAACTAGGAGAGAATGAATTTCCTAATTATGCAGTTAGTTTCTACACAGGAAGTAGCTAGTTCATGCTACAGAAGGTTTTCTCTCAGAGTTTGAAAGGCATATTTTATCAGGTGTTTTAGGTCACTAGTTGCAGAATTTAGTGGAAAAATATCATGAAAGTATTCAGTGACTATTCTATTAGATTATTTTGAGTTTTTGTGATGTTTTGGCTTCAATTTGATAAATTGGCACATATCTAGGTTCATTAGTAAATATTTTTCTTTACTAAGATATTTTACATTTGGAGAGGTAAAACAGAAAAGATATGATTAGAAGTTATAGAGAGAAGGTAGAGAGAATCTTTTTCAGCTTCTTGGGAAGGATTTCTGAGGGGATAGATGTCAATTGCAAATTGAATCTAGGGATTTCCCTCTTGATATTTATACTTTCTTCTTCTCTTTTGTAGGGGTTGGTAGTTTTCTCTAGGTAATACCAGTAGGGTTCCAATTTTTACTGTGAAACCATCTTCTTTAGCAAAATTTCTCTTGTATTAACAGCATTAAGAAGGATAATATAGATAGTTTAGATCTATTAGGTGTTTTCTATGTTTTCATTTCATGCATATGGTTGTATTGTTTCAATGAAATTAATACAAGGAACAAAAAATTGAGTTTCATCTTGAATGTTATCTCCTTTATTAGTGAGTTTCAATTTTTTATAACCTTTGAACAAAGAGTTTAGGTCATAGTTGCAGTCCCTTAAGGATGTATGTTATTTCGTTGTTGCTTATGACTCAAGAAGTTATGTAAATGCTTCAGGGAAATCAATAGGGTTGTAAGGTTACTAATGGGGATATCATGTAAGAATGAGGTTTAGATTGAGTATAAATGTCTATTTACAAGTTAAATAGATAGATCAAATATCTAAAGATACACATATGTCTTAGATATCCATATGTATGTTTTTAATTCATGGAATTGTCCAATGGTTAAGGAATTGATCAGTCATAGGATCATTAGGTCTTACTACTGCATATTGGAGGGTTTGTTAAAATCAACATTATTAATCAAACATTATTTCCATTTTGTGTTGAAGGACCTAAATAGAATGCCCTCACTCAGCTTGTGAATATTCTAGATTTTCATTTAGCTACTATAGATATCATAGGAAGTTGCTAACCTTAGATGCATCTGTCTGGTTTCTTTATTGTTTGTAAAACTATTAAATCAGGAGCCAACAGATGTCAACATAGTATTATTTTTGTAAAGACTATCATAGTAGAAGATATAGAACAAGGTTGTATGGATCAAGTATTGATGATGAGGTCAAGCCTAGTTGAGCATATGTTCTAAAATTTATCCTAAAAATGTGGACAAGTGAATGTGTAGGAAGTCAAAGATATGTGAGAGTTACTTTTAATTTATAGAAAACAATGTGTTGATTGGAATACCTAAGAAGTGGTTTCTAGTGTTTGCATTATATCTCCTAACAGGGATAGAATCGTGATGAGAAAAGTTAGATAGTGACAATAGACATACTAATATTTATTCTAGTGAGTGTGTGAGTTATAAGGCCAATGTGTGATAATTTGTTAAAACTATGAGCTAATAGTATTTTGAAATTATGAAAAGATTGAATAAATTGTATTATCTTAATGAGGTTCTATTATAATTATTTGGGAAAGCTTCAAGACTGACTCAATGAATTATTTTGAGGATATCATATAAAGGAAGGTTATTTTCCTTATGATGAGAAGGAAATTGTGTGTAAGTGTGAATTGTGAAAGTAATATACAAAGTTGGTAAATGTGAGTAAGTAATAAAATGGATCAATGTGATGCAAAGTTGAAGATCTCGTATTAAGATTTGAGAGGTATTTGGTGTGGCATTGGCATGTAAAGTGGAAAGAGGAATATTTTGAAAGACTAAAGTTAGTTGCATTTTTATTGTTTTGAAAGGAATAATATAGAGGCTAGTTGGACAATGAGTTTGATGGTCTTGCCCCTGAAGCTGTTTGGACAGTGGGTCCTTTTTTCTTCTACAACTCCTAACATGGTTAGAATATCCTCACAAGGATTTAAAGTCTCCTAATAGGGAATGATATGTACTTGATGTATTTTATTATCTCTTAATAAAGTCCATCCTTTTACAAGGAACCTATATATTAGTATATCATTTTGTGGGTACCATCCCCACTAGGGTTTTCCCTCTGATCAAGGGTTTCCATAGTTAACATATATGGTTTTGTTATGTATGTGTATCTTCTTATATTTTTTGATTATATTAATCACATATTTAAGGATTAATAAGGTTGATAAAAGTTATTTTTATCTAATAATGGATTCACCCCTCCTCTTCATTAGCTTGGTGGACCTTACTTACTAATATACATATTATCAATAACAACTTCTTAAATCTGTATTTTGTCTTCATCATTCAACTTATAAAATTTTAACATATGCATTGACCTAAAATTATTAAATCTCTTCATTACTTTTACATGTTCATCAACATTTTGTGGGATAAAGTATTTTATGACTACAAATTGCTTAGTGTTAGACTTTGTTTTCTTACATGCATCATTTTTCTCAACCTATTGCTTCTTTAATGGATTAGTTACTGAATGTTGAACATTCTTCCTCTTCTAGTATGTTCTGGTCATCTTTTTCTTGTGTTTAGTAATATTTTCTCTTCCTCTTTCAATAGGGGGTGTAAATGAATCTAGTCCTAGCATGGGTAACCTTAGGACTGTCAGGTTTGGAAATCTATTATTTCTTACACTTCTTTTCCTTAGATTCTTCTACCTCTATTTCTTCCTTAGCTTCTTCTTCACTAAATTCTTCCTCACTACCCTTAGTTACCTCTTGAACTAACTAATCTCTTTCTTCACCTTCACCGAGTTTTCCATCTAAATTTTATATCATTTTCTTATATTTCTTCTCTATCTTACGAACTAAAATTTCCACTTTGAATCTCTATTTTGCTAGTTGAAATGTGCCAAATCTTTTAGCTTTTATATATATATGGGTTTTTCTAATGAGGAGTCATAGAATTTATGGCTTGATCAATATATAATTCATATCCCATTAGTTTTAGCCATGATTTCCTTAGTATTAGTATGAATGTTGATGATACTACTTTGGGGGAGTATCCTAAGAAGTGGAGAGTATCCTAAGAAGTGGAGAGTATTGACATGTTGCATTCATGACTATGTTTGTCATTGATGTCAACATATTATGCCTTTTGCAAAAACATGCTTAATAGAAGATAGAGATCTCACTGGTATGGACAACATTTTTATTATCTGGTGATGCATAGTCATGGACATGTTCTACATGATGTCTTAATGACATGGTCAAGTTCACAAAGTCTAAGTCAAAGATGTGCAGAAGATCTGCCTAATTTATAGATAGTAGTTCAAAGGCAAAGTATTGGGAAAGAAGTTCCTGATGTTTGTTCACTATCTTGCATCTGAGATGTAGTAAGAAGATGTATAGTTAGGCAATGAAAAAGGATATTCTATTGGTAACATCAATGAGTGCACAAGCCCTAGTATCACATCTATAAATTTTTTTTATAGACTATGAGCTGGAAATTCTATTATTATTGTAATTAATTAATTATCTTCTTGTAATTAATTGGGAAATCCTTAAGGCTAACTCAAGGAATTATTTTGAAGATATGGTATAAAGGAAATATTTTTTCCTTGTTTGTGGTATCTATGGAGTGTGCATTGGAGTGAAAAGAGAAAAAAAGTAGAGTGTTTGGTAAATGTGTGTAAGTGATCTAAGGGATTATTGGATGTGAGTTTTGTGGTTTGGTTACAAGATCAAAAGGAACATAGGTCTAGTTGAGAAGATATAGGAAGAAAAAGGAAGTACATTTCATTTCTAGTATTCTAAAAGGAATAATATAGAGATCATTTGGATAGTGGGTTCATTGGTCTTCCACAACTCCTAACAAGGTTGGCACAACTCCTAATAGGGTTGGAATCTCCTTGTAGGGCTTCAAAGTCTCTTAATAGGGACCCATATGTACTAAATGTATCCATAAACTCCTAAAAAGGTCCATCCTCTAAAAAGGAATATTTATATTAGTACATCATCTTGTGAGTACCATCCCCAACAGGGTTTTCCCTTTGATCAAGGGTTTCCCTAGTTAACCTATCTAGTGTTATTGAGTATGAGTATCTTGTTGTGGTTTTTGATTATATTGCTCATATGGTTAAATTTTAATAATTTTTATATGAGTTATTAAATATGTGTAAATATCTAAACTTGAGTTTCCTAATCCAAAATCCTTTTGTTGCATACAAAAGAATAGAAGCAAAAGAAAAGGTAGATCCATATTCAGAGAAGACATGCATATCAAAGGTATTGCTCTACTTATGAAAGGATAAATAGTAGGTATGGAAATTTTTGTTTGTTGGATATGTAAATACTTTGGTCATTTTTCATAAATGTCCTAAGAGAGTAAGAAAATCTAAAAAGAGTTCAGTTTCTATGAAGATGAAGAATTTAAAGCAAGTATGGAAATATTCCTAAATGGTTGTGATGATAAAGATAATGAGCCTAAATTTGTTAAGAAAGAGTAAGCAGTAGAAGAGATAGCTTTGGTAACTATTTTTGATCCATAGGATCCACATAAAAATGTGGAAGATATCATTGAGACTAATAATGATTTGTAGAATAAGAATCATATTAAAGAGTAGAGATTAGAGCTTAGAATAGAAGAAAGAGTTGAGTTGATAGCTATTGACAATTGGCTAATGAAGATATGTAATTTTTTTCATTTATGGCAACACATGATATACATGCTAGTAGAAAATTTAGAAATAAAGATACTTAGCTTTTGGTACCCAGAAAATTGTCTAAGTATAAAATTGGTTTACAACAGTGTATTATTTTGTGTTTAACTTGTTACAAACATCATATTATGATTAGTGAAGTTATATGGAGATAGTATACATGTTGATGATGATGTGTACAACCTTAGAAATTAGTATGGACTATATGGAAAAGAGATATTTACATTTTACTAGTGAAACAAAATAGTAGAATTAAAGGAAGGAATTGTTTTGTTTTCAAAATAATTACTTGAACAATTAGGGCCGACATCCTAGATGTTTACTCTAAGTTGGAAAATTATATTATGGCATTAGCTGACCTAGCAGTAATTTTTGAAAAGGCATGGTATTTATGAAAAGAACATTATGTGAATCCAAATATGGTAATGTAGTGTGCATTTTATACTATATGCAAAATTTTGTGAAAGCAATATATACAAAGTTTTAAGAAGCTATTTTTATGATCTGAGATTGAGTTGAATATTAGAGATTAGTTAAGAAAGAAGTTACAAAACCTATATACCACAAGTCTAATTACTTGTTTGAGCAGTGAGCTCTTTTTGCATCTAGTGTAATACGACTCCTAATAGGTTTAGAATCTCCTAACAGAGATTCAAGGTCTCCTAACAAGGACTCTCTATACGAAATATGCTAATTGACTCCTAAAAAGGTCCATCATCTAACAAGGAACATATATACTAGTGTATTATCTAGTGGTTATCATCCCCACTAAGGTTTTCCCTTGGCTAGGGTTTCATTAGTTAACAAAACATGGTGTTATGAGTTATCTTTGTGCATGGTTACTGTTACTATTCAACATTATTTGTTTACTTTTATTGTATGATTCAAAGCAATAAATAATATCTAGTTGGTGACTAAAGTTTATAAATTACTAATTCACTACCCTCTCTTAGTAATTCATATTTCTAACTATTGTTATCAAAGCACAATTACTTAGAAGAGACTTAAAAAATTGAGTAAGATCCCTAGGGATATTGAATAGTTGATGAAGAACCTTTAAGAGGCACTTGAACAAATTGATCTCCTTACTAAAGAAAAAGATAATCTCAAGGATAAATATGAAGACTCTAAAGTATATATTGGACAGTTGAAGGACAAGATTGAAGATCTCAAATCCAAACCTAAATCTACTAAATCTAAAACTAGTGATGATGATTATTAAAAACTAAAGATAGAGTACAATCTTGAAGCATGAATTGAAGATTACCAATCTAAAGTTGACTTTGAAGAGTGATAAATTTGAATCTAATTTGAAGAATAAAAATATAGATCTTAGAGCAAGTCTGGCCAAGAAGACATCTAAGTTTTAAACATTGAAAGAAGATCATGAAGAACTTCATAAGTACAACACTATTGTGAAAGGTGAACTAACTCACTGTAAGCAACAACTCGAAAAGATATATTCTAGTAGAGAAAAGCTTGATGATTCAATGTCAATACGTAGACCTACTTATGATAAAACTAGTCTTGGTTATTTATTTAACATGTCTAAAAAGAAACCTAAAAATAAATTAGATCTGAAAGAGAAAGATAAATTTGATGATAAGATTGAATTCAATCAATCTTCTAATAAATCTAAAGAAGTTGGACAATACAAGGAAGTTTGTATATTGGATGAACCAAAGCAAGTGGAATTTCCTAAGGGAAGAAGATATGAATTTAGAAGTAAGTGTTTTTCATGTAATGAAATGGGTCATATGAAAAGAAATTGCACAAATAAGTAATTTAATCATGTTACAGATTTCTATTGCCATATTTTTCATGGTATGGATCATAGAGAAAATGATTGTAGGAAACCTAAATATGATAATGGTAGAAGGAATAGTAGAATGTCTAGAAATACTAACCCTGCAAATAGAAGAAGATCTAATGAGAGAACATTGAGAGAAGGAAGACTCTATGAAGAAAGAAGGTAGATCATGTGTTATAAGTGTAACAACTTTGGACACATAGCTTGGAATTGTCACACAACTACTGATCAACAAAATCCTAGAAGTAGAACTCCAATATGTTAGTTATGAAACAAATTTGGACATACAAAAAAGTATTGTAGAATGGAAAAAAACTTTGGAGATAGAAGGAACAATGGAAGAAACTTCAAAAATAGAAGGAACAATGGAAGAAACATAAAAAATGATAGAAGGAACCATGAAAGGAACTCTAGAACTAAGAAAGACAATGAGGAACAAATGAATGTAGTCAGTGAACTTGGAGAAGAAATCAATGAGGCATTTGTAAAGGGATTGAATATTTTTGAAGAAAAGTTAGACGATGAAGAGAAAGGAAGATAAAAGTCAATAATCGAGTTTGATTCAACTAAGTTGAATTAAGCTTGTTTACAACACCAAAATTTAAAACTTAATCTATAGATCAAACTAAAGGTAGAGAAGTTAGGAAAAGGTGTATCAAGATAAGTTTAGACTATAGCTAAGCTCTCTTGCAATTTGGAGCTTATAGGAACTTGTTACAAAGGAATTAAGAGTTACTATTCTTACAGAGAAAGTTAATTCTATTGCAAAAGATGAAAACTATGTTTTTACAGAGAATTTCATGGAGAAAAGATTCATGGAGCATTGTTATGATGAAAGGAAGATATGGTAAACCTCGAGTAGCATTTGAAGATCAAACAAAGATTTTGAGCAGTTATTTGATTTCAGAATGTAATTGATAGTTTTTCATATTTGCAACGTACACAATTAATGCAATTTTGAATTGAATAAATAAAATGGAGTACATAAGTTATTACCACTTCATTGTAATTACAACATAAGCATAGAGCACTCAGAAGCGACTTGACAAGGCAATTTCAAACTAAACCCTATTTTTGGAAAGAGGTATTTTATCATTTCTCTACAAAATTTCTTCAATAAAGTTTATATTTGATAGAATCATGGATATGTTAGTAGTTCATAATGTAGAGAATGAGGAAAGACTAAAATTAAAAATTGTTTCCATGAAACCTATAAAAGGAAGCCCTAATTCAACATTATCCATTACTTTGAACAACTTAGTGTATTTGAAAGATATAGGAAACTATCTTAACAATAAGTTTGAAACTATTGGGAGTGAGTATATGAACAAGGATATGGGAATTATCTTTAACCATGATATATTAGTAAAGCCCAAATTTGAACATTTGAAAGAATTAGAGCTTTTCAAATATAATTTCTATTGAGAATTTGACACTGAAGAGTGGACTTAGATCATATTAAGTAGAACTTATGATGGAAAATTGTGGATGGAAGACAATGTAGTTGATATCTTAGCTAAACTTATTCATGAGATAACTAGTCTTAGAAAATAAGTTAGTGTACCTATAGGTGAGAAACTAGTTAAGAAGAAGGTTGAGAGCTACACAAAAATAGTTTATAATGGGAAGGCCATGAGATCAGCACCATTAAGCAAGATGATGTAAGATTCTTAAGAAGAATCATTGCCTATTCTATATGTGAAAGTCCTAATATTTACAAAGTATCAACATGATTCATCTATGCAACGTATAAGATTTGTGTTGAGAAAGAACAAATGAACCTAAGTGAAATTTTGAGAATGTAACTCCTTGAAATCTAGAGAAGAACAAGAGGACCAAGAATGGTGTGTTTAAATTTTAGTCATTGATCAATCATATAATCTTTCATGTACCTGGGATATTTCCATACTTATTAGTCACAAAGATTATGAGTAGTGAGAGATGTAGCATGGAGAAGATTACAAATGTGTGTAGAAGACATTCAATAGATAAAATATTGGATAGTAGAAATTTGATCATGAAAATATTTTAGAATGGGATGAGACAAAGATTCAGAATTGCACATGCAATTGTAGAAGGATTCAAAGATGACATATGTGTTATGGTTGATACTAATTTAACTCATATTCAAGGAGAAAAACCTCATGAAACATTCCTCAATGCCTTAGGTTATGAGTTAAGTGATGACATAGCAATTGGATATATTAATCTATTGTTGAACTCTAAGAAGGACAAAGCCGTGTACAGATTTGGGACATATGAAGAAATTACCCAATCATCCCATCAAGCATCCTTAGATAAAGTATCTCACAAGAAGATTGAGACAATAATGAAGAAATCTCTAACTAAGGCTAGTATGATAGAAAGTGAGTCATAGGTATTTAGACAAACAATAAAGCAAGGAATAATGTATGTGCAACCACTATCAATTGGGAAAGAATTTGGTGTGTCTATTGCAAAGGTACCTTCAAAATAGAGCATTCCATATGCTACAGTATTAGCTAAAAAACCAAGTGAGCCAAAGAGAAAATCTAAAAGATTAGTGGAGCTAAGTCTACCAAGACCAAAAGAGTCAAGTAAATGGTCACTAGACTAGGTAAAAGATAGAAGACATTATTGACAATTGTGGAATCTAGTGAAGAAGAAGAAGAGCAATAAGAAGTTAAACAGGTAGAGAAAATTAATATTTGTAAATAGTCAATAGGAAAAGAAAGGCAACTTTGGAAGCTAAAGATTGAGAAGATAAGCTTGGTCATTTCAAATAATAGGAACTTTGTCCAAATGAACAAATTTTATAATCTATTTAATGATATTGAGAAAGATCAAATTGATATGTCTACTATGAAATATATAATTGCTAACAATTGGAAACTTAAGGATACTGAAGGCACAATAAATTAGAAAGTTTATGAAAAACTTATAGAGAAGAAAGCACTAGCTCAAGAAGTCTATGACAAGGACCATATGCAAGATAGATGGTGAGGAAGAAGTTAGGATATTGTTGAACAATCTGAAATCTTACTTGAAGAATTAGGTGAGATAATTTCTATTTATGATGGGTGATAATGATAAAATAAGGAATGAAATAGTTGCACCTATTAGTCAGATGCTGACAGAGTCTAAGGTAGCACCTTCACTAGCACTTGGAACTTTGAAAGTGTCAATAAGTGGTGACACTAGGAAAATTATTTAAACCAATGTCACTATTAACATTGATAATACTAACCCTTTTGAGAGTTTTAAAAATCCTAAATCTCATGCTGAGGTTATTCAAGATCAATTGAAACAATTTGAAGAGGAAAAGAGAAAAATAGAAGAAGCCAAGCAGAAATTTCTTGAAGAAGAGATGAAAAGAAGAGTTGAGGAGGAAAATAAAAGAAGAGTTGAGGAAGAGAAGAAAGAATAGATGAGGAAGAAAAGAAAGAGAAGGAAAGAGAAGAAAAGGAAGAGAAAGAGAAAGAAGAGAGAAGAGTTAAAGAGGTAGAAAAGAAGAAGTAAATGGAAGATGAATCTAAACCATCTAGTTCATCTACTCCACTTTCACTTGCTAGACTAGCAATTGATGATGATGATCAAACTGACTTGATCTCATCTCTGACAAAACTTATTGAGAAAAATAAGAAAGTAAAGAGCCTACAAATAACCTTAATGGAGGTAACTAATAGATTATACAGTACTCTAGCAATCAAGAATATAGAGGTAGATCCTAAATAGAGGGCACAAGTAGTATTGAAATCTTTTGATGAAGAATTTACAAATTTTTTGAATGTTGTAAAATCCAAGGCCCAGATTTCACATGATGCTAATTTATTTAGCACCATTTGTTAGAATATCAAGAATGATTTGCTAAGTCTTGATATTTGTATCAAGGAAATTTAGAAGTGTCAACAAGATGGAAAGGTATTGTACATTATTAGAAATAAATAATACTAAGAGAGGGTGGGCAGGGGTACTAAATCAATATTTTAAATCTTTTTACCCACAATTGAATATTATTAATTACTTTTCCACATGCATAAGAGAGATAACCAATAGTTCTAAATAATATGAACAACCACACAAGAAAAGAACTCACAACACCATATTTTGTTAACTAGGGATACCCTGGCCAAGGGAAAACCCTAGTCAGGATGGTACCCACAAGATGATTCACTATATAAAGGATTTAGTTAAGGATATTGACCCTATTAGGAGTCTATGAAGCATGTATAGTGTCTTGAGTCTCTATTAGGAGACTAGGCCTTGTTTGAAGCCTCAACCCTATTAGGAGTTGGTAGATCATATACAAATGTGTGCAAGAAGAGCCCACTACCCTACCATGCAACTATAATAAATTTCTTCAAGAGAATAGATATACATACAATACTAGATTATTTCTTGTACTTCACAAATATTCTAATTATCAATTCTTCATAAGAAGAAATCACACATATCAATTTGCATCAGATCTCACGTAGTATTTCTTCACATCACAGTTCATATCATCGCATTCACTTGTTACTTGCATTTCATGAGATTATATCAACTTCACAATTACTGATTTTCTCATCATCATCAAATTATTACAATATATTTTCAACTTTGCAAATGAAGTTCTTTACTTATACTAGTCTGTTATAATTCTTTAGAATAACTAAGAGGGGGGGGTGAATCAATTATTCAAGGTACAATGCAACTTTTTTTCCAAATCTTTAATGGCACATAACTGAAACTACCGTGCATGCAATTTGAACATTTAAACAATTATGAAAAGTTAACATGCATCACACCATAATACTGAGAATTTCATAACCTAGAAACCCTCCAAGAATAAGAAGGTAAAACTGGAGTGGGGATGATACCCACAAAATAACTGTACAATTGATTTTAACCACTTCTGATGGTTTGCCCTGTTAAAGACTATAACACATTGTTAAATGTGACCTTGTAAGAGGATTTCACCGTACTGTTAGGAGTGAGCATGATTAAAGGACTTTGGAACATTCACTTGGAATGTCACCCTATTAAAGGATTTACAAAATGGCTATTAAACCAACCTAAGTCCATAGGATTTATTTTAACTATTATAATTGCTAGAGAGTAACAATAATGTCTTTTGATCTAATACAACTTACAACATATCTTGCAGATTACAAATCACACTTCAGTTCAATCCTTTGCTTGGCTTTAATCACTGCAACTCTGTAAGCTTTTCATCTCAAGCTTTGTCACCTTGAGTCTTCTTACTCATCATACCAATGCAATCATATCTATGGTCAGCTATCGAAGTAGAGTATATGTGCTCTCTTCCACCTTAGCACCTTCTTCAACACTTCATGCTTTCATGCTCGACCACCTCTTTTTTGCTTCATGACCTTATTACTCCTTAAATAGAAATCTAGAATACCTTTCCCACTCGATTCTCCCTCTCCAACTTTAGGGTTTCAATAGATTAGGTAAGATACAATGTATTTATCTCATATCTTGCTCTTATCTAGAAACTTCATCTAGAATCCAATTATATTTGTCAAAAACATTTTACATAGTGTTCTGTGCCACTAGCTCATCATTCTTATCTTCTATCTGATTCACAAAATTCTAGATAACTACCATGTCGACTAAGATTTGGTGAATCTTAAATTTTCAAAATAATGCAACAACTCAGCATTATTGATTTAGTGATGCTCGGTTTCTTCTATGTTACTCAACACTTGTATCTTGCTCGGCACATGTATCTTTACTCAGCACCTATTTCTTGCTCAGCATTTGAAAACTTACTTAGCACCTATTTCTTTTTTACTACTCGGCACTTGATCTTCACTTGGTACTTGAAGACTACTTAGTACATGATCTTTACTCGGCACATGCTAGGTTAAACTTTTCTCAGCTTCAACTGAGAATCTATTTGGTACTAACTAGCTTCCTCGGTTCTTTCTAATGAACTTAGTTAGGCTTTACAAATGACTTAGCTAGACCTTACATCTTTGATGTGTTTTAGTGTGCCCATTCTTTATGTTTGACATCAATGCACTATTTCATCAATGGCTTAGCTAATCCTTATACTTCATTACAACATCATAATTTCAACCTTTCTCTAGGTACTCTAGTTACATCTTATTGATTTCCACCTCCTTGTCAATTAACCAACTTATAGTATTTGGATCACTAAAGAAATTGTCATTCCTGCAAGTAGCAAGTTTGACATCAATGACAAAACAATGATTGAAAACATTCTTTACCAGTTCCATTATTCTTCATTCATGAGCTTTTAAATCATTTTTAATAATCTCCCTCTTTGGCATTGATGGCAAACCAAACTGGTCACTTGATCAACTTAGTTACCACAAAAATTATATTCATTTTCTGCTATATTCTACTTCCTTCTTAACTACTGCATCCTCTACTACTAATCTCATATATCTCCATATATTTACCTTTCAATTTCTCATAAATCTCACTCTTTCATATATATCTCCCTCTTACTTTGTATTGATTAGTTTTCTGCATATATCTCCCTCTTTGACATAAATGCCAAAGATGTAGTATCTTTAACATGCAAAATATAAGCTTTGCATCTCATGTTGTCTCCCTCTATCACCATGCTTGTGACTGATTTGGAGTTCTTGTTTGTTTTTCAAATCTTCTGGAATAAGAGTACCAGTTGGATCAACATGTTTAGTAACAATTAAATTTTGGGAATAATCTCCTATGGATCCAAGATGTAGCTTCATCAAGCTTTTCCATGCAATAAAGTTGTCTTTTTTGAGATTGGGAAATTTTCTCTTAGGCATTTTGATCTTTTCTGCTTCTAATCCCTTTAAACTAAGTCAGTAGAAATGCTCTGATACCAATTGTTATAATTCTTTAGAATAACTGAGAGGTGGGGTGAATCAATTATTCAAGGTCCAATGCAACTTTTTCTCCAAATCCTTAATGGCACATAGCTAAAACTATCATGAATGCAATTTGAACATTTAAACAATTATAAAAAGTAAACATGCATCACACCATAATACTGAGAATTTGATAACACAAAAACTCTCTAGGAATAAGAAGGTAAAACTGGAGTGGGGATGATACCCACAAAATAACTACGCAATTGATTTTAACCACTTCTGATGGTCTGCCCTGTTAAAGGCTTGCCCTATTAAAGGCTACAACACATTGTTAAATGTGACCTTGTTAGAGGATTTCACCATACTATTAGGAATGGGCCTAGTTAAAGGACTTTGGAACATTCACTTGGAATGTCACCCTATTAAAGGATTTACAACATGGCTATTACACCAACCTAAGTCCATAGGATTTATTTTAACTGTTACAATTGCTAGAGAGTAACAATAATGGCTTTTGATTTGATACAACTTACAACATATCTTGCAAATTACTGATCACATTTCAGTACAATCCTTTTCTTAGCTTTAATCACTGCAGCTCTGTAAGCTTGTCATCTCAAGCTTCGTCACCTTGAGTCTTCTTACTCATCATACCAATGCAATCATATCTATGGTCAACTATCGAAGCAGACTACCTGTGCTCTCTTCCACCTTAGCAACTTCTTCAGCACTTCATGCTTTCATGCTCGACCACCTCTTTTTTGCTTCGTGACCTTATGACTCCTTAAATAGAAATCTGAAATACCTTTCCCACTCAATTCTCCCTCTCCAACTTTAGGGTTTCAATAGATTAGGTAAGATACAATGTATCTATCCCATATCTTGCTCTTATCTAGAAACTTCATTTAGAATCTAATTATAATTGTTAAAAACATTTTACATAGTGCTCTATGCCACCAGCTCATCATTCTTATCTTCTATCTGATTCATAGAATTCTAGATAACTACCATGTCAGCTTAGATCTGGCGAATCTTTGATTTTTGAAATAATGCAGCAACTTGACATTATTGATTTATTGATGCTCAATTTTTTCTGTATTACTCAACACTTATATCTTGCTCAGCACCTGTATCTTTACTCGGTGCCTATTTCTTGCTCAGCACTTGAAGACTAGTCAGCATTTGAAAACTTACTCAACACCTATTTCTTTTCTGCTACTTGGTACCTGATCTTTACTTGGTACTTGAGGACTGCTTGGTACCTTATCTTTACTCGGCACACACTAATTTGAACTTTGGTCAGCTTCAACTGAGAATCTGTTCAGCACTAACTAGCTTGCTTGACTCTTTTTAATGAATTTAGTTAGGCTTTACAAATGACTTAGCTAGACCTTACATCTTTGATGTGTTTTAGTGTGCCCATTATTTGTGTCTGACATCAATGCACTATTTCATCAATGGCTTAGCTAATCCTTATACTTCATTACAACATCATAATTTAAACCTTTCTCTAGGTACTCTAGTTACATCTTATTGATTTTCATCTCCTTGTCAATCAACCAACTTATAGTATTTGGATCACTAAAGCAATTGCCATTCCTGCAAGTAGCAAGTTTGACATCAATGGCAAAACAATGATTGAAAAAATTCTTTACCAATTCCATTACTCTTCATTCATGATCTTTTTAATCATTTCCAACACAATCATATTGGTAAACTCTTCCTTTAGTTAGCTCACATAACATCCTTAGAGTCAACTCACAAAGAAATAATGATTATAACAATTAATCAAGTCATTTGACACATTCTATTGATATGATCTATATTGTTTTGTAACATCACTACATTACTAATTCCTTCATAACTCAAACTCAATTGGTTATATGGACATGCACACTGGTATCCATCATCAGTATGATGTCATGCATCTTTGGTTGGCTACACAAGAGAATATTCCAAGGGAATATTTTGCTATCATCAAATCTATCATGTTGTTGTAATGTTGTCTAATACTTAGACAATTTTCCTTCACAAACAAACATGACTAATATCTAAAATATGTTTCCATAAATGACAATCATATCACATACCTTATCTGATTGATTGGTCATATTGCAAAAAAAGTGTAACTTATCTCATAAGTTGACCAAGGATTTTAACAATAAGATTGAAGGAAAGTTTAGTAAGCTAGAAGCTCTATCAAGCTAGATACAACAACCTTCAAACAAAGTTGATGACTTTGAAGGACAAGTGGCTAGTGTTCACAGTGATATTAGGAAACTAGAACCTTAGAAAGAACAAAATTTGAGGAGAGTATCAAAATTTAGAGAGTCTATTGATTTGAAGGTATCTACTAGTGAGAGACAGTTGGAGGAGTGTGTCAAAGCCAAGGACGCTTGTTCAAACTTTTTATACTTCAATCTAAATGCAATTGAGATTGCATCATATGCCCTATGTGCAATCTGCTAAAACAGCCAAGGATACATGGGTAAAAGATTTAAATAGTCTCAAGGAATGTTTTGATTATTGCAAGAAGATATTATCATCTTAAGGTGGATAAAAAGAGTTTTTGATAGTAGATGAATAGTTTTTGACAGTTTTTGACATTCTAACCTTTGTCATTGATGTCAAAGGGAAGAAGATGCATAAGAAAATTGTAAATAAGGTAAGGGAGAAGATGTAAATAAGGTAAGGGAGAAGATGCAAATAAGGTAAGGTATATAATCATATCAAAAGGGGGAGCATATGTAAGATGGATAAGTTGTAAAAGATAAATAATGAATTGATACTGTAATGTTTTGGACAAGTTTTTATTACTTAGCCGATTTTCCCTATTTTTTTGCCATCAATGCCAAAGGGGGAGATTGTTGATAATTGTCTAATGAAGATATGTAATTGTTGTCATTTATGGGAACACATGTACATGCTTGTAGAAAACTTCATAAATAAAGATGGTTAGCTTTTGGTACCTAGAAAATTATCTAAGTATGAAATTGGTTTACAACAGTGTATTTTTTTGTATGTAACTTGTTACTAACATCATATTATGATTAGTGAAGTTAGATGGAGATAGTATACATGTTGATGACAATGTGTAAAAACTTAGAAATCTATATGGTGATGGGGACACAACCAAAGACCAAAATGAACACACAAGAAAAGGAAAAATATTACTATCAATGCAAAATGCCCTATGGGCTTACAATAGTATGATTTTCGAGAAAGAAATCTTCTGCATAGTACCTTCTCTCTAACTCCACTAAGAACTTTCTTTACAATGCCACAAGTGTTCTTAAATAAGCCCTAAATGGGTTAGGGTTAGGAATACATTCTAGAATATGCCAGTTGGCATCCACCACCAAAATAGAAGGTTCAAAAGGTCATGTTAGAAGTTGGTATAAAATTTGAAGAATCCAGACATAGTAGTCCAAATTTTGAGAGGCATAACTTTTGAACCATAAGTCTGATTAATGAACTATTTACATTTTTAGAAAGCTCTCAATGCACTCTACAACCCTATTGACTAGCTTTGCTTGTCCCCAATTTTTTGGCCCCATACAAGGCCATTTAGTGCCTCGAATCTGACTTTGAAGTGCTCTTAGGAGGACTTCAGGAAAATTAAAATTGCAATAACTTTCTAACCATAAATCCTTTTGACCTAATACTTTTTTCTGGAACACTCTAAATTACAATTATAATCATCCCTCCAACTTACACTCTGACTCATCATAATTTTGTCTCAATTACGAATTAACTCATTTTTTGCATTTACACATATCCCAAGGTGCTTTAAAACTATAACCCAAAAGACTAATTGTGGAACTATGAGAGTTGGAACCTTTATTTGACCAAAATGGGTATCTAGAAATGAAAACACATTAAATAGAAACTATCTCTAAGCATATTTTTTTGGCTGATATAGGATTGTCCTTATACCACTAGATGCTTCTGCATCATATGGGCTATACAAAAAGAGATGTTCACATTTTTCCAATGAAACATAATAGTAAAATTAAAGGAAGAAATTATTTTGTTTCTAAAATAATTACTTGACCAATTAGGGCTGACATCCTAGATGTTTACTCTAAGTTGGAAAAATGTATTATGGTCCTAGCCAACATGGTATTTATGCAAAGGACATCTTGCAAATTCAAATGTGGAAAAGTAGTGTACATTTTGTATTGTATGTGAACTTTTGTGAAAGCAATATATGTGAAGTTTTGGGAAGCTATTTTTGTGATCCGAGATCGAGCTGAAGATTAAAGATTAGTCAATAAAGAAGTTATAGAAGATATATAACAAAAGTATAATTACTTGTTTGGGCAGTGATCTTTTCTTGTAATTGGAAGTGCCTATTTGAGTAGTGAGCTCTTCTTGCATCTAGTGTACTACAACTCCTAATAAGGTTAGAATCTCCTAATAGGGATTCATAGTCTCCTAACAGGGACTCTCTATACTAAATTTTATCATTGACTCCTAATAGGGTCAATCCTCTAACAAGGAACATATATATCAATATATTATCTAGTGGATATCATCCCCACCAGCATTTTCCCTTGCCTAGGGTTTCCCTAGTTAACAAAATATGGTGTTATGAGTTATCTTTGTGCATGGTTACTATTATTGTTCAACATTACTTGTTTAATTTATTATGTATGGTTCAAAGTAATAAATAATATCTAGTTGGTGACTAAAGTTTTTAAATTATTGATTCACCACTGCCAACCACCCCCCCCCCCCCCCCCCCCCCAAGCAATTCATATTTCTAACAACAACTCCTAGCAAAGTATATCAAAGAATCATTCTCCTAGACAATGTATTGGGAGCAAAAACCATAATCAGGTAAATGATAAGTGTATGAAATATGTTTGATATCACAAGTTGAACCTAAGAGCATAGATAAATCATGTAAAGATGACCATTTGATTCAAGAAATGAAGTAACAATTAGATTAGATTGTGAAGAATGATACATGGGAGTTAGTTCCTAGACCTAAAGCAAAGAATGCAATAAGAACCAAATGGGTATTCTAAAACAAGATGAATGAGAAAGGAGAAGTTCTAAGGAACAAGGATAGACTTGTATGCAAGAGATATTCATAGAAAGAAGGCATAGACTAGGAGGAGACATATGCACCTATAGCTAGAATGGAAGCAGTAAGGATGTTCTTAGGTTATGTAACAAATAAGAAGTTCAAGGTTTATCAGATGGCTATTAAATTAGCCTTCCTAAATGGATAACTTGAAGAAGAGGTATTTATTGAGCAGCCTAAAGGTTTTCCTTTATAACATGAAAAAGACATGGTATGTAGATTAAAGAAATCTCTATATTTTCTTAAGCAAGCAGCTAGAACCTAGTATGCAAGGTTGGACAACTATTTGGCAAAGCTTGGATTTTCTAAAGGTATGACAAATAGTAACTTGTATTTGAAAGATATTGAGAATGGTTTGTTAATAATAGTAATATTTTTTTATGACATCTTTTTTGGAGGTAATGATGAAGCAAATGATACCTTTTTTGAAGAAATGAAGAATGAGTTTGAAATGAGCATGATAGGAGAAATGAAGTTTTTCCTAAGATTGCATATTGTGCAGAATAGTGATGGTATATTCATTTCACAAGGTAAGTACTTGAAATACTTATTCAAGAGATTTTGATTGGAAAGTTTTAAACCTATTGGTACACCTATGATAATTAGTCACAACTTATACAACAATGATGAGACATTGTAGTAGAGCAGAAGAAGTATAGATCCATGATTAGAGGTTTGCAATATTTGACTCACATGAAACTAGATATAAGAAAATGTAGTTGGCATTGTAGCTATATTTCAAGTTGATCCTAAGGAGTATCATTTTGCAGCTGTAAAGAGAATATTAAAATATTTGAAAGAAACATCCAACTATGGAATTTGGTATGATAGATCAAGTGATTTTACTCTATGTGCATATAGTGATAAGGATTAGGCACATAGTATGGATGACAGAAAGAGCATCAGTGGTGGAGCATTCTTTCTTGGAGAAATATTGGTTTCTTGGCTAAGAAAGAAACAAGATTATATTTTGTAGAGTGCAGCTAAGGCAGAGTATGTTATAGCAACAAATAACTATAATCAAGATATGTGGATGAAGCAAATGTTAAAGGATATCATAATTGAGTTTGAAGAATCTATTATCATTTACTATGATAACGAGTATAGTGAGTATGTCTAAGAATCGTGTATTGCATTCCAAGACTAAGAATATATTTATTAAGTATCATGTGCTAAGAGAGAAAGTATCAAAAAAGGAGATTAGATTATACATATCTTTACAAATCCTTTTCCTAAAGATACATTTGAGTACTTGAGAGGTATGCTTGGGGTTATGCCCCTACCTACTTCTAAGTAGATGATGTAGTAAGTGCATCAGTCTAGTGGTACAGAGCATTATTATTAGACTAAATTGAATTCTAATTCTTCCTATATGGGGGAGTATCTATGATAAGTTGAGTCATTGAGGACTCTTGATGTTTGGCTTTCAATATGGTCTTTGGACACTCAAGTTGGTTGAAGACTTGGAGCAGCATAATTAGCAATTGGTATTTTTAATATTTAGGCTTTTGAAACTGATGTCAATAGGGGAGAGAATGTCCATGAAAAAATATCCTAAGAAATGGGAGAGAATAAATCCTAAGCATGAATGAGGGAGAGATATCTCTTTAGGGAGATTTAGAAAGATTCATGTAAGGAAGTAGGAATATGCATATATTGTATCATGAGTTGTTTAGTGTGAAGTGAATAATTGTTGCCAATCCTAAAGAAGAAGAAGAATAAAAGAGAATTTTTATGTAAGGAAGAAGGAATATGGACCTAATGTATTGAGAATTTTTTTAGCATGTGAATAATTGATGTTGGTCCTAAAATCAAGAGGACATCAACAATAATAGAGTACTATTTGGTATTCTTGCAACTTAGATGGTTTTTCATTTATGTTTCCATCAGTTCCAAAGGGGGAGATTATTAGCATGAATTTTGATGATACTACTTTGGGGGAGTACCCTAAGCATTGGAGAGTATTGATATATTGCATTCATGAATGTATTTATCATTGATGCCAATATAGCATGGTTTCTATAAAGATTGGTTAAGTAGAAGAAAAAGATCTTAATAGAATGGATACTGCTTTTATTGTCTGGCAATGCATAGTCATGGATATGTTCTACATGATGTCTTGGTGACATGTTCAAGTTAATAGAGTCTAAGTCAAAGATGTATGAAATTTGTACCTAATTTATAGAGAGTAGTTCAGAGACAGAGTATTGGGAAAGCAATTCCTGATGTTTGTTTACTATCTTACATCTAAGATGTAGTAAGAATATGTGTAGTCAACTAATGATAGGATAATCTAATGGGGATGTTAGTGAATGCACAAGCCCTAGTATTGTACATGTGAAGTTTTGTATAGACTATGAGCCAACAGTGCTATTGGAATTGTAATTAATTAATTATCTTATTATAATTAATTAGAAAAGCCTGAAGGTTGACTCAAGGAATTATGTTGAAGATATCATATAAAGGAAATATATTTTCCTTATTTGTGTTATTAATGGGAGTATCCATTGGAGTGTGAATTACAAAAAGGATTAGTGTTTGGTAAATGTGTGTAAGAGATCCAATGGATTATTGGATGTGATTTTTGTGATATGGTTACAAGATCAAAAGTAATAGAGGTTTAGTTAACAAGACAGAGGATGAGGAAGGAAGTACATATTATTTATATTATTCTAAAAGGAATAATATAGAGATCATTTGGATAGTGGATTCATTGGTTGTGACAGTGAAGTTGTTTGTGCAATGGGTCTAGTTGTCTTCCACAACTCCTAACAAGGTTGACATTTCTCCTAATAGGGTAGGAATATACTAACAAGGATTTAAAGTCTCCTAATAGGAACTCATATATACTCAATGTATTCATAGACTCCTAATAGGTTCCATCCTCTAATAAGGAATATTTATATTAGTACATCATCACTAAAGTGTTCCCTCTAATCAAGGGTTTCCTTAGTTCACATATCTAGTGTTATTGTGTGTGAGTATCTTGTTGTGGTTTTTTATTATATTGCTCATATGGTTAAATTTTAATAAGGTTGATAATTTTGATATTATTAGGACAACTGATTCACCCCCCTCTTATTTATATTGGTGGACTATATATTCTAACACTTAGTTCTACCACCTTTATCACACATGTATCTGTATCAACTAGAAAAAAATTGGTGTCCCTATTAGTTCTCAAATATTTTTAAAGGAATTTTGAACCTTTGATGCATTACAAATTTAAATTTTTCAAGATATTCACCCATGACTTAATCAAAGTTCTTTCTTAAACTATCAATATACTCATTAATTTGATAAATCACAAGACTATTTGTATCCTAATTTACATCTCTAATTATAGGGAAGTAATTTTTAAGATGAAATTATTGGAATTATAAGAGGAATAATTGAGAGGGGAGGGGTGAATCAGTCACCACTAAAATAAATCCCAGATCCCTTAGATGCCAATTCAAATCAAAACTTTGACTAAACTGTATTCTGATGTAACTCAGCAAACACACATGCACTCAACTTACACTAGCAAATGTTGTAACTTGATAAACATTGAAATAACATGGCAACTACTAAACATGAAAATCTTTAAGATATTATCTATGATTAATCTTACTTAACTTAGTTGCATACATAAAAGAAATAACATGAACATAATTGACACCAATATTTATGTGGAAATCCAATTTGAGAAAAACCACCAATTGCAACTAGTTATTGATTTTCACACTTTAAAGTGAGCTTAGTTAGGACCCAATCCTTACCCATATCTAGTTTCCTCAAGCTAGGAATACTCTTACTCTTTTGTTTTTTCTTATCTTGACTAGATTATCAAAGTTCACATGACATAACCTTTTATGCCATAACCATCTTTCTGCTACTTTAGCAATAAAACACAAACTTCCACTGAGATCTAGATAGAGTAAATTACCTTTTGTTTGTTTGCTAGATCCAACTAGATTGTATTTTCCATCTAGTAGTTTTTCCTTCCCATTCATGAATTCAACCTTGAATCCAATGTTATTCAAACATGCCACACTTAATCTATTATTCTTTAGTCCTTCAACCCAATAAGAATTGTCACATCTAAGTTCATTGGTTAGTGAGATACAAGCTTTTACCTTTATTCTACAAGGTTTATTGTTTCCAAATCTGACACTATCACCTTTATAATGTTCCATGTGTTCAAATTTTGATTTATCTTTAGTCATATGATGTGAGTAGACACTATCAATAGCCCATGTATCATTTTTTCTAACATGAGAGATAAGTGCCATTTTATCTCCTTCATCATTAGATTCATCTTTTACAACAATATATATCATTTCATCATATTCAATACTATCTAAATATTTAGCTATGAAACAAGATTTCTTACCTTTATCCTTGTAGTCTTTGTAGTTTTTGAAATCCTTCTTTCCTTTCAACTTGTGTTTCTATTCATATTTTTCTTCTCTATTTGGGCACCTGTTGGTCAATTTTGCCCCCATTCAGCCCATCATTGATAACCAATCAAAGAGATCTTCAATGGGTTGGATTCTTTGATGTGGGTTAACATGCTTCTTGGTTAGGCTAACATCTTGTGTTAACTTAGTTCTTCATATGCCGAGCTCGCACAATTTCTTCATATGCTAAGCTAGTTCAATCCCTTCATTGACTAAGTTGGCTCATTTTTTCTTCATGTGTTGAGTTACATGTTAACATGTATTTTGATGTCAAGTTAACATTCTATGTTAATCAAGTGGTGGGCTGGTTTACTCACCATCAGATTAAGGATCATTTATGGTTGTTGCTATGTCACCATACAAGGTTGCAAGGTAGTTTCTTCACATGACATAGTAACCAATTGTTGAGTTGGTTCCCTCTTCCTTCATGTTTTGAGTTGTGGGTTATAATGCATTTTTGTTAGGGTTAACGTTTTGCATTATACTATTTCAGAAAGTGCCTTTTCTTACTTCCATGAAATCATGAAATTGTGTGCTGCCTCTTTCACCATGTATTGGGGAACATGCCAACTAATGAATGAGTACTAGGTGGTGGTTTGTTTCCTTCATTGCATTCTACCATCAAGGTTCATCAAAGGTGATCACTTTTTCACTATGCAAAGTTGTGAGGCATTTTATTTCATGCGATATAACAAGCACTTGCCATGTGGTAGATCTTTGTCTTGCTAGGCCTCTTTTGATCTAATGGTTCTTTTGTTTTCTCACCCTTCTTGGTGCCTATTCCAAAAATATTATGGTCATAAAATTTAGATGCATTCATTTGAGATTCCTTGCTTCATCCTAGCCATCTATGGTTATAAAGAAAGATCTTGATTGAGGGCTATGTTTAAATAAGTGTTGAAGACATTTGTTGTAACATCTGGGCTATCCATAATCAAAAGAAGATCTACATTAATGGTTCATGCATTTTTTTTACAAGATCAATTTGATTTCATGTAGCCAACTCTATATTTTTGTGCTGGGCTAATGTGCACGTTATCCCATCCTACATTTTGTTTGACAGTGGTGTGGATTTGTTTACTGTAGCCATGGCACATCACCAAGATTGATCTTCAATGTTGAGCGACATCCTTTGGGGATTATTCCACATCCTCAATGCATCTCCATGCCTCATTAATTATTGTGATGGTCAAATCTTTTTGGATTTTATTTTCTTATGGCTAGATGCATTGATTTTTGTTTTTTCCATGTCATGATTGTATCTGGAGTTGTTCCAAGATTAGATTTTCTTCTGGATTTGTAGGATTCTCCTCCAAAATCTTAAATGGTAGTGGTTGGTTTTAGGTTTAGGGTAGAAAATATCTTAGTTATGTATGATCTATAAAGGAAGATTTTTTAAATTTTGTTAAGGGTCGACTCTTCTCTATTTCTATGGCATTGCTTTGGCTTGTCACTCTAAATTCCCTCTACCTTTGAATTGTATGACATTCTTCCTTATCTCCTTAGCCCATTGATGTATAGTGCAAGAACTATTTTCTTCTCATTTTTGTATTGTAGATATATGCAATCTTGCATGACTGTATCTCTTTTTAGCCTATGAATGATATATAAGTGAATCTCATTTTCTTTGCATCATTTATTTGGGTTTTCTAATCTATATGTGGTTGTTAGATTAAAAAAATTTTGGATGTGTATATATTTTGGTGTCATGATAGTTCAACAGTGCATGTATGGGTAGAGATTGGTTTGAACACTCTATTTTGGTGCATTACCTCCTTAGAATAGATTGGGTAGATTTTGTTTCTTGCAACTCCTTCTCCCTTTTCCTCTCAAGTGTAGTTAGGTGCATCTAGATAGCAAAGGAAGATAACTTTCTCTTGAGATTCAACCTCAAAGAACAAGTCCCACATGTGGAGGTCATTTCCACATTTCACAAGGTTGTCTTTAGGTAAAAATTTTGGACAAGGGTGTAAAATTTTGTGATAATAGTTTTTGGCATGCCCAATGGGACAATATTCAAAAGATTTCAAGTTTACTAGTGTCAAAAGAATATTTCAAGATTAATGTTGAGAAGATAGTGTTGCTCTTAGTATTGTAGACCTTCAAGAGGTTCATCCAACAAAGAACTTGGTGACTCTACATCTTTCATGTCTAGTTCAGACTGAGTTGTAGTGATTCATGCCTAAAGCTAAAATAAGGGCATCTTCTAGAGGTAAATTTTAGTACCAAGAACTTTCATTTTTGAATCCTAAAAGAAGAAAGACTAGAGTATCTTTACCATCAATTATGAGTACAACAATAACAAATACACCTACAAGATCCATCTCTATTCCTCCTATTGTTAGATCTCAGCCTAGTTTGTCATCTACTCATATAAATAGACCATTATTCCATATGGCACAACCTAAAGCTCATGATTTTACAACCTTTAATGGTGGAATTCCTCTCCTATTGAATCAAAGACATGATATAGTAGTATTATCCCTCAAGACAATACCTAAATTTACTAGTGAAACTTCTATTTCTCCCTTAGAACACATCTAAGAAGTTTCAAATGTCTGCAATAAACATGGTATTATGGAAGATAATATTGCTGTTAGGCTTCTAGCTTTATCCTTAAAAAGGAAGGCCTTGCTATGGTATAGAGGTTTGGCTCATAACTCTATTACTGATTAGGATGGATTGGGAGCCAAATTATGTAAGCACTTTGAAGATAAGAGTTATCACCTATCACTCTTGGAGTAGGTAACAACTATCAACAGAGCCCCCCATGAATATATGACTAATTTCAATTATAGATTCCAAAAGACATGGGATAGTTTACCCACTACAATTAAGCCCTCTTTTGGTAATGCTTTTTTGTATTACTTCAAAGCCTTTAATAGTGATATTGCTACCACTCTGCAATCTGTGGAAGGAGACACCTTACCTGATGCCTATGAAATTGCCATCAAGAAAGAGAATATATTGATATAAGGAGGAAAATTGGCTCCAAGGCCCCCTATTCCCTTCTTCCTAGATATTCCTAATAATAGACCTCCAATAGCCCCTATCCCTGCTACTTCCACAAGAAAACCTCTTGCTATAGCTCCAATAGCTTCTATATCCTCCAATGAAGTAGATAAGATCGAGGCTATGATGCAAAATATGGAAAAGAGGTTGCAAGATCAGGTCTCTAAGATCAGCAAAGAAGTGTGAAACTAAGGAAGGTAGCTAGAAGATAATCTCTCAATGGTCCAAAAGATGGGTAACAAGATGGTGACTATGGAAAGGTAGAAAGCTCAACATTTTAGGCCTCCCTAACATTCTCTTCAAAACACTACTTATAATAGGCCCATTAGCAATACCACTGCAACAAATGCAAACCCAAATCCAATCAAGGCATTGGTTCCTCAAAATAATTTTGCTAAACAACATGATTTTTTCCCTCTTGTAGATATCTATGTAGTCACTGCATGTTTCAAGAGGTAGAAGTACACCTAGCATTGAATAGACAAGATCCATATGTTGGACAGCAATATAATGATTCTCAATGTACTAATGTGCCCATTTGCAACAACCAAGGGATTGTTATTTTATGAATTATCAAGTGGAGGAACATTGTAATGTAAACCAGGATTCCATTGCTCATAATACTAGGAGCAAGATAAGAGCTATTGTAGATGTTGCCCCTCCTCCTCCTAATCTAGCCCCAACTTCAAATGGAATACCTCATGTACAAGTAGAAAATGATCAATCAAATACCTTTCAATGACAATGGAAAAATAATAATAATAGAAAAGATGTGAGCAATCCTCATGCTATTCCATCTCAACCTCCTATGAATACAACTCCCAAAGCTTCAACCAAAGCACATAATGCACCATTCAGCATGGTATAAAAAATGAAGAAGACAAATGTAAACATTCCAATTATGTGGGATGTTGTTGCTACTATACCAATGTAGAGGAGGTTATTGCAATAGGAATTAGAAAGCATTGAACCAAAGAATCAAACATCAAGAGAAGAAAGTGCCACAAGTCTAATACAACCATCAAGAGAGGTGGAAACAAGTAAAAATGTTAGACCTCCTCTATTTTATGCTTCTCTATTTGTAGGGGATAAAATAGTCCATAATTTCATGATTGATTTAGGGGCTAGCAGTTCAATGATTCCCAAGTCTATTTTTGATGCTTTAGAATTGAAATATAATCCCATTGTTAGAGACGTATTACAGCTAGATGGTAGTACTGTCAAGACTAGAGAAATCCTGAGGAATGTGGAAATGGCCCTACATGCATTCCATATTTGTATTATAGTCCAAGATATATCAATTTTTGAAGTTAAGCCATACTTTTCCATTTTTATTTCAAGAGATTTCACTACCCATATAGGTGGCTATATATCTTTGGATTGGTTATACATGTTTTTTAGAACAAGATATGAGACCAAGGATTCAATTAGAGCAGAGCCTTTACCCCTCCACCACACTGAGCCCTATACCCCTAGCCACATTAATATGAATTGCACCATCTATGAAGAGGAGGAAAGAGATATATTAAATAAGCCTACTACTCCTCTAGTAGAGATACCTAATTTTCTCTTAAATGAATGGGTTAATGCATACTAGTTAGATCTTATATCAGAAACACTTGAGATAGGCCTTGGCACATATTATATATTAGAAAAGGATGCTCTTTTCCCTAGCCTTATAAAGACAAAATATGATATGAGTGGAATATGGAGCATGTACTTTGATGGATCAAGAAATAAAAATGGATTAGGAGCTAGTGTGATGTTGATTTCTCTTGCACTAGAAAGGTACTACTTCTCCTTTAGGCTCCAATTCATTTGTACTAATAATGTAGCTAAGTATGAATCCTTGATTCAAGGTCTCCTACTTGCTCAAAAAAGAGTAATTCAAGTATTAAGAGCATATGGAGATAGTGAATTTGTGGTTAATCAAGTGAGAAATTAGAATATCACCAAGAATGGTTTGCTCAAATATTATAAACATAGAGTATGGGATTTGCTTGAAAAATTTAATGCATTTAATATTCAAAGTATCCCTAGAAAAGAAAATAGATATGCTAATAGACTTATAGTAGTGGGTTCATCTTATGATGTGCCAAAGAACCTTGAAGCTGAAAAGAACCAAAAAATTAGAGTGGTGCTTAGGCTTGTTGTTCCTGATAACAATGTCAATTGGCAAGTGTTTGAATCTAATGAACAAATTGTAAGTTTATTGTAGAATGAAGTAGAGTTTTTAGATAGAAATTAGTCAGGACTACAAGATCAGTATGGTGATAAAATCATTAATCTCAGTTCCAACAAGTTTCCTAAAGGTCTTATTACCTTAGAGAGTGTCTTCAATCTTGATGACCAAACAAGAGATAGAGGCATGAACCTTGCTACAAGCAAGGATGATCACACACCAGACATGGTTGCTGATGGAAAATTTTTAAACATGGGAAAGGTATATTCTAAAATTCAGCAAGAAAGTTTTGTTCATCTATGTCAAGAATTTAATGATGTATTTTCTTGGACATATGATAATTTGAAAAGTTTTGAACCAAGTTTATTTTAACATACCATATATTTAATTGATAATGTCAAACCAATAAGACAAAGATAGAGGCCAATGAATCCTAAAATTGAACCCTTAATGAGAAAAGAGCTATCCAAATTGATTGAGTCCAACATAATTTTCCCTATCAAACACTCACCATGGGTAGCAAACCTTGTCCCTATTAGGAAGAAGAATGGAGAAATTAGATTGTGTGTGGACTTTAGGGATCTTAACCAAGCTTCCCTTAAGGATCATCATCCCCTCCCTTCCATGGAACAAATATTATCTAATGTGAGTGGTTCTAAGAGGTTCTCATTTCTTGATGGATTCTCTAGTTATAACCAAGTGTTGGTCAAAGAAGCTGATAGATACACGACTACATTCACCACAAAGTGGTCTAGTAAAATTCCCTTTAGATTAACTAATGTAGGTGCCACTTTCTAGAAGGCAATGGAGATGGCCTTCAAGAATATGATTGAAAAATTTGTATTGGTATATCTTGATGATATCACAATATACTCTAGGAGCATGATAGATCATTTTGGCCATCTTAGATAGGTTTTTATAAGATATAGAGAGTTTGATGTGTCCTTAAATCCAAGAAAGTGTGTGTTTGCCACTAATAAAGTAAAATTGTTAGACACATTGTATCTAGTGATGGTATAACCATTGATCTAGAAAGAATAAAGGAATTAATTTCTCTCTCTCTTCCTAAACATAAGAAAGGGCTAAAAAAATTTCTTGGTATGATAAATTTTGTGACAAGATTTATTCCTAATCTTGTTACCATGGTGAAACCCCTTATAGCTATGCTTAAGAAGAATATGATCTTTGCATGGACCAAGGAAGGGAAAGAAATTTTTGAAGAGATCAAGGTAGCCATAGCCTCAACACCTACTCTCATTAATAAAAATTTTGAAAAGGATTTCATTCTTTATACCTTAGGTGTTGAGTCAAGAATTTCTATTTTTTTGACTCAAACAATTGATAAAAATGAAGAACAACCCATAGCTTTCTTTAGTGAAGGGCTTAAAGAGTATGAAGATAAATAAAACTATGTAGAGAAGTAGGCCCTTATAGTTATAAGAGCTTTGAAGAAGTTTTGAAACCTTCTATCACACAATAAGATCCATTTGCTAGTACCTCATGCAAGTGTGAAGGACTTTCTTTTGAGCAAAGACATTAGTGAGAAGAGAGCTGGATGCGTCACTAAGGTGATAGAGTATGATGTTGGCATCCAAATCACCAAGTTGGTAAGAAGGAAAGCACCATGCAAACAAATGATCTCATCTCAAGAATTAGATGAGGAAGTTGCTATGATACCAATAGAACAACAAGAGGAATGAAATGATAATCCAAGGAATTGGATGGATGATATGATGACTTTCTTGTCAGGCAATGGATATCCTCAAGGACTAGATAGAGCTAAAAGAAGATAGTATATGTTGTAGTCAATTCCTTATGTCATAGTTGATGGTATCCTTTTCAAGAGGGATTTCAATGGAGCCTTATTGAGATGCATTAATATAGACCAAGCTAAAAGAATAGTCAAAGAGCTCCATGGCGGTCTTGATGGTGGCCATTTTTTAGCAAGAACAACTACCATGAAAATAATGAGAGCTGGTTACTACTAGCCATCCTTGTTCCATGACTTTCATAGACATGTGAGAAAATGTCAAAAATGTGCTTTATTTTATGGTAAAAAAAAGCTTGTAGCTTTTCCTTTCCACCCTATTTAGGCCGATCAACCTTTTTCTGAATGGGGATCAGATTTCATAGGCCCCATCAATCATCCTTCTAGCTCTAGTCATAAATGGATTCTAGCTACTATAGATTACTTCACCAAATGGGTGAATGCAATTACATTGAAGGATGCCATAGAATTTTTGGTTGTTAAATTCCTTGATGGAATTGTAACTAGGTTTGGTGCCCCTTCAACCATTATTTTAGATAATGCAAAATATTTTGTTGGAGCTTAGATTTGTACATGGGTAGTTGATCATAATATCTACTTGAACACATCCTCCAACTACTATCCTCAGGGTAATGGATTAGATAAGTCATCCAACAAAAATCTAATGAGGAGTATGAAAAGGATTATAGAAGATAACTAGAAGTGTTGGCATTAGAAGTTAAAAAAAACATTATGGGCTAATAGAATAATGCCTAAAAGAACCATAGGAAATTCCCCTTTCATGTTGGTATATGGCAGAGAAGCTAGGCTTCCTATTTCATTGGAATTACCTACTCTTGAACTAGCCCATCAATTGGAACTAATTGAAGATAATGCTATGACTATAAGAATAGCATAACTAATGGAGTTAGAAAAGAAAAGACATTAGGCCATGAAAACCTTGGGGGCACATTAGCAATAGGTGAAATGGTCCTTTGATAGGAAGGCTAAGTTAAAAATTTTCAAAGAGGGTGATCTTGTGCTAAAATGGGATTTTGACATGGAAAAACTAGGGAGGCACTCAAAATTTGATGCACTATGGAGTGGTCCCTATGTGGTTATTAGTTACAAAAAAGTCAATGTTTTCCAATTAGGGGGGCCTAATGGTGAAATTTTTCCTATTCTAGTTAATGGAATATATTTCAAACCATGCTTCTGATGAAGGTTAAAGTTTCATTTATATAAGTAGTTTAGTCTTCCTTTTGTTTGTTCTTGCTTTCCAAGAAGTGCATGAGCACATTTTTCTCCCTTTCCTAGAGTTTTTTTGAGCTTTTTGGAGCTCTTCAAAGTTTTTGGTTCCTTGTTGGTTGCAAATTTTTTGCTGGTTGTAGGTGGGATAGCACATCAATTCTTGGTAGTGACTCTATGTCCAATGGATTTGTTAAGGCCACTAGTCCATTCTTAGTAGGCAAGCATCCCCTTTGAGTTGCCAAGAATGTTGGTAAATTTTCCCCCCATTTAGCCCATCCTTAATAATAGATTAGATAGATCTTCAATGCACTCAATTCTTTGATGTGGGTTAACATGTTTCTCGGTCAGGTTAACATCTCATGTTATCTCAGGTTCTTCATATGTTGAACTAGTTTAGTCCCTTCATTAACTAAGTTTGCTCATTTTTTCTTGATGTGCTGAGTTGCATTTTCATGCTAGGTTAACATTCTACATTAATCAAGTGGTGGGCCAGTTTACTCACCATCATATTAAGGATCATCTATGGTTGTCACTATATTATCATGCAAAGTTGCAAGGTAGTTTTTTCATGTGACATAGTATCCAATTTCTGAGCTAGTTCCCTCTTCCTTCATGTGCTGAGTTGTGGGTTAACATGCATTTTTGCGAAGGTTAACATTCTACATTTTGTTATTTTGAGATGTGCCTTTTCTTGCTTCCACGAAATCAAAAAATTTTGTGTTACCTCTTTGACCATGTATTGGGGAATGTGCTAATAAATGAATGAGTGCTAGGTGGTGGGTTAGTTTCTTCATTACATTCGACCATCAGATCAAGGTTCATCAAGGGTGATTGCTTTGTTGCTATGCAAAGTCGCAAGGCATTTTATTTCATGTGACATAGCAAACACTTGCCACATGGTAGATCTTTGTCTTGTTGGGCCCCTTTTGATCTAATAGTTCTTGTGTTTTTTCACCCTTCTTGGTGCTTTTTATGAAAATAAAATGGTTGTTAGATTTAGATGCATTCTTTTGAGATTCCTTGCTTCATCCTAGTCATCCATGGTTATAAAGAAAGATCTTGATTGAGAGCTATGTTTTAATCAGTGTTGGAGATATTTGTCACAACATCTGGGCCATCCATAATAAAAATAAGATATACATCAATGGTTCATGCATTTTCTATGCAACATCAAATTGATTTCATGTGGTCAACTTCATATTTTTGTGGCGGTCAATGTGCATGTTATCCCATCCTACATTTTCTTTGACAACAATGTGGATTTGTTTGTTCCAGCCATAACACATCACCAAGATTGATCTTTAATGCTAAGCAACATCCTTTGTGGATTTTTCCACATCCTTGATGTATCTCCATGCCTCATTAATTATTACGATGATCAAATCTTTTGGATTTGATTCTCTTATGGTTGGATGCATTGATTTTTGTTTTTTCCATGTCATGATTACATCTAGAGTTATTCCAAGATCAAATTTTCATCCAAATTTGTAGGTTTCTCCTCCACAATCTTAAATGGTAGTAGTTGGGTTTAGGTTAGGGTAGAAAATATCTTAGTTATACCTAATCTATAAAGGTAGATTTTGTAAAAAAAATTAAGGGTTGACTCTTCTCTATTTCTGTGGCATTGCTCTAGCTTGTCACTATAAATTTCCTTTTCCTCTAAATTGTATGACATTCTACCTTACCTCCTTCATCCATTTATGTGTAGTGCAAGAAATATTTTCCTCTCATTGGTGTATTGTGGATATCTACAATTTTGCATGACTATATATCTTTTTGGCCTATGAATGATATATAAGTGAATCTCATTTTCCTTGCATCATTTATTTTTGTTTTCTGATCTACATGTGGTTTTTTGATTAAAAAAAGTCTAGATGTGTATATCTTTTGGTGTCATGATGGTTCAATAGTGCATGGTAGAGATTGATTTTAACACTCTATTTTGGTGCATCACCTCCTTAGTATAGATTGGGTAGATTTTGTTTCTTGCATCTCCTTCTCCCTTTTCCTCTCAAGTGTAATTAGGTGCATCTGAATAGCAAAGGAAGTTGGTCTTCTCCAGAGATTTGACCTCAAAGCATAAGTCCCACACTTGGAGGTCATTTCCATGTTTCACAAGGTTTTCCTTAAGTAAAAAATTTGGACAAGGGTGCAAACTTTTGTGACAAAAACACCTAGCAACAATGTGTCCAACTTCTTCATAAGAGATATAGAATAAAGGAATTTTAACTTTATACTTTCCTTTACCGTTTGGGATACCTTCTTGCAAGTAATGCTTCAATGGCTTCAAGATCACTAACGGAACTATCTTCAATTTCAAAGTGAGCTTGGCATACACTAATTGGTAATGATATGACATTTTGTGTAACATCAAAGATAATAAATAATTAATCAATATTTTTCAACAAAAAGAAGATGCATACCAATAATGAACAATATTTTAGAGTATTAGTCTTGGAAACCTAGATGGTTCTCTTTTTGTCTTCAAATTTCTCTAATAATAGCTTGGAGAGATCAATCTTACAACCTTTCTTCACAATATTGTATGCTACATCTATAGCTCCACATGGCACATTGTTTGGTCTTCTTGATTGAAATATTTAGTAGGTCATCACACATGTTGAAATTTTTGTCTTTGGATTACTAATAATTGATAACCAAAGACCTCTACCATCCTATGATACCCCAATATTATTTTCTATCTCCATTCTTGGTGCAACCATCATAGCTTCAACTTTCTTGGCCATGGGATATCTAGTTACCATATGCATTGCATCTCTAGTTGTCTTCATGAGTCCTTCTAACCACATAAATTTTTCATGTACTCAACTAAGTACAATGAATATCCATTCATTCTTGAACACCTTTTGGAAATGCAGTGCATGTGTGAAACCTTTCATCTCTAGGTTCTTGTATTCATCTTTTAACTTGTCATCTACACATAGTTCAACATATGTTTATTGGTCGTATTCATGAATTTCCTAAATCTTTCAATGAATATATGACCTTGTATAAAAAATAGTAAAACCCTTAGAAGTAATGATGAAAACACTGTGGTCTCATCTATCTTGGCAATAATCTCTAGATATAACTTGTAATTTGAATCTTTGCAATCATTAGCATTCACCAATTTGGCTTTGCTAACCTTGGGAACCTTTCATTATACTAAACTTGATGTTTTCACAATCACATGGTTAGGGTTTCATAGAAGAATGACCAAACTACTTGTAAAAACTCAAATCTTCATACCTAATCACTTGGCTAGCTCAAATATCTAACAAATTCACTAGTTTTAGTTCATAATTCAATTTCTCACACTAATTACTCAAAATCACTAAAATTAACTCTAAAGGGTTCTTGTAAGAAAGGTATATAATGATCTCTTTGAACTCATATTTATAGATAAAAATTCCTTTAGGGTTAGGTAGGGTGAAATAAATTCTACTTTCCCAACTTGGTTGCATATCAACCAACTTCATTACTAACCTTTAACTCATGCTCAATTCTCAATGCATTACCATCGATTCACTTAGTTGAGTTCACTAACCAAAATAACTTCAAATGATTGAGTTACCTTATTCCATATCACATATGCTAATTTGTATATCATTCCATGATCATAAGGAGCTAATAAATGATATAACAATTCAAATGCAATTCCATACACACTTGTATGGCTTAGTTTGGGATTGTGGAGTCACCCAATCTAGAGGATGAGGTGTCAACAACCTATTTAGCTGCAATTATACTATCTCAATGCTTCCTTCTCCATTGTTTAAATATAATTATGAATATAATCAATATAAACCTCTTCCTTTCCTTTGGTGTCTTCATCTTTAGGTGTTGTTGCTCAAGAGCTATAGTTCTTACTCAGGTGACTAGCCTAATGATAATGAAAATATGCAATGTAAGAATTCTTCTAAGTATTAGATCTTCCTCTCATGCATATTCTCATTAAGTTTTTTGCAATGTGATCATATCTTCCATATGTCATATATTTAATACTTGTATTATAATCCCAATTGACAATGTTACCTTGTTTTCTCAATATCTAGTTTTTCTTCTTATGTGATTTGCAATCATGTACCTTGTGCCCATACTTATTTTATGTGTAGAAGTAACCATAAAAATTATGTAGCCTTGGAGTATTTCTAAATCTAGATCTACACTCAAATAATTAATGTCCATACATAGTCCAACTATAATAATAACCATCAAATTTAGGAGTAACATTAGTCTTACTAACCTTGCTCCTATATACATTTGTTGAGTGACTAGGTTTTCTACAATGATAACATGTAGGCTTCTTTTTTTTGGTTTGGCATATAAATTCTTGTGGTCATATTTCTTTGAGGATTCTCTTTTCTTGATTGTAGAGTGCTCAATATACCATAATCTACTGGCATCTCTTAGTCTTCTATGATTTTTCAACTATTCATCTAACTTCCTCATTATTTACTATGATCTCTTCAATCTTTCATTAATTTCTTTCTTAGTTATCAACTCATTTCTTATTTGTTTGATTCTAGATCCTAATCTAGCAATCTCTTCCATCTTTCTACCTATCTCATGATTATTACTAAGTAGTTGGTTTACCATATTATAATCGTCTTATGCAAACCTTTGTATTTCAACATCTTTCTCATTTAGCCTTACAATTACATTCCTAAATTATATTATTTGACCATTCTCTTTCCATCCTCAACTTGCCTCTTTTGTTCTAGTACTTTACACATCCTCACTGATTGAGCTTCTTAATTCTTTCTTTATTGATTTTACATGCTCATTTATGGTTTGTTCTTTTATATTGGATATGATATAGTAGATTTAGATTCATTAGACATAATACCCTTTGATAGTTCTTCAAACTCTTCTTCATGATATTGATTATCATTTAGGTGATGTTCCAATTCCTTTTTTTTGGTTTAATGATTTCCTCAACATCTGTTTCATTTCACCAATCTAATCCATTGTAATTTTCAAACCAAGTCTTTGATTCTCAATCATCTTTTCAATCCTATAAAATTACATCTCTTCGTATCATTTTGTTGAAACTCGTTAGAATAACTAAGATGGGGGGCTGAATACATTATCCAAGGTCCAAATGTACAATTAAAACTTTTCAGAATTTAGTGAACCCATATCCATAAAACATTTTCATCATCATGCATGCATCGATTAGATCATACAATCACTTAAACTTGTAGGTTACTATCAAATTAGCTTTGTAGAAATGTAAACATGAAATTTAATAGATTCAATAACACTTTTGACATAATGATTTAATGTGGAAACCCAATTTGGGAAAAGCCACTAGTAACATGCTACTAATTCTCACTCTTTTGAAGTGATTCCTTGTGAAAGGCCAACCTTGTTAAAGGTTACAATGCACACTATTAAATGTGCCCTAGTTAAAGTATTTCAATCACCCTATTACGAGTGAGTCTTGTTGGAGGACTTTATATCATTCATTTGGAATGTCACCTAGTTAAAGGATTTAAAAATGACTATTAGGTGAACCTTAATCTAAAGAATTTACCCTAGAATGGTACAATGATTAGAAAGTAATAGTAAGGCTTGATCTGATAACAACTTACAACTCCATTTTTAGGTTATAGATCTCTATTGTAGTCCTCCATTCTAGTTGGCCTTCATACACTTTAGCTCTGATAGCTTATTCACCCTTTAAGCATACATACCCTTAAGCCTTCTTACTTTTCTTTCCAATGTAGTCTCTTCTCCTAAGACACTAAATGAAGCAATACCCTAGACTCCTTGTCTTCCTTAGGTTCTTGCACATGACAACCTTTGCTTCTAACCAACCATTTCTATAAATAGAAAATTAAGATATTTTTCCATTCATCCTCCTTCATCCATTTTAGAGTTAGGTTAAATTAGGAAAGATTCAATGAGTCTACCCATGATTTCATTTCATTCCCTTCTAGTAACTTCTCCTTCATTCTTCTTTGAATTCTCCTCAAAATGGTTCATCATGAATTTTGTGCCACTAGCTCATCAAGCTTATCTTCCACATGGTTCACACAATCTAAGAAATCAAACTTGTTAGCTTAGATTCATCAAATTCATGATCTTTCTCATAATCTTGACACTTGACATTAAACTACTTCTAATGCTCGAGACATATTGCATAACTCAGCATCAACTATCAAAACACTCGACATGAACTAAATTTTATTGGTGCTCAACATCAACTAAACTTTACTCAACATACACTGTATCTCTTAGCTTACACTAAAATTAACTTTTCTTGGTTGCAACTAATTTTCTACTCGACTTACACTAACTTTTCTCAACACATACTATGCAAATTATTAAGCTTGCTAAACATAATTTTTTAAACTTGTTCTTCTAAACTTAAGAGTGTATCCATCCTTTCCAACCTTAAATAGATTATTAATGCACTATAATATTACTATCTTCATTGATCCTTGTACTCCTTTTCCATATCAAAATTCAATGTTTCCTCTAGGTGCTATTGTTACCTCATTTGATCAAATCCTCTTCATCAATCAAACAAATGATAGTACTAAAATCATCTAAGAAATTGTCTTAACAGTAAGTAGCAGGTTTGACATTAGTGACAAAACAATGATTGAAATACATATTCATACTTATATCAATCTATTTTCAATAATCTACCTCTTTGGTATTGATGGCAAACCAAATTAACCAAACTTAAATAATACAACCAACAAAGTACGAAAAAAATAAAAATTCCTTGTATTGAAATCTTTCCCTCTATCAATGACCTCCATCTTCTGAACAAGTTAAAAAATTCTATTTTGATCAATAGAAAATCAATCAACTCATCCTTATGACTGCCTCTAGATCACTTCTTATATATATCCTTTTGACATTAACTCCCTCTTACTAGGTATTCATGTTTCTTCTATGTTTACTTTCATCTCCCACACCAGTCAATATTTCTCCCTCAGTAGAATTTATACCTTTAACATGACTTCTCCCTTTTTGAAAAAAATTCCAAAGACTTGTGATCTTAATATGTAGATATGAATATTTTTAGTTTCTCCCTCAGTCACCTAGTTTGTGACTAATTTTGTAGTTCCAACTCTTTGATTACTTTAGGTAGCTCCTAAAGTAAGTTCCACAGCATCAATGTGTAACGTATGTCAATCAACTTGTTTGATGTAAGGCACTTCTCATGCTTCTTAGATAGCCTTTGATAGTGGTATCACCCCTAGTTTACCTCTTAGATACTCATTAGCATCCTTAGGTAATGCTTTTGTGAAGATATCAACTATCTTCTCTTTTGTGTTAACATATTCCATCTTCACCTCTTTATCTTGAACTAACTCTCTCAAGTAATGATACTTAATTGCAATGTGCTTAGTCTTTTTATACATCATAGGATTCTTTGATACATCTATAGAACTTTTATTATGACAATAAGGTATCATAGGTTCATTGATTTCTTCCTTCATACCTTTGAGTAACTATTTGATCCATACAATTTTTGTACAATTTACTGCAACATCAAAATATTTAGCTTCTATAGTAGATTGAGAGATGTAGTATCATTTTTTGTTAGTCCATGTAACTAGTCTTTTTCCTAAGAAAAATTCTCCTCCACTAGTGCTCTTTCTATCATCAATATTTCTAGCCCAATCAACATTAGTATGGGCTCTCAATTCAAGTTTCTCATTTTTCTTATAGTATGGACCATAGTCTTCTATTCCTTTCAAATATTTAATTATTCTCTTAATAGCCATCAAATGATTCTCCCTAGGATTAGTAGAGAATCTTGCAACTATCCCAATAGATAATGCAATATAAAGTCTATTATGTACTACAAATTGTAATTTTCCAATCATAGACTTGTACAACATTTGATTCACCTTAGTTGAATCATCATTCTTTGACAATTTATGACATGTCACCATAGGCATGCTTATTGGATTAGAATCTTCCAATCCAAAATTTTTCAATACCTCCTTTACATATTTTGATTGAGTGATGTATATACCATATTTCATTTGATGTACTTGCAAACCTACAAAGAACTTGATCTCTCCAAACATAGACATCTAAAATTCTTTCTTGATTTCATTTGCAAAAGATTTACATAAAGTATCTTGACCTCCAAATATGATATCATCAACAAAAATTTCAAATAATAAAATACCTTTATCTTTCTTTGTAATCAAGTATAGATTTTTGTTATCATCAGCCTTCTCAAATCCAATCTTCACAAGATAAATATGAATTCTTTCATACCATGCTCTTGGTGCTTTCTTCAAACCATATAAAGCTTTGTGTAGTCTACATACCATGTTTTTGTTGTTAGCATCAAAAAATCCTTCTAGTTGTTCTATATAAACCTCTTTCTCCAATATACCATTCAGAAATGTAGTCTTAGCATTCATTTGATAAACTTTAAAACCTTTGTATGCAGAGTAAGTAAGCAAAGTTTTTACTTCTTCCAATCTTGCAATAGGAGTGAATGTTTCTCCATAGTCTATCCATTCTTCTTGTGCATATCCTTTACAAACTAATCTTTTCTTGTTCCTTATGACTTCACCATTTTTATCTAACTTTTTTTTTGTATACCCACTTGGTGCCAATCACATTTTTATCTTCTGGTCTAGGAACTAGAGTCCATGTCTTATTTTTCTCAATTTTTTGAAGCTCTTCTTCCATGGTTTTGCTCTAGTTCACATCTTCTAAGAAATCTTTCACTATTTTAGGTTCTTGCATGCACAATAAACATGTATCATTTCTCAACCTATTCCTTGTCATTGGTCTTGCATATTTATCTCCTATGATCTATGTAGCAAGGTGATGTCTCTTGACATACTTAGATAATCTTGGTTCTGCTTTGTTTTCTTCATTTGGTCTCTCAACTTCTGAATCACTATGTTCATCTTTGTCAAGTAGTTCAACATATATTTCATGTACACTAATCTAATAATCAAAATTTTCCTCAACTTCATTTCATAATTTGACACCTAAATGTAGCTTGGTTCCTGAATGCAAATCAACATTCATAGTATGTGACTCAGTAGCCACTAAAACTTGCTATTGATTTGCAACTTGATTTAAAAAATCTTCATCTACATGAATACCTTCATAAAAGTATACAAATTATTTTTATTCTTCTAGCTCCTTCATATATTCAGCCTCATGTACTTCTATATACTCATCAAATTTCACATTTTCACTTTTCACAACTTTGTTAGTGTTACTATTTAAACACTTATAGCTTTACTTCTTGTGGAATAGCCAAGGAATATACCTTATTTACTTTTTACATCTAATTTACCATTCTTGTAATCTTTGACGATATAACACTTTCTTCCAAATACTTTAAAATATTTTATATTGGGTGAGTATCCATCCCATAGTTCAAAAGGTGTTGAATGAGTACCTTTCTTGACTTGCACATTGTTCAAGGTATAGATAGTTTTACTTATAGCTTCTCTCCATTATTTCAAAGAAACATTCTTCTCCATCATGAGTGTCGTAGCATAGTCCATTGCATACCTATTCCTCCTTTCAACAATTCAATTTTGTGGAGGGTTCCTAGGGGGTAAATCTTTATCTTTTGATTCCTCTATCATTACAAAACATCTCAAACTCATTTGATGTAAATTCTCCTCCTCTATTAGATCTCAAACATTTTATACTTTTACCTTTTTCCTTCTCAACTCTTGCTAAGTACCACTTAAACATTTGGAAATTATTAAATTTCTATTTTAGAAACATAACTATCATCATTCTAGAATAATCATCAACAAATAGCATACTATACTTATCTCCTTTGTAGCTTTGCACTTGAATTGGTCCACACAAGTTAGCATGAATAATCTTTAATATTCCCTTAGAGGTATGAGTCTTACTCTTAAAACTTGAATTTTCTATTTTGCCTAACTGAAATTGTTTGCAAATTATATTGTTAGGTTTCTTCAACTTAGGAAAACCTTTGACTCTTCTCATGTTATTGATACTAACTAAGTTATCAAAATTAACATGACATACCTCTTGTTCCATAGCCACACATCATCAAATTCTACAACTAAACATGTAACATCCTCTATATCAAGGTATCATAGATTACCTCTAGTTTGATCACCTTTTCTAGTTAGTTTTCCATTAGTATCATATATCTTAGCAATCTTGTTTTCAAAATCAACCTTACAACCTAAATTATTTAGTTGTGACACACTCAACAAATTATTGTTAAGTCCTTCTACATAATAAGCATTGTCACATAAAATCTTTTCTATGAGTTTGATAGAACCTTTTCATTTTATTAGATAGGGTGCATCATTACCAAACCTTACACTATTTCCATCATAATAATTCAAGGTAATGAACTTACTTTTATCTCAAGTCATGTGATGTAAACACCCATTATCAATGATCCATCTATCATTCTTATTTACATAAGACACTAGTGTAGTTGGCTCATCCTCATTAGATTTATCCTTCATTGTAACATATACCAATTCATCATCATGATCATTAGATCCATCTTTTATTTCCTCTTTAGAAATGTAGCAAGACTTGTTGCCTTTGTAATATTTTTGGTCTTCATCTCTTCTAATTTTGTATTTGTCTCCACCTCTATAATTCTTCTTCTCTATAAATCTAGTAGCAATATGACCAACCTCATTGCAATTGAAACACGTGATAGGTAACTTACCTTTACCTATGTGGAATCCCCTTGCTAGTAGTGGTTCTATTTGATATACATCTTCCCCACCTATATCACTATCACTAGACACATATTTTACCTTTTCTTTCTTTTTCAGTAGGTTTTTTCAATGGCATCTTGGCTTTGAAAGAAGATTCAACATTGTTATGTTTGTAATTATTAAAATTAGATAGCTCAAAAATAGTGAGCCTACCTACTAGACCTTCAAGATTCTAATTAGAACCTGGTATACATATCAATTCTTGTATTGTAGAAACTCTAATAGCATAAATAGGTAATAGTGTTTTCAAAAAAAATCTTAGTATAGTCTCATCATCTATCTTACTAGTAGCTCCTCTTATTACATTAATGTTAGCCCAAAATTGTCCCCCACCAAAAAATCAAATTCAAATAATGATTTGTTTTAATAGTCACCTAGGATGGTCATGAAATGATTTAATGTTAGTCATTTTCTTTATTTTATGTTATGCCCTTAATATTTTAAGTCATAACTATGTGATTTTCATGGTCACAAGCAATTGAGTGTTGAATAAGGTTAAGGTGACAAAGGTACACTTTTATTTGATTTTTCCTAATCACATGGTTATTTTGACATGCTATGGCTTGAGATGCAATGGTGTGGCAAAGAAAATCTCTAGTGTCCAAGAAATATCCTATACTATTAGATCATTCAGATCTACAGCCAACACATGATCATTGTGGATTGAGAGGTGGCTAAGTATTTAGTTGTGATCAAGAAATTCCCTTTGTTTTACTTGGTTGCAAGGGTCAGACAATAATACCAGTTCAAAGTGGAAAGGTAGTGATGACTAGAAAATCATGGTTTCATAGGCAACAACAACTATTAAGGGTATGTAATGGGGAGTATGCGGTCATGAGTTATTGAATGCAATATAAAAGGATTGAACCATTGATAGAGTGACATAATGGTGAGGAATTCTTGGTCCACATGGTAGATCTTGATGATTAATCTAGCTGACTAAAATCACAGTTAATTTGGTGGATTGGTGGTAGTAGAAGTAATTCCTTAGATGAAGAATTTGATCTTTCTAATCTCCTGCAACCACTTTCATTGATCCCTAGGCCTAATAAGTGCAAAGAAATACTCCACCTCTATTTATTAATCTAGTCCTTTAGTTAGAGATTAAATAGCCATCACTCTTGAGCTCTCAGAGATTTTTTTGGCGTGAGAGTGATCCTCTCATGTGCATATTTACTCAATGGCTAGATCTTTGAACTTGGTAGTAATTGTTCTTTGGAGATTTGATTGTAGTGGTTGAATTTTACCTTGTAATAGAAGTTATCTAAGTTATGCCTACACTATAAAGGAAACATTTGTACTCTTTCTTAAGGTTGGATATTCTCTATTTCTTTAGTACTACCTTGGTGTTGGTCTGATCATTTACGCAGTAACTTGTCTTAAAATCATGGTAAAGAATCAAATGTGAGTCCTTTATTTGATCCTAGGGTCTTAGGTTTTGAGACTTGTATTTTTGATATCTTTTAAAATTTTTGAAAAACCCTAGGTCTTGCCCTTTTAAATTTATCTAGGTGTGAAGTCTTTTAAAAGTGGTCAAATATTCTTTCCCACCTACTTTGAAGTCATTGTTATGTCTTTTTGAAAAGGTTCTATCCTGCCATTGGATCTTGTTTGGATCAATGGATGTTGTATACTTGCTATGAAAAGCTATGATGCTATTTACCTTAGTGATATAGAAACCATCAAAAAATTCCATCATAATACTGATAACTTGGTTTGATGTCGAAAGAGTGTATCAATTTAAAAAAATATGGTCACATGTTCTATCATAGGGTTTTCAATATCATAAAGGATGCACGTGGAATAATTTGCAAGGGATCTTACCAAAACCTAAGATATTCTAGCGAGTCATTGTACTTTGCAACTAGAAAATCATCAATTTTCCTAGTAGCAATTTAGCAAGTGTTTGAAATTTAAAGAAAGTGGCCAGATTTGTTTTTAAAACACTGATGTGACCATGGTATTCCCATGTAATTTCATAAATATGCATGACCATCCTCTCTGACAATAGTATTAATTGGTGAAGTTTTAATTACTATGTTAGATGGTCTCCATCACTAGAATTCATTATTCACCAAAGGTTGCTAATTTACAACTAGAAAATCATTAATTTTCATGATAGTGACATGGCGAGTACCTACATAAGAGATGGTGTTTTCTTAAAAAGGTTAGTGATTTTGAGGATCCCAAGGAAGATATCTTACAAATATGGGTTTATTTTGGTGACAATCAAATCATCCATGGTTATTCTATTTTTAATTTTCTTGGTACCAATTTCTAATTATTGCTATGTTGCTACCTAAATGTAAGTGACTTTCGTCGATAGCAAAGTAGTGACCTAGATACAAAAATAAGAACATGGAAAAACCAACAGGGAGTGATGTTATTGGAACTTATATATATATATAGATATAGATATAGATATGCCAACATGTTAAGCCAACTCAGCATTAGTAATGACTTGGACCCATGTCCCATGTAGAAAATATGTGAAGGATCCTAATCGTTGGATCAAGTGTGGATCAATGATACTCACTATCTCACTATGGAAAGATGTGCACTTATTATGTATAGCAAGATAGTAAGTAAGGGTCCCACAATAGCTTAAAAGATTCATGAAATTTCCATGCCCTCAAATCAACTTCCAATCTATGGCCATCGCTATCTCACTATGACGAGTTGCATGAAGATTATGTATACTAAGTTAGCAAATGAGGGACCCACCATATTCTTTGTAAGATTCAAATATCTACCACATAATCAAAGAAGCATCAATGGTTGTCACTATCCTACTATAGCAAGGTGCTCAAAAGTTATGCATAGCGAGGTCGTGACTTGATGACACATGTCCCTAGTCATCAGTAGGCTTGGACTAAAAAGCCAACATTGAAGGAAATGTACATGTGGAAGTTGTTTATTGGTTTGACTACTAGTGTGTTAGGGGGAAGGATGAGTCAGCCTAGTTTTCTTTCTTGGATCGTAGGATTTTTCAAGGATCAATGATGCAAATTCAAAAGGAAATATGATGCCACCCTATTTTTCAATTCTATGCATTTATGATGAATGAAAGCTTCGTGTGTGAGAAAAATAGAGTATAATACAAGGAATTTTACCATTTCTAGTCTTGTGCAAATAAGATTTTGCATTTCTTAAGCATGAGAGCCTACTAATGATACTATGATAAGCCTAACAAAGACATGAAGCAACCCTCCCTATCTGTGAGTTACTGCAAAGGTTTGAAGAAGAACAATTTGGGGAAATTAGGCAAGTACTCATATTATAACCTTTGTAGCCTTCTGATCCTTGTAAAATATAGTCAAGATGCCTCCTAAGAAAGCATTTTTTGGGCAAGTAAATTATATGGATAGGAATGTTCATGATGATTTGCTAGAATTACTCCTAGAATCCACTATTGAACCTACACAAGTTAAGAACTTAATTTCCATAAACCCTAGGCCTAAGATTGTTGATGGCCTATATGATAAAGGGAATTGGGTTAGGGATGCAACAACTATGCAAAGTGGTCTTATTTTGTTCAAAAAATGGTTTTCAGAAAGGAATTTGTTTTCCCCTCATGCTAATATCTAGAATTTTGATTTGGGAAAGCTAGTAGTTCCAAGTGTTTTCATGGATTATGATTTTTTTGAAACCATTTCCAAGAATTATGACCAAGCTATTAGGGTGGTGAGAAGAACTGATGGTAAGCCTCTGATCTCAATTAGTCTTGAGGAAATTAGGGAGGTTTTTTACCTAGAGCCATTGTTATATTATCATGTGTTGATTAATCTATCAAAATTAGAAAATGAATACAAGGGAAAAAAAGGATTAGGGGAGGTTCGCTAAGGACACACATTGGCACAATAGAAACTCTACCAGTAATCACTATAGCCTCTAGGGAACCTTTTAAGAAGAGCCTTTTCACTTCTTGGGCTGTAGAGATATACAGGACCCTATGTTGTGTTTTGGTGAGGATGAGCAAGATTTCATGCCCATTGGCTTTATGTATATGATGGTTCAAATAACCTCTTTTGGTGTAGATGTTATCTTTGATTTTGCTTCCTTTTTGGCTTAAGAAATCCATGTTGCTTTGGTTGGGGTCGCTAAAGGGAAAGTGGAGAAGACTTTTGGGCACTATTCTTTGTTGATGCATATGTTTTTATTTAAAGGGGTGGCATATTTTGGTAAAGAGATGAAATTGAACAAAGAGGAGAATAGAGAAGCATTACTAGTCTAGTTGTGGGGTGTAGATATGATCTAGGATGCAAATAATGCTAGTTTTGTCAGATTTGATAGGTATTTTGCTTCTAAATTGAGATGCATCACATTGAGTGACAATCCTAGGATCCCTAAGGCATTAATGAACCTCCTTAGGTCTATGGAAAACCCCCATAACTTGAAAGTTTCACACAATTGGGGAGATATAATTCCTTACTATGTTTCTACTATTTTCGGAATCTATGGTTTTAGAGGGAGCCCTCATGTTTTTCCCTACCAAGTACCTTTAAAAGTAGGAATGGCTGAAATTTTGTGGTAGTTAGGAGGAGTGGAGGAGATGTTTATGCTAAAAAGGTCACTGGGGACCATTTTTTCTACTTACATTGTAGCACATCAATTTGAGATCACCAAAGGAGGTTAGATCTTTTTACATAAAATTTTGGATTAATATATGATGGTTGTCTCCCATCCCCATTTTTGTGATTCTAAGGGATTCTTTAATCAAACCTTGAGGCATAGGATTAGGTCAGGAAAAGTCAAACATGATTCATATTATCTAGAGGACATTATAAGGAATGAATTCTCATTGCAAGAATAGGAAACTAAAAAAGAAAAATGGAGAGTTTATACCCAAGTTTTAGAATTTATCCATTGTTTTGATAAGAAATATGGTCCTCTAGATAATGCTAATATAAAGGTTGATAAAGTAAATAAGCTCATGAATACCTTCCCTAAAATAATGGAAGCTATGAATGAGAATAAATAATTCTTTTATTGATTCTTATCTTGATAAGGCCAGAGAGGTCATGAGGAGGTTGGCTTTCACTCCTAGTATAGAAGCTAGTCAAATAATTGTTCAAAAGAAATCGGGTTATACTGTGATTCAGAATAAAAAGCCTCTTGTGGATAAAGGCAAAAAAATAATGGGATCCACCAATTTTGTTCAAGAGGAGAGACCTGATAAACCTTCTCCCAAGAGGTAGAAGATAATGCACAAAAAGAGCCCTCAAATTGAGAAATATTTTCCCACTCAATCCCCTTTAAGGATTGAAGGAGAACAGCTCAATGGTGAGAAAATTGAGTAGATTAGATCATAGGGAGTCATTTTTATAACTCGAGTTAGAAGAGGGAAGCCCTTAAGAACCTCCTACACTTAGTTTGGATCTAACAATAGTTGACTATAGAGATAGGAAATTAGACCCTATATTAGAATAAGCAAGTCATCAACTTTCGGCTGTTGACAATTTTGTAAAATCTAGGGCTTTCTAGTAATTTGCATGGAGAATAAATATGAATAATTTTGAAGAAAGATGTAAAAGGGTGAAAAAAAAGCATCTAGAAATGGATGAAGCCTCCATTGAGAACCAAACAAAAGAATAATTGATAAAAAAGAGTTTATGAATATAAGCCCTGAAGAGGGAAGACAAATGGTGAAGGCATCTAACATTTTGTTGTTACTAAATTGGGACATTGCTAATGCCTTAGTTTTCAATATTGTTTCAAATAAATTGAATTTGAAATATTAGAATAAAAAGGATTTCCAAGGTACTAAATTTGTTGAGGATCAAGCCACATTGGTTAGCTGGTCATTAAGGAGAGGGTCTAGAGCCACACTATCACAACCAAATGACTCTAGATTGATGGGAAACATAATTGTAAGGAAAGTTTCTAATACCTCTCATGTATAGGAAACACATTGGGATGTGGATTCATCCCAATTTGTCTTAGCCATTGCTAAGAAGGAAGAATAGGCCATGTTTTAAATATAGATCAAATATTAAACAATTTTAGAGGCCTACAATAAAGAGGTTAAAAAGAGGACTGAGATCAAAAACAAGCTAATGGGAAGGTCAATAGTACCAAGAATAAAATACCATCACCGCCTAGTTGAACCATTCAAATCCACCCCCCTCACAGAAATGCCAGATACACCCCAAAAGCCATAGTACTATACTAGTGAAGATTTTGAAGAAGAAAAGAGTAAATTATGGGTCCTACACATGGAGTTGGACTCAAAATATGAAGATAAGTTAAGAAAAGATTTCACATATTTGGGGGACAAAATTGAATGGCCACTATTTTATGATTAGTTGGCTAAGGTGATCAGTATCTGGGAGGAATTAAAAGCTAGTGATGAGTCTATAAAGCCCATTGTGAATAAATGGGTGAGAAGGGAGAAAGAAATGACTTTCTTATGTTACTCTATCATAAAAACTTTTTATGATCGAATTGAGAAAACCTTTGATATTGTTTTTGATCTTTCTAACTTTGAGAATAAGAAGATTCATTTACAAAGAATAATAGTAGGCTACTTGAACAAGTACAAGAGCCAAAAGTTTAGTTTGTTTCCTCATGCCCTAGATAAGATAAATAATTTCAAAAATAAAGATGAATGGGCAAAAGAACTTGATGATATTTTTTCTTTAAGGATGAATAGAATTATAAATGAAATAGGACATGCATGGTGGGCTACCACAACTGAAGAAATAGTGAAATGCCAAATATTTTTTGATTCTTTAAAATAGGAATTTATTGCTATTAATAATGAGGCTGAGTATGTGCTCAAAAGATAGAGTGATATTATGCAATTCAATTGGCCAGATGACACACTATTTGACAAGTGGATGGCAAAAATAGCTCTTGATGAACAGTTTGAGGTTGAAACTGATAGTGATGAGATGCAGGGTGATAAAATCTAAATCATTGACACCATCACTACACAAGGCCAATAGGAAGAAGAAACAAAGAATGACTAGTCAATTTTAGTTGCAGGCCTAGGCCCACAAGATGATGACACAACTAAAGAATAGGGAAATATAGAAGTTACTCCCATAGTACAGGATGAAGTTGGTGGAAAGCCATAGGTGGAGAGTAACCTGCAATCATGAAAATCAACTGCATCATTGGCTAGCTTTGTAGTTGCATACATGGAGGAATCAGAATAGCAGCCAAATCAACAACTTTAGAGGATGTGATAGAAAGGGACCCACAAGAAGAATATTTGATGTATAAGTCTTTCTGTTACTCATAATTTTGTCTTTTTGTGATAGATGTATGTAAATATCTCTTGTAAAAGAAGCCTTCCAATTCTTTTAGCCTAAAGCTTGTTGCTTCTCACATTATATAAGTGAGATTCCAGGGCTAGAAAGAAGTCCAATTTCTAATGTTGTTAGTGATACTTAGTTTGTTTTCAGTCCAAGTAATTTGAACAAGCTTTATGATGTATTTTCTCTATTAGTTTATGGGAATACATTAATATAGAATGATCTCTATGTTTCTTCCTATGGTCATTTTAGGTTTGCTGCAAAATGTATATAATTTTTCAAGAAAATTAATACAAATTATGAGCTATCCCCATATCAGTTCTTTCTAAATTTTGTCTCCTTTGGGTTACTTAGTTATCTTGATGATGTATGAGTAAAAAACTTGTGCAATTGAATGCAATCCTTTAGGTTGTATATCTATTCACTACTGCTATTAGCTTAATGAAATCAGTAAATTATTTGATGAGTTGGATAAGGTTGCTATAGTAATGAGAAGGATATTTTGAATGATGGATTCCAGTAAGAACTACTGATAATATTTTTTTTAATGCAAAAAATTAGATCTATATATTTTTAGTAGACTCTGAACCTTATTGGATTAGGCACTAGTCAAATTAATTTAGCTAAAAGAGAAATAGATCATAAATGGGTATCAAATGCAAAATTTCAATAAATTCTACTTTTATTTCCTAAAGATCTTCAAAGTTGGTCAATACTTGTTTGTATGAAATATTCTAGCCATAGGTAGCCATTGTTGAAAACAATAATTGCAGATCTATAGAAGACTTTATGACCCAATCTGTTAAATGAGATGTATTCTATTTAAAATGTCAAAATTAGCTATGTTTTTATGGATTAAGAATGAGAATCAGAATGAAACTAAGATAGTTTGCATACAAAAATAGTTATATTGAGTCATCCCTTAGGTACACCCAACTTGGTTTTGTAGAGCCTAAAGAGAAGAAAACCATTCTTGGTTTTGTTGAAGTTGGAATCCAAATGGCTTGCACATATAATTGTTAATAGGAATTGGCTAATACTTAGGTTGTGTGAGTAATATCATTTTGGTATTGAGCATTTTATTACTCAGTAGTTTTAAAAACTCCAACAAAATGGCGACTCTATTGGGGAGTTTTCCAACACATCTGTGAAATGTACTACAATTTCTTTGGTTCTATTGTGTATGTGTGTGTTAGGTTATCTAAGTTTTGCCCTTGGTTATAAGGGGAGATTTTAGTGACAAACCTTGAGAATTTAAAAAGAAAGAAAGAATAGCCAAAATACCATAATGACACACTAACGTATCTAGCTTCTCTAGGTGCCTTATCTAACAAGCAAGAGTTGTAATCATACAATATCAATAATTGGTCCATGTGCAGTAGATATTTCTACCTCTACTTGTGTTTTTCCTCAAAGTCAAGAGTAATTCTAATTGTGTATTTTCCCAAAAGAAGGGTGGTGACTCAATCAAGGTTTTGAAGCTAGTGCTTATTTAGTATTTAGTGAAATGGCTAACAAAAGAAAAAACACAAGAGATTATGCAAGAGCTCATCCTGATGAACCAATTTATACTAATTTACCTAAAGGTGGTAGGAAGAACCTAAATAAGTAAAGGACAGATCAAAATCCCACCTAGAAACCCAAAGGTAGTGTATTTGTCAATTCCTAGAATCAACCAATGATAGGGAGAGAGTCTTCTTCACTCAGATCTGCATCAAAAACCACAAGACTCTTAAAAGGGATATTTATTACCCTAGTACCAAATGAAATAGCATATCAAGATAAAGATATGTCACCAATAGGGAATATATCCTCTAGACCAGATCTCATAGCTGAAATGCATCCTAGGTTAGGACTTGGGAATTATTTTGGAGATCCCTCTAATCTTAAAATAGTCCCATATAAAGAACCAAATCTTATAGATCTGGATGACCCTATTGATTCAGAAGCTACTTCTATAGATCTTGTAGAGGTACAGTCAGAGATAGGATTTTGAAGAAATGGGTTGCCAAAGAAGAAGTTAAGCATGTTCACCCTGAAAAAGAAAATGAGCAAGCCACCTTGGATGCTATAATAGAAAGAGATGCTCTATTGAGAAGGATGGCTACCTTGAAAGAATAGAAAAAAAATTTAGAAGAGAATACCACAACTCTCCACATTGATGTATTTGGAGACATAGATAGTCTAAGAGCTAAAGTTCAAGAACAAGAAAAATGCTTGAATCAAAAGTAAGAACTAGTTATTGCTCAAGTCCAAGATTATAAACCTATCCAAGAAAATCTTGTAGAACTTGTTGTGAAATTTTTAGATAAAGGAAAGGGTAAAGCTATAGGAGTCCAAATAAATGAACCTCAAGCTCAACCAAGTGAACCCATAAAACATTCTATGTCCAAATTAGAGTTAGATCTAGAGAAGGCTAGAAAGGAGAAAGAAGATCTTACAAAAAAACTTGAAAAGGTGGAAAATGAAGCTCAAGCTGCAAAAACCAAGAGAAAAATTTAGTTCATTAAGTCTAATTCTACCTTAGCCTCATGTCAAAATTTATCCACCCCAACTTCAATTTTTGTACCTCCTAATGGACCAATAGTTTCAATTCAAAGAATATCTCAGTCTGCTCCTACCTCATCGTCCACCACCTATACTCAGGCCCCTATTGTCCAACCTAAACAATCCCAGAGTGTTCCTATAAATTAAGAAAATCTATCAAGCACCTCAAATGTTCTTGGTTTTCAAAAGAAACCTATATACATGGAAAAGTATAGACAAATATCATTTGTAGGTATTCTTGGTGCTCCACATCCCATATCTTTTGATTTATGAGATAAAGTGGTTAATTTTTTTGGAAATAATGCTATCACTTGTGAAAAACACTTGAGAATTTTCATAGACATGTTAAATGACTATGAAGACGAACATGAAGATGTGGTCATGAAGTTGTTTGTACACTCACTAATTGAGGATGCAAGGGATTGGATCAAAAGGCTACCTAATGATAATATTAGCTCATGGAGTGATTTGGAGAAGTTATTCAAAGAACAATATGGAGATAGCACTAATGTTGGATTCATGTTAAATAAATTCAACAATATCAAGAAGAATCCTAATGAGTCAACATTTGATTTCAATGTACAATTCTAGAAAGTTATGTACAAATTGTTTTAGGTTATGAGGTTGAATGAGGATGTTTGTCTCACAATTTATTTTAACTCTTTTGATAGAAAAATGGGTTATCAATTGAGGGATAAGGATCCTAAAACTTGAAGGGATGCCTATAAGGTTGTAGTAAATATAGAGAATAATAAGAAGGCATCTAGCAATCTAGGTAGGAGGGATGATCCAAAGCTAATCCCAAGAATAACAACAAAATGGATGTTGATAAAACTCCTATAATAAAGAAGCTATAATAACCTACAATAGGCAAAGTCTTGGAATTTCTTAAAAAGATTAATCCCACTAGTTTCAATAAGCCAAATTTTGGTAAGAAAACCCCTTTGAATAATAACAACTTCAATAGATAGCCTAGAATGTAGAATTACCCTTATACTACCCAATGGAAGGATGGCAAGCCAATCCCTAACTAGACTCAAAATGTAAAGGATAAGCGTACACTAGACCCTCTACAAAGAAGTTCAGTAAATATGAATGATAATGTGCCATGGTACATTATTTGTCAATCAACACACTTAGTAGAATATTGTGTAGTTTCTTAGTCATTTGTTTCTGATCATAGTTTACAAACTGAGGAAGAGGAAGAAGAGAAGAGTCATGATGATATAAGTTGTAATATGGTAAGCATGTGTAGTGACTGTGTTGATTCTGATTTAGAGGAAGTAGAAAGTGATCTGGAGAATAAGACAATTGCTTATCAATTACATCATCAACAAGTTTTTTTAAATAATGAAGGCTATGACAAAGATCAAGTATGCATTACATCTTCTGAAGTGGGTCATGTAAGTTTAAGAATACCTTCCAAAGAATAAATTGATAAGATCACTATAGAAATGATTTCCCAAGTGCATAGAAACTATAATTTGAGAAATAGAATAGTTAACAATGAAACTGGAAAGCCTTCTGTTATATTCATAAATGATATCAGACATAAGATGAAAGATGAAGATAAGAAGGCTAGTATAGGGATAGTTAAGGCTAAAGATGTTAAAAATAAGAAGTGGGAACCTAAGAAGAAAGTGCAATTTCAAGCTAACAAGACATCAAAAGGAATTGTGCAAGAGAAGGGATCATGATCTGATAATTCCAAGAAAATAGTAATCCCTACTGCTTAGAAGGCTCCTACTCCAGGTATGATTGTTAAACCTATTATGTCTAAGCCAATTGATATGATATCCATGTTGTCCCAAATAACTATTAAGGTACCTTTGTCTAAACTCTTTAGAATTGAAGAGCATAAGAATAAAGCATTGTCATGGTTGGGAGGGATAGGAACTAGCAATAACAATGTAAAACAAAGTGTTATTTAGCAAACTCCCTTAGTAATAGAGGATAGTGGTATCATATCCCAAATTTCTCAAATGTTCTTGGATGACTCATCCATAGAATACATAAAAGATATTGACCCATTCTTTATTAGTCTAGTTATAAAAGGGAAGACCCTAAAAAATTGCATGATAGACTCAGGAGCCTCTAACACCATAATGCCTTTCAAAGTAATGGAAGCCTTAGGGTTGAAAGTAGACACTAAGCTTGGTAGATGTAGAGGTATGGATGATAGGGAAGTCCTAGTCATAGGTACTATAAATGCTTTGCCATTTAAACTAGCTACATATCCTGAGATAGAGTTGACCATATTAGTCCTTGTAGTTGATATACCTCCACACTATGGAATGTTGCTTTCTAGAAAATGGAGTGCTGCTATAGGAGGTAGCTTGCAATGTGACTTAACTTATGAAACTTTTCACATAGGTGATAAGGCTATAAAAGTAGATAGAGAGCCAAGGGTTAGTCATATCTTGGGTGAAGAAATTGACAAAGATGCTATTTTCTTTTTAGATACTAGTGTGAATGCATTCAAAACTAAATTGATTGTCCAAGAAGTTGAGAATTTTCCTACTATAATTGAACATGAAGTTGAGTGTTTTATTAATTTACCAAAGTTATGGAAAATGTTTTTTGATGGAGCCAATTCTAAGGAAGGTGCAAGAGCAGGGGTATTTTTTGTCTCTCTTGAGAAAAAAACTTTTGGATACTCTTTTACCTTAATCTTCTCATGCACCAAAAATATAGCTAAGTATGAAGCCTTGCTATTAGGATTGAAAATGGCTACACATCATGGGATCAAGAAGTTACATGTTATAGGCAATTCAGAATTGATTATCTCACAAGGGGAACATATGCTTCTAAGAACAGAAGGCTAAAATAGTATAGAAATGTTGTGTGGTATCAAATTGAATTCTTTGAAGCATTTGGTATATCATGGAGGGATAGAACTCAAAATAAGATGGCCAACTTATTAGCAAATGTAGCCATCAAACCTAAGGATATATCATTTGCAAGAATCTCTCAAATTAAAGTACAATGTAGACCTTTGATACCTGACAATATTGAAAATTGGCAAGTCTTTGAAGATGACAAAGACATTGTAAATTTTTTGTTAAATGAAGACAAATACTATGGTCAAGAAATGGATTGCAATGATTTAATTGAAACTATAGATGGTAAGAAAATGATTTTTGGCCAGGAGATTATGCAATTGAAAACCAACAAGTTTCCAAAGGGGTTAGTGGTTTTGGAAAATATTTTTGATAACCAAGATAGAGTAAAACTAGGAATTCAGGACCCTAAGCCTCAAGAATTAGAAGAGATAAACCTTGGTACTGATGAAGCTCCCAAGAAAGTTTATATTGGCAAAAATCTACTTGCTAAAATTAGAAAACCATTGATTGACTTGGTTAGGAAATATAGACATGTTTTTGTATGGTCATATGATGACCTTAAAGCTTATAGGGTAGATCTATTCCAACATGTCATACCACTAAAGCATAATGTAAAACCTTTCAAACAAAAACAAAGACTAGTAAACCCTACTCTAGGTCCCAAAATGTAAGAATAGTTGATGAAGTTAAGGGATGGTGGGATAATCAAACCAACTAGACATTCCACCTAGGTTTCAAATTTGGTACTTTTCAGAAAGAAAAATGGAGACATCAGATTATGTGTGGATTTCAAAAATTTGAACATTGCATCCTTGAAGGATAATTATGGACTACCAAATATGGAAGCCATGTTGCAACAAATAACTAGTTCTGAGATAATCTCCATGATGGATGGTTTCTTAGGGTACAATCAAGTCCTAGTAAAAGAAAATGAACAATTTAAGACAACCTTCACAACTCCATGGGGGACTTATGTATATGTAAGGATGCCATTTGGCTTGGTTAATGTAGGAGCTACTTTCCAAAGAGCTATGGACATGGCATTTCATGATTCTATCAACAAATTTATGGTTGTATACCAAGATGGCCTCCTAGCTCATTCTTAAAAGGTTGAAGATCATTGTAGGTATTTGGAGAAAATTTGTATCACAGCCTTGGAATATGGAGTATCATTGAACTCAAAGAAATGTACATTTGGGGTCATATAAGGTAGGTTACTAGGACATATAGTGTCTAAGGATAGCGTGAAGATAGATCCTAAGAGAGTAGCAACTATTGATAAAGTGCCCAAGCCAAAGAATGTAAAAGGAATTCAATCTTTGTTTAGCCAAGTTAACTCTTTGAGAAGGTTTGTTATTAATTTTTTTGAAATTAGTAGACCTATCTCAAAGATGCTCAAGAAAGGAGCTACCATAGATTGGAATGGTGAGCCTTCACAAGCATTCTGGGATATTAAAATTGCAATAAAAAATTCTCCAATACTAAGAACTCCTAACTACACAAAGCCCATGCACATATTTTCTTTTGCTTGCTTTCAAATTGTAGTTGCAATCTTATTGTAGAAAAAGAATGAAGGATATGAGAAGCTAATTGCATTCTTTAGTAAGTCATTGCAGCCAGCTAAGTTGAAATATGAAATAAATGAAAAGCAAGCATATGCCCTAGTAAAATTTGTAAAGGCTTTTAGATGCTACTTGGTAGGAGCTATTGTTATTGCATTTGTGCCTAGTGCTGTGGTGAAAGATATATTTTCTCAACAGGAAGTGTCCGGAAGAAGATGTAGATGGATCAATAGGATCCAAGAATTTAACATTGAGATACAGATTAAAAAATTGGTAAGAGGTCAAGGTTTAGCTAAACTCATGGCTCAATCTAATTTGGATGCTAACCAAATTAATATGGTGATAGATAACCTTAGAATTGATTCATATGACATGAATCATTGTGAGTGGTATACCAATGTTATTCACTATCTACAATACTTAGAGGTTTGATCTCGCTTAACTAAAAATGAGAAAAGGAGGACAAAATTGCAAGCCATCAAGTACATAATTATTAAAGGTAGTTTGTGGTGAAGAAATTTTGAAGGGATACTACTAAAATGTGTTGATCAAGAAAGAGCTCAAGAAATTATGAACAAGATGCATAATGGAGTGTGTGGGGGACATTATATGGCTAAAACCACTACACACAAGGTAATGAGAGCTAGATTCTAGTGGCCATCCCTTTTCGAGGATGCTCAAATCATGGTTATGAAGTGTGATTCTTGTCAAAGGTTTGCTAGAAAACTAATTTTTTTAGGTAATACTCCTTTAAAGCCTGTTGATGTGCAAGCACCATTTCAACAGTCAGGTATGGATTTCATAGGTGAGATCTCTCCTAAATCTAGTACTACCTATTCTTGGATTCTAGTTGCTACTGACTATTTTACAAAATGGGTAGAGGTTATCCCCAAAAGAAATGCAACAAGTAAAGTTGTTAACAATTTCTTGTTTAGTAATGTTATTTCCAAATTTGGTTGACATCAGAGAATTGTGATAGATAATGCCATGTGTTTTAGGTCTGAGGAACTTACAAAGTTTTATGAAAAACATGGAATAACTAGATCAACATAATCCCCATATCATCCACAGTGGAATGGATAGGCTAAATCCATAAATAAGAGCTTGTTAAAAGTCATTAAGAGGACCTTGGATGATAAAAATGATGCAGGAGCATCCAGAGGTATAAGGGCAATCCTGTGTCACCCAAAAAAATGTACTTAGACTTAGTTCCTATTTTAGGTGTTTTCTTTTATGGATACCCATTTGGGTCAAATAAAGGTTTCAACTCTCACAGTTCCACTATTAGTGTTCTAGGATAGAGTATTTGAACACCTTGGGATACATGTAAATGCCAAAAAAATAGGAGTATGTAATTGTGCTATCATTTTGGTGAACTAGAAGGTGTAAATTGGTCAGAAGATTGTAATTTTAATTTAGAGCATTCTAGAAAAAGAATCAAGCTGAAAGGCCCCACAGTTTGAAAGTTATTGCAATTTTTTAGTTTTTGGAGACATCCTAAGAATGCTTCAAAGTCAGGTTAGGGGCATTAAATGACCTTGAATAGGGCCAAAAATTGGGGATGAGCAAATCTAGTCCATAGGGCTATAGAGAACTTTGAGAGCTTTCCAAAAATGTAAACGGTTCATCAATCAGAGCTACGGTTCAAAATTTATGCCTCCCGAAAGTTCGGTTACCATTTTTGGATTCTTCTAATTTTGTGCCGACTTCTAATGCAACTTATAGAGCCTTCTATTTGGTCAGTGGATGCTAACTAGCGCTTTCTAGAATGTATTCCTAATTTTTAACCCTCTGGGGTCTATTTAAGAACATTTTTGGCATTGTAAAAGGTAGTTCGGAGTGGAGTTTGAGAGGAGGTACTAAAAGGAGAAATTATCTCCAGATTTATATTGTTGTAAGCCCTTAGGGCATGTTTTGAAGTCTATTTTCTCTGTACTTAATGTATTAGCTTATTTACAAAGTTAATAAAATTTTCCCTTTCCTGTTGTGTCCATTCTGTGCTTGGGTTGTGTCCCTATCAAACAAGAAGGAATGGGACTCTAAGTTGCAACTTGTAGTATGGGCTAATAGAGTGACTATAAAAAAAGCCCATTAGAGTAGCTCCTTTTGATCTAGTATATGGAATTCAGGCAAGGATGCCTCAAAATAACTTAAAGGGACTCTACAATTATATCTAGTTATATGATGAGGATATTACAGATGATATGCAAGAAAGGCCTGATGAGCTTGTAGGGCTGGCAGAAACAAGAAAGGATGCATCAGTCAAAAACCAAAAGTTGCAATTATAGATCAAGGCATTGTATGACAAAAGGATATTAAGAAAAAAATTTCAAGATGGAGATTTAGTCCTAATTTGGAATGCTAGAAACAATTTGATCCTATTTGGCTAGGTCCTTTTTTAACTAAAAGTTCATGGGGAGAAGATTCTTATATCATCAAGGATTTATCAGACAATATTCTAGAACTGCTAGTTCATGGATAGTTCTTGAAGAGATACTTTTCTTAAGGTATCTATTTTTCTATGAATGTTAGTTTTAGGTTTCCTTTTATTCTTGTACATTATGTATACATTGTAAATCATGTGAATATCCCTGTATAGTGGTTTCTCCTTGTTTTTATGTTCTACCTTGTGCTTTCTAAAGAAGTTGTCATTTTGTACCAAGTGTGTGGTCTACTCTCCCAATGATTTTGAATTCTTGCATAGAATCTGGTACTCTATCATCCCCAGATAGATCCACTATTGGTTTGATTATTTATGTAGTAACTTGTCTTAAAATCATGGTAAAGAATCAGATGTGAGTCCTTTATTTGATCCTAGGAACTTAGGTTTTCAGACTTGTATTTTTGATATCTTTTCAAATTTGTGAAAAATCCTAGGTCTTGCCCTTTTAAATTTATCTAGGTGTGAATTCTTTTAAAAGTGGTCAAATATTCTTTCTCGCCTACTTTAAAGTCATTGTTATGTCTTTTTGAAAATGTTCTATCACACCGTTGGATCTTGTTTGGATCAACGAATGTCGTATACTTGCTATGAAAAGATGCGATGCTATTTACCTTAGTGATGTAGTGACCATAAAAAAAAATTGTCATAATACTGATAACTTGGTCTGGTGCTAGAAGAGTGTATTAATTTGAAAAAATATGGTCACATGTTCTATCCTAGGGTTGTCAGTATTAGAAAGGATGCACGTGGAATAATTTGCAAGGGATCTCACCAGAACCTAAGATATTTTGGTGAGTCATTACTTCACAACCAAAAAAACATCAATTTTCCTAGTAGCGATTTAGAAAGTGTTCAAAATTTAAAGAAAGTAGCCAATTTTTTTTTTTAAACATTGATGTGACTGTGGTATTCCCATGTAATTTCATAAATATGCATGACCATCATCTTTGACAACAATATTTATTGGTGAAGTTTCAATTACTGTGTTACATGTTCTCCATCACCATAATTCATTATTCACTGGAGGTCACTATTTTGCAACTGAAAAATCATCAATTTTCCTTGTAGCAACATGGTGAGTGCCCGAATATTACAAGAGATGGTGTTTTCTTAAAAAGGGCAGTGATTTTGGGGGTCCCAAGGAAGATATATTACAAATATGCTTTTATTTCTATGACAGTCAAATAAACCATGGTTATTTTGTTTCTAATTTTCTTGGTACTAATTTTTGATGGGTTTCTAGAAGTTGCTATGTCACTACCTGAGTGTAAGTGATTTTTTCAAGTAGAAAAGTAGAAACCTAGCTATCAAAAAAACATGGAAAAACCAAGGGGGAGTGATGTCATTGGAACTTAAATTATATATATATATGCTAGCATGTTAAGCTAGCTCAACATCAGTAGTGACTTGGACCCACACCCCATGTAGAAAACATGTGAAGGATCCTGATTGTTAGATCAAGCATGGATCAATGATACTCACTATCTTGCTATGGAAATATGTGCACTTATTATGTATAGCGAGGTAGCGAGTAAGGGTCCCATCATAGCTTAAAAGATTCATGAAATTTCCATGGCCTTAGATCAACTTCCAATCTATGACTATCACTATCTCACTAGGAAGAATTGCATGAAGATTATGTATAAAAAATTAGTGAATGAGGGACCCACCATATTCCTTGTAAGATTCATATCAAATATTTTTGACACAATCAAAGTAGCATCAATGGTTGTCGCTATCTCGCTATAGCAAGGTGCTCAAAAGTTATGCATAGTGAGGTAGCGACTTGATGACACATGTCCCCAGTCATTGGTGGGCCCAGACTAAAAATCCAACATTGAAGGAAAGGTATAGGTAGAATTTGTTTATTGGTTTCACTACTAGCATGTTAGGGGGAAGGATGAGTCAGCCCAGTTTTCTTTCCTAGATCGTAGGTTTTTTCAAGGATCAATGACACAAATTCAAAAGGAAATATGATGTCACCCTATTTTTCAATTCTATGCATTTATGATGAATGAAAGCTTCATGTGCGAGAAAAATAGAGTATAATATAGGGAATTTTACCATTTCTAGTCTTGCACAAACAAAGATTTCACATTTCCTGACCTTCCCTAAAATAATGGAAGCTATGGATGAGAAAAAAAAAATTTCTATTGATTCTTATCCTAATAAAGCTAGAGAGGTCATGAGGAGGTTGGCTTTCACTCCTAGTATAGGAGTTGGTCAAATAACTATTCAAAAGAAACCAAGTTATACTGTGATTCAGAATAAAAGGTCTCCTGTGGATAAAGGCAAGAAAATAATGGAATCCACCAATGCTATTCAAGAGGAGAGACCTAATGAACCTTCTCCCAAGAGGTAGAAGGTAATGCACAAAAAGAGCCCTCAAGTTGAGAAATATTCGCCCACTCAATTCCCTTTAAGGATTGAAGGAGAGCAGCTGACTGGTGAGAAAATTGAGCAGATTGGATCACAAAGAGGCATTTTTATTACTCAAACAAAGTTAGAAGAGGGAAACCCTCAAGAACCTCCTCCATCGAGTTTGTTTCTAATAATAGCTAACTATAGAGGTAGGGAATTGGACCTTGTATTAGAATAGGAAAGTCATCAATTTTTGGTTGATGACAGTTTTGTAAAATTTAGGGCTTTCTAGAAATTTACATGGAGGATAAACATGAATAATTTTGAAGAAAGATGTAAAAGGGTGAAAACAAAGCATCCAAAAATGGATGAAGCCTCCATTAAGAACCAAACAAAAGAGGAAATGATAAAATAGTTTTAGAATATAAGCTCTAAAGAGGGAAGAAAAATGGTGAAGACATCTAACATTTTGTTGTTACCAAATTGGGACATTGTTGATGCCTTAGTTTTCAACTTCATTTCAAATAAATTGAATCTGCAAGATTAGAAAAAAAAAGGATTTCCAAGGCACTGCATTTGTTGAGGATCAAGCCACATTGGTTAGCTGATCATTAAGAAGAGGGTCTAGAGCCACACTATCACAACCAAGTGACTATGGATTGATGGGAAAAATAATTGTAAGGAGAGTTACTGATACCTCTCATGTACAAGAAACACATTGGAATGTGGATTCATCCCAATTTGTTTTGGTCACTGCTAAGAAGGAAGAACAGGCCATGTTTAAATTATAGAGCAAATATGAAACAATTTTAGAGGCCTACAATAAAGAGGTTAAAAGAGGATTGAGCTTGAAAATAAGCTAATGGAAAGGTCAATACTACCAAGAATAGCATACCCTCACCCCCAGTTGAACCCTTCAAATCCACCCCCCTCATAGAAATGCTAGATAGACCCCAAAGGCGACAATACTACATTGCTAAAGATTTTGAAGAAGAAATAACTAAACTATAGGCCCTACACATGGAGTTGGAGTCAAAATATGAAGATAAGTTAAGAAAAGCTTTCACATATTTGGGGGACAAAGTTGAATGGCTGCTAGTTTATGATCAGTTGGCTAGAATGATCAATATTTGGGAGGAATCAAGAGCCAGTGATGAGGCTATAAAGCCTATTGTGAATAAATGGGTAAGAAGGGAGAAAGAAATGACATTCTTATGTTACTCTATCATAAAAACTTCTTATGATCAAATTGAGAAAACCTTTGATATTGTTTCTAATTTTCCTAACTTTGACAATAGGAGGATTCATTTAGAAAGAATAATAGTAGGCTACTTGAACAAGTACAAGAGCTAGAAGTTTAGTTTGTTTCCTTGTGCCCTACATAAGAGGAATAATTTTTAAAAAAAAGATGAATGGGCAAAAGAACTTGATGATATTTTTTGTTTAAGGATGAATAGAATTATAAATGAAACAAAGCATGTATGGTGGGCTACTAGAACTAAAGAAATAGTGAAAGCCCAAATATTCTTTGATTCTTTAAAATAGGAACTTGTTGCTATTAATAATGAGGCTGAGTATGTGCTCAAAAGATAGAGTGATATTTTGCAATTCAATTGGCCAGATGACACACTCTTTGACAAGTAGATGGTAGAAATAGATCTTGATGAATAGTTTGAGGAGGTTGAAACTAATAGTGATGAGATGTAGGGTGATGGAATCCAAATCATTGACACCATCACTAAACAAGACCAATAGGAAGAAGAAAACAAGAATGATCTGTCAATTTCATTTGCAGGCTTGGGCCCACAAGATGCTAACACAACTAAAGAAGAGGGAAATATAGAAGTTACTCCTATAGTACAGGATGAAGTTGGTGGAAACCTAGGGGTGGAGAGTAACCTACAATCATTAGAACAAAGTGTATCATTGGCTAGCTTGGTAGTTGCATACACTGAGGAATCAGAATAGCAGCCAAATCAACAATTTTAGAGGATGTAACAAAAAGGGACCCATGAGAAGAATATTTGATGTATAAGTCTTTTTGTTACTCACAATTTTATCTTTTTGTGATAGGTCTATGAAAATATCTCTTATAAAAGACACCTACCAATTCTTTTTGCCTAAAGCTAGTTGCATCTCACATTATATAAGTGAGATTTCAAGGCTAGAAAGAGGTCTGATTTCTAATGTTGTTAGTGATACTTAGTTTTTTTTTGGTCCAAGTAATTTGAACAAGCTTTATGATGTATTTTCTCTATTTGTTTAAGGGAATACATTAATATAAAATGATCTTTGTGTTTCTTCCTATGGTCATTTTGAGCTTGCTGCAAAATGTATACAATTTCAAAGAGAATGAATACAAATTATGAGTCGTCCCCATATTGGTTTTTTCTAAATTTTATCTCCTTTGGATTACTTAATTATCTTGATGTTTTATGTGCAAAAAACTTGTACAATTGAATGCAATCCTTTAGGTTGTATATCTGTTCACCACTTCTATTAATTCAATGAATTTAGTAAATGCTTTGATGAATTGGATAAGGTTGCTATAGTAATGAGAAGGATATTTTGAATGATGGATTCTAGTAAGAACTGTTGATAATATTTGTTGTAATGCAACAAATTAGATCTATAGATTTGTAGTAGACTCTAAACCCTATTGGATTAGGCACTGGTCAAATTGATTTAGCTAAAAGAGAAATAGATCATAAATGGGTATCAAATGCAAAATTTCAATCAATTTTACTTTTATTTCTTGAAGATATTCTAAATTGGTCAATACTTGTTTGCATGAAATATTCTAGCTATAGGTAGCCGCTGTTGGAAAGAATACTTGCAGATCTATAGAAGACTTTATGATCAAATCTATTAAATGGGATGTAGTCTATTTAAAATGTCACAATTAGCTATGTGTTTATAGATTGAGGATGAGAATCAGAATGAAACTAATATAGTTTGCATACAACAAAAGTTGGATTGAGTCATCCCTTAGGTACACACAACTTGGTTTTGCAGAGCCTAAAGAGAAGAAAACCATTCTTGGTTTTGTTGAAGTTGGAATCCAAATGGTTTGCACATATAATTGTTAATAGGAATTGGCTAATCCTTAGGTTGTGAGAGTGATTTCATTTTGGTATTGAGCATTTTGTTGCTTAGTAGTTTTAAAACTCCAACGCTTGGCATGCTATAGTAAATTCCCCATTACCTCTAAGTTATATGACTTCCTGCATTATCTCTTTTAACAGTCCTCATACTATGAAAACTTATTTTCCTCTCTTCCATGTACTAAAAATATCTATAATCTGCACTCTCTATATCTTTTTGACCCATGAATGATAAGAAGTGAAGTATCTTCCTTGTGTCACTCATATGGTTTTTTAATCTATTCGTAGTTTATAAATTAAAGTAGAGTTTGAATCTATATATCTTTAGACTATCATAATAATAGCACTATGCATGTATGGGTAGAGACTAATCTAGATTCCCTATTTTGATGCATCACCTTTTTAGAATAGACTAACTAGTTGCTTTCATGTATTCCTTCTCCCTTTTCTCCTTAAGAATAGTTTAAGTGCATCCTAATAGTAGAGGAAGTTGGCCTTCTTCAAAGACTCAACATCATAATTGAAGTCCCACAACTTGGAGGTTGCTTCCATGTTTCATGAGGTTGTCCTTAGGTAAGACTTTTGATAAGTGTGCAAGCTTTTGTGACAACATTTTTTGGCACACCCAGTGGGATGATCTTATATTTTAATATTCCAAAGTTCACTAGCATCAAAAAAGATTCCTTGTTCATGTTGAAGAAATAGTATTGCCTTCAGTATAAAGCCTTAAAGTGGCTCATTATTCAAAAGTACTTGGTGAGTCTAAGCTTCAAATCATATCTAGTTTCTAGACCAGATTGTTGTGATTCATGCCTAAAAGACACACAAGGGCATCTTCCAAAGGTAAGTTCTAGTATCAAGAGCTTTCTCTTTCTAACACAAGAAGAAAAGTTAGAGTATTGTTGTCACTAGTTAGGAGTGTGACAGTAGTGCACACCCCTACAAGATCTATTTCCACTCCTCTTATAGTTAGATTTCAGCCTAAGATACCATTTTCTCATATCAATAGAGCACTTTATTATATGGATAGATCTCATGCTTTTACCACCTTTAATGGCGGGTGTAGACACCTAAAAATCCTTCAGAAAATAAAATATTTTTATTTTTTGAAAAAAGTCCCTAATGACATCATCATTTATTAATTAATTAATTAAATAATTAATTTATTTATTTTTATGCCATTAAAACCCTTATCTTAATTAAAAATATTTAATTAAGAAATCCCTCCCAAAAATGTTTAAATCTTATTTAAACATTATTTCCTTATTAATTAACTACTTAATTAATAAATTGACCAAAAATTCCAAAATAAATAATTTATTTATTTTTTGCCCAAAACTTGGCCAATTTTATTAAGACCACTAACCTCTTCCAAAATCTTCTAATCCTTCTTTAATTTTTATTAAAGGTTAATCCCATCATTTCCTACCCCTAATCCCAACTCAAAATATTTAATTAAGATTAAATATTAATCCTCATGTTTATTAAAACTATTTTAATAAATATCTCCTCAACCCAAACCCTTGAAATAAATAAAATTTTATTTATTTCTTAAAAATCTTATTTATCCTCATCCTAGGAAGTTCTAGACTCTTCTAGAAAGTCTTCATCCTCATCCAAAGCCTAGACTCTTCTAGAAGATGTCAATCCTTATCTTTGACCCTAATCCTAATCCCCCCCCTAACCTTGTCACATTCCCTAAACATGGGTTAAGACTTGCTAACCCAAGCCAAAGCCAATAAATATCTCCTTCTTTACCCACCCTCATTAAATTTCATCCACTTGCCCATCTCTAACAAGCCTAATCTAATCTTAACCCAAGCCTAATCCAAGCCTTAATCATTTGCACATTCCTAAGTCAAGCTTAAGACTTTCTTAATCCAACCCAAGCCAAAATATCTCAACTCTCTCACAAATTTTCCAACCATAAAACTTTATGAAGCCCACAGAGCCATAAATGACTCTTACAAGCCCATTCATTTCTCTTACAAGCCATTATGAGGGTCTTTATAAGCTTTGAGCCTCTTTAGTTGACCCCTCAACCCCTCTTGCTCTAATCAATGACCTTGTGACATGTGTCACTCTTTGATTGGCTGTAAGGAAGCACAATCCATGTTCTCTCCTCTCATTCAATCTAAACCTTCCATAAGCTTTCTCACATTTTTGCATCCTAGCCCTTGATCCCTAAATCCCTTTGCCTATTTACGAAATCCTCTCCCAACCATTTTAACACAATCTAGAAAGTAAAGCCATAATGCCATTTTGAAAAGCCATTTTTACATCAAATCCATTCACCAAAATCTATCAAAAATCCTCCATTGAAGCCCATTTGAGCATTTGAGCATACATATATAATAAAGCCATCTTAGCTATTAGACACGCCTCTACATCAAGTGATCATCCTCATTGAGAAAGCCTATCCATGGCTTATATTCTCATTTGAGGACTTCACTTTGTCTCTCGGGAAGTTATGTTAAATTAGTATGTAAATGCTTTTTGACTATTTTAATTTAGTGTTTCTAACATACTAAAGTAGCATATACATTTTGGCACGTCCGGTGGGACCCCGTATCGGTCATCTTCATTAGCTTTTTTAGGTCAAGTTTTGTATGTCATTTTCTGATTTTGGCTAAATTTTCTTGTTTTTGTGATTGGTAGGATTATATAAATTGGTTTTGTAGGTCCACATGAGCATGAAGAAGACAAAGGAACTCATAGTCTATCTCATAGTGTTTGCAGATTTTTCAAGCTTATAGGTGGATGGAGCACTTGGAATTCTTCTGCATCTTCTTGTCTATATTCTTCTTCTATTCCATCTACTTCTTCTTCTTCTTTTTGAGGGATCTTGACCCTTTTTTTTTTAAGGAAGAAAAATCATACACACTTTTTTAAGTGCTTAAAATGAACCCCCAAATCATACTTAAATCCATTAAAAACTAAAAATTTGCAAATTTTTTTTTTTTTTAACAAGTGAATCTAAACCAATCCAATCATTTGCATCCTTGCAACATCAAGGTTTTAGATCCATTCATGCAAAGTTAGGAACACTTTTTTTTTGGAAATTTAAAAAGAACTTCAAGTTTCCATTTCAAAATGTTCAAAATCAACACCAAGTGCACACTAAAATCTAAATCAAACTCAAAGCATCAATCAAGTATAAAATGAACCTCATTTGCAAATATTTTAAAGTTTTTTAAAAAATCTCATGAAAAATAAAAGTCCTAAGTGGTTGCCAAAATTTTCCTAAAAGCTTTGTTATTTGTTCCAAACAAATATCTTGTTGCAAAATCTTGAATGTTTCCTAAGTTTTTCATGCATCAAAACAATCTAGGAATATCATTTTTGGGCTTAAAACATGCAAACTAGAACACAAAATCTTGAATGAAAACCAAAGTCCAAAGAGTCATTTTCACTTTTGAGTCAAAAAAAATCTTGAATAATATAAGGTTAAAACAAAGCACTTCAAAGTTCTCAAAACAACACGCAAAATCTCAATATTGAATGCTCAAAGGAAAAAACTTGAATGTTTAATCACTTGTCTTTGAATGCATGTTGCTAAAATTACTCTTGAGTGCCATGGATTAAAATCAAGCTTGTTTTTTTTATGAATGCATAATTAAAACAACAAATACAATCTTGAATGCCATAGATCAAATAATCATCTTTTGGGGCATAAAAAGAATCCACATTTTAGAAACTTTCTAAGTTATAAAAACAAATAAAGACACTTTGAGTGAATTTGTTGGACTCAACCTCTTTAATCACCCATCGTTCTAACCATTGGTTGCAATATTAGTGCCATATATGGGGATGCGTCTACCTAAGAAGGTGTTAAGTGCTCCACACAAATCAAATTCAACTCACTTGAGTTTTTATTAGTTTTTCTAAGATAGAAAATTTCTTGAATGCACATTAGTCTCGCTAACACTTCATTTGGGCATAAAAATTGAACAAATCTTGACGTGGAGGGCCTCTGGGCACGTGCTTGAAATTTATCTTTACACACATCTTTTTTTTGGGCTTAAAACAAATTCACACTCAATCTTGAATGCCTTAAAGAAAATCAATTGATACTTGACATGGAGGGCCTCCGGGCGTGCGAGTTTACTTTTTATTGACCCTAAATCTTCTTGGTGTATTCATTCTTCAATCACTTCTCTTTTGTTGGCACATTTCAAATTGGAATTGAACCTTTGCATCTTAAACCACGTGTGTTTTTAAAAGGTCTAGATCAAAAAACTTAAAGCGTCAATTGGAAAAGAACTCTATCTTTTAGCCCAAGATCATCCAAGTCTTCTCTCACCTTGTCATCTTTCGAGGCCATCTTGGGTGCATAAGATTAAGATCCAAAATATTGTCTTAGCTTTTAGGAGGCCTACTTTGGGATTTCATCACCCCGTGGGATGACCTCAACTCCAATGTACCGACAGAGTATAAAGATCGAGAGGTGAATCCAAAGACACCTCTCTTGTGATCAAAATTCTGTCACTCGGGCTAAGCCTCAAGGAACTTTATACCCTTGAGGAGTGAAAGAGGAGAAGTGGGTTACCTCTCCTCTTAGTTGTGTGACATCTTTTTGGTTTCATCTATAGATTTGGGCCTCATGTACCTTGCGTATATCAAGGACTCCCTAGCTAAACCAAATTTCATCCTTGTAGAAAGCTTCCTAGGATGTTGGTGTGTTTGACGTGCTTGCTCCAAACTTTTGTCTGCTTGTTTGTTCATAGCTTTTGAATGAATATTTTCTAACTTCGGTCAAAATCCTAGAAAAGTAGAAATCTCCTAGCTCAAGGCATACTTAGCATAGTCACTACCTCATCAAAAAATCATCCAAGCTCCCCTACCGCAACTGAATCTATCTAGTTCTTTGCTATCCAATCTATCTATCCAAATCCCTCAATCTCCCTAGGGTTATCCCTTTGACAAAGCTTTGTCTAGGGTAATCTAGCCTTGTCACTTGTCATCCCTCATCACCTTAAGCTAAAGGTTGGGATCCAGAAGTGGTCAATCTCATGTCATGCCCATAGGATCATTTGTCTATCCTCAAGTTGACACCAAAAGCCACCAATCCTCCACATAGGAAAGCAAAACTCTCACTTTTTGACATCATACCCATGAAGTCTTCCATCCACAAGAAAGCCAAAAATCTCCAATGAATCCTCCTTAGGTCTGTCATGCAGCTTTGACTCTCCCTAGGGAATCTTTCATCAGCCAATCCAAAATCTGTGCTTAATCCAAATCCAAGCATGAGCTTCCATGTTCATCCATATGCAAGACCCCATCCCCATCCAACTCATCATCAAAACATGAAATCCTAACCCTATCATGATGAGTTTGGTTGTATTATCCTTTCTCCCACTACATCCTATTCCAATGATGATGAAAATATTGTTGACTATGATAGGTATCTTAAGAGCCTTAGATGCCTTCCGCCAACCATCCCCCAAAATCCAAGCATTCCTCTAGACTATCTAGTCATGCCATCTCATATCCCAGCTTCTCCTCTATCACCCAATCAACCAAGCTTCCAATCTTCCACCCCCATCACACCAGCTATTCCTGTCAATCCACCACCTCCACCTCCAACACATGAGTCTCCCAGGAATCTCCTTGAGGAAATACAAGAAAAACCACCTCCAACAGTCGATAAGCCATGTCATCTAATCCAACCATGTGAAGTAGTTAGTGATGAAGCTTCCCCATCTATAATATCACCTCCATCTCCCATAGCTATCATCCCCATACCATCCATCAAATTGCTTAAAATCTTTCCACTTCTCGCAAGCATCAAAATCCCACCACCTATCAAATCCCTCCAAATCCTATCCACATCCCCTCCAAGCATTTTCCAAATATTCTGTAATGACCCTTATGCATCCATCTTCTACTCACCAATCTCCACTACCGAATCTCCCATCTATCCATTTGTTGCCTTTGAAGAATCCATCCCTTCACCTCCTATCGCACCATCCACTCCAATCCAATCCTATCAAGATCCTGCCCAAAAGAATGTTGACATCCCCCAAAGCATAAATGAAGATATCATTGTACCATGTCTTCCATCCATAGTGCAGTCACCATCCCCTCCATCTCCAAAACCTCAAGCCATACCTCCTCTACTGCAGGATATCTTTTCATCCCATCAGCTAAATCAAGATCGTATCCTACCATCTCCTTTGCTCCATGCTTCCATCTTACCACCTATCCAAGCTATTCCACCATCTATAATCTACCCTCTTGGTTCACTTACATTCATCCATGATGACCCCCTCTCAGCAGAAGAATTAAGAACAATATCTCCCCATTGCAGTACATCTAATAAAGCACTTCTACCATTTTCTACAAGAAAAAAGTTTCCTTAGCTCATTCAAATGCTCAATTGATGGCATTATCAAGGTCAAGGTTTAAGACCAGAAGAGCAAGGAATTAGAAAGCCTATTATTGCACAAAAGAATCCAAGATTTCATGGTCTTGGATATATATCCAAAGGCTCACCATCTAAAAGTGTTGGTACACGCCATCCCCAAACCAAGCCTATCTCCAAGCCCACCATGCTAGCCTCCCATCACTCCTTCAAGAAATCTTATGTCATCCCCCCTCCACCATCTTTGCAACCCAAAACAACCTACCATGTCCCAAAATCTATCATCCTCCATCCTCCTATTAGTCATCATAAAAATCCTATTCCCTCCATTCTTATGCAAGATCAATAAAGGCACATATCAAGGCACATCATCCATCATCATCCCTCTACACGCTCTTCTATATCCTCTCCATCTCACAAAACTTCTCCTAACCATCTTCCCAAAGCTTACCACAGCAATGTGAATGCCAACTTCAAAATGCATAAAGCGAAAAATCCACATCCTAGGCAATCATATGTCTATTCTTAAAGACATACTCCAAAAAGGAAAAATCCAATCAAAGAATGCAAAACAATGCAAAAGCCTATGAAAAGAAAATCCAAAACCATTTGGGTCCCAAAGGAAAAAGTTGAAACCCAATGCATAATGGCATCCACCATTGCTAATCCCCCATCTAGTGATTCATGTGCCCCATCTCCTAACTCCATCTTGGGTCCCTATATCCCCAAGCGTGCTTCCAAAAATCCTCCATCAAGCCTGCATCTACCATCTATCCCCCATATTCTCTTTTCACACCCGTCCCAACATGTGCCAATGTTGATCTTGCAAGCATCCCCATCTCATGCTCCTTTCCAACCTTTTCATCGCTCCATCTCCTACCATAAATCCCATCTAATCTTATTTGTTGCATAGATCACACATCCGGTGTACCAATCGCTAGAAAAAAATTTGAACATTCCAACAGCTAGTGAAAAATCCCAAAAAAAGGCCAAAAATAGTTGAAGAAAGCCAAAATCATTCCAGCTAAGTCCAAAGTCAAAAAGTCAAAAAAAATAAAATAAAGAAAAATAAAGCATCCACGTGTGAAAACTTGGCAATTCAAGAACCTTAGATAAGTACCATGATGAAAACTTAGCAAACAAGCATCATGCATAATCTAGCCATCCCCAACTTAGCCTATCATCCTCATGCTTTTGGTCACATCTTGCCATCCAGCTCCATCTTCCAATTTATCCACCTATCTTTCATCCTCCAGCTTTTATCTATCACTATCCACTTATCTTCTACAACCTCACCCCATCATCCCAGCTATCATCCATCTCCCTAGTGCCTTCAGCTTTTCTATCCTAGCTTCAATCCTATCACATCCATCATAAGACCTCCTGCCACATGTCATCTTCTAACTGGGAGCACTATATTCCTTGGAGATCTTGTCTTTTCCATCCTCCCTTGTCATTGGTATCTCACTCTAGGCTATCCTCATTCAAATCCAATGTCATCCTCTCATTAGCTATTCACTCTAGCACCATCTATCAGCTTAGCTACCACCAACCTTAGCATTGTCCCCATCCTTGGTCACACATCTATCATCATCATTGGATGCATCCTGCCAAATCCATATCTTCCACTATCACCTCATCCTTAGCTTCTACATCTTGAACCAACTTGAGCCATCCCACTCTCTTATCATCTGGAGCTCCTATATAGCTTGTAAATAATCTTGTATCTAATGCTTGTATCATACCTTGTATATCCAATCTTGTCCAAAACAACTTGTACATTTGTACCATATCTTGGTTAATCAACTTGTACATCCTCTTTAGCTTAGTACCATTGTATCTATCCAACTTTTGTGTCAGTTCATCCTTGATAAGCATCTTGCACACATCGCAAAAATCTTGGTTAGCTATTCCAATGCATCCTTTAGCTAGATCTCATGTCACCAAAGTGTTATCCTTCTTAGTTCAGCTTGCCAGATGCATCACTCATCTAGATCCATCAGCTTAGGTTCTCTCCTATAGATCCTTGTAGGATATAGCTTTCCTCATGTCTGATATTGGTTCGTTAGTACCTCGTCCTACCCATCTTGTTGGAAAATGGTTCTCTTTTGGATTTTTGCTTTCCTTTGATTTGGAATATTCCCTTTGGGTCTTGAAGTATCTTTTCCAAGCAATCTTTTTGTTCCCTCCTCAAAGTTGCCATGATCTTCCATATCATGGTATGTTGTGAATGGGGCACTTTGAGCATATGGTTTTGATCAAGACTTTCATTTGTTTCTTTTTTGCTTGTGGGTTACCCAGTGTCAATTCCATGTTGATTCCTCTGGGTTTCATGTGTGATGCTGGGGCAATCCTTGTGTGTTTTGAGTCAGTCCGTTAGTCCTCTGGACAGTTGGTGAAAAGGCCTTGATGTTCTTGGTATCATTGGCAATTAACCAGTAGTCCTATAGCAAATCTAGTGCTCAACTAAATGGTGGTACTTCTCTTTGAAGTGTCCCCCTGCTCAAAAAGCTTCAATGGATTCCCTTCATCTCCATTATCCCCCATCCATATCCAACATCTTTCTCTCCTACCCCAGCTTGTGCAACTATATCTCTTAGAATCAATCATCACTCTTAGCTTTAGGGATCCACAATCTTAGTCTTAGGGATCCACCAATCCAATCAATCCACCAAGCCTCATCTTTCGAGATCCACAATCCTAGTCCTAGGGATCTCCGAAAACCATCTTCCGCCAATTTGACTATTTGAAATCCTACTACATCAGCTTTATAATCCTCTCATCCATCTCCCTATCTTTGATTTCTTTTTATAGTGCTCCTCTCCTTCATCCTCCACCTTCCCTAAAGTCTTAAGCTTGCTTCCTCTTGTACCTCTGATTCTCCTTTATCATTCTCCCATAGTGAGAGTTTGAGCTAATTCAGCCCCTTCTCTTTTCCAATATGAGTCTCCTTACTTATCTCAAATTCTTTTATTTTTCAAGAAGTCATCAAGCCTCGCTTTCTCTCCCTGCCGCCTTCTTGAGGGGGCATCTCGCAGTCCATTCTCTCCTCTTCTACTCTAGCCTTGGGCATCTTATTTTCTTATCTTTGATGCCATGCCACTTGTGGCATCACATCAAAGAGGGGCAAAATATAGACACCTAAAAATTCTTTAGAAAATAAAATATTTTTATTTTTTGAAAAAAGTCCTTGATGACATCATCATTTATTAATTAATTAATTATTTAATTTATTTATTTATTTTTATTCTATTAAATCCCTTTATCTTAATTAAAAATATTTAGTTAAGGAATCCCTCCCAAAAATTTTTAAATCTTATTTAAACATTATTTCCTTATTTATTAATTATTTAATTAATAAATTGAGCAAAAATTCTAAAATAAATTATTTATTAATTTTTTGCCCAAAACTTGGCCAATTTTATTAAGACCACAAACCTCTTCCAAAATCTTCTAATCCTTCTTTAATTTTGATTAAAGGCTAATCCCATCATTTCCTACCCCTAATCCCAACTCAAAATATTTAATTAAGATTAAATATTAATCCTCATGTTTATTAAAACTATTTTAATAAATATCTCCTCAACCCAAACCCTTGAAATAAATAAAACTTTATTTATTTCCTAAAACTTTATTTATCCTCATCCTAGGAAGTTCTAGACTCTTCTAGAAAGTCTTCATCCTCATCCAAAGCCTAGACTCTTCTAGAAGATGTCAATCCTTATCTTTGACCCTAATCCTAATCCCCCCCTAACCTTGTCACATTCCCTAAACATGGGTTAAGACTTGCTAACCCAAGCCAAAGCCAACAAATATCTCCTCCTTTACCCACCCTCATCAAATGCCATCCACTTGCCCATATTTAACAAGCCTAATCTAATCTTAACCCAAGCCTAATCCAAGCCTTAATCATTTGCACATTCCTAAGTCAAGCTTAAGACTTTTTTAATCCAACCCAAGTCAAAATATCTCAACTCTCTCACAAATTTCCCAACCATAAAATTTTATGAAGCCCACAGAGCCATAAATGACTCTTACAAGCCCATTCATTGCTCTTACAAGCCATTATGAGGGTCTTTATGAGCTTTGAGCCTCCTTTGTTGACCCCTCAAACCCTCTTGCTCTAACCTTGTGACATGTGTCACTCCCTAATTGGCTATAAGGAAGCACAATCTGTGTGCTCTCCTCTCATTCAATCTAAACCTTCCATAAGCTTTCTCCCATCCTTGCATCCTAGCCCTTGATCCCTAAAGCCCTTTGCCTATTTAAGGAATCCTCTCCCAAGCCATTTTAACACAATCTAGAAAGTAAAGCCATAATGCCATTTTTACGTCAAATCAATTCACCAAAATCTATCAAAAATCCTCCATTGAAGACCATTTGAGCATTTGAGCATACATACATAATCAAGCCATCTTAGCTATTACAACACCTCTACATCAAGTGATCATCCTCATTGAGAGAGCCTATCCATGGCTCATATTCTCATTTGAGGACTTCACTTTGTCTCTCATGAAGTTATGTTAAATTAGTATGCAAATGCTTTTTGATTGTTTTAATTTAGTGTTTCTAACATACTAAAGTAGCATATACAGTGGGAGCCCCCTCCTATTGGCCCAATGGCATGACATACCAGTATAAACTCTCAAAAGTGTACCTAAGTTCACTAGTGAAACCACCATGTCCTCTATTAAACATATTCAAGAAGTGTCTAATTTCTGTAATATCCATGGCATCTCTGAGGATGATGTATTGGTTAGACTTCTAGCTTCATCCTTGAAAGAAAAGGTGTTACAATGGTGTAGAGATTTTCCTCACAACTCTATTACTAATTGGGATGGGTTAGGGGCAGCCCTATGTAAGAATTTTGAGGACAAAAGTTACCACTTGTCACTTTTAGAGAAACTGACAACTATCAAGAGGCCCCCCATGAATGTATGACTAATTTCAATTATAGCTTTCAAAAAATATGGGGATAGAATACCTATTGTAGTGAAGCCCTCTCTTGATGATGCATTCTTGTACCACCTGAAAGCCTTTAATAGTGATATCACTACCAACTTGCAATCGATGAGGGGAGACACTTTACCAAATTCTTATGAGGTTGCCATAAGAGCTGAAATTTTTTGATACAGGGAGGGAAGTTAGCTCCAAGGCCCCCAACACCTTTCTTCCCTAACATGCCTAACCATTAGCCTACTATAGCCCCTATTCAAGTTCCCTCTATAAATCAACCTCTTTCTATGGTTCCAATAGCCTCTATATCCTCTAGCAAAGTTGATAGGATTGAGGCTATGATGCAAAAATTAATACAGAATGTAGGTAGAAGGATGTTGGATCAAGAAAGGGAGATGGAAGAGAATAGTGTAGTAGTGTAGAAAGTGGGAAATGAGTTGGTGACCATGCAAAGGTAAGAAGCTCAAAATAATAATCCTCTCTAACTCCACAGTCAAGGTCCTATTCATGGTAGACCTCCAAATTAGAGTCATACCCCCTACAACTAGAATAGACCTATCAACCACTCTTACAATCAAAATAGACCTATCGACCACCCCCAGTCTTTGAACACCAACTTAAATAGGGCCTTAGTCCCTTAAAAAAACCTTTTTGAAGATCAAGATTTTTGACCCTCTTGTAACTAATCCTATATATACTACATGTGCTAGAAAGAAAAATATTACTTGGCCTTAACTATACCAGATTGAGCTATTGCCTAACAACACAATGGTAATCAATCTATTGATACCTTTCAACAAGATGATTGTTCTTTTGAGAACTACCTAGTAGAAGAGCATGGTAATGTAAATCAAGATTCTTGTGCTTTCAATACCAAGAGCAAGAAAAGAGTTGTGGAGGAGATGGCACCTCAAACTCCTAATCATCCATCCATGTCAAGTGCAGTGCCACATATACAAGCAATCAACCAACAACATAATGTGAATCAGCTTGCTAATGTTTCTTTGTAGCAAAGATGAGATGAAAGCATAGACAATGTGAACAACCCATAGACTATTCCATCTCATACTTCTACTTCCAAGGATCCTATTTGAAAATCTAATGCTCTTTTTAGCGTGGTAGAGAAAATGAGGAAGACCAATGTAAACATTTATATATGGGATGCTATAACTATTGTACTATCACAAAGGAGGCTATCAAAGTAGGAGTTGGAAGGCATTAAACTTGGAGATTAGCCACCTAACATAGAGAATTTCATCAGTCTAGTACAAGCATCAAGGGAGGTAGAAGTAGGAAAAAAGGTCAGGCCTCCACCATTCTATGTTTCTCTACTTATAGGAGATAAGATAGTTCATAACTATATGATTGACTCAAGGGCTAGTAGTTCAGTAATGCCCAAGTGTGCTGCTAAAACCTTAGAAATGAAATATTAACCCATTGTTAAAGATGTGTTACAACTTAATGGTAGCACCATCAAAACCATGGGAATCCTTAGGAATGTTGAAATAGCTTTACATGCCTATCCAAGTTGCACTATAGTTCAAGACATATCAATTGCTGAAGTAAAGTTGTATTTTTCAATTTTTCTGTCAAGGGACTTCACTACTCTAATAGGTGGTTACATATCTTCTGATTGGTCATACATTTTTTAGAACTAGATATGGAACCAAGGCTTCAATTAAAGTAGAGCCATTAACCCTCCATCATATTGAGCCCTTTACTCCAAACTCATCAATATGAATTGTACCATCCTAGAAGTAGATGAGAATGATATAGCAAATGAGCATGCCACTTCCTTATGTGATACATCTAATTTCCTCTTGGATGAAAGGGCTAATTCATATCAATTTGATCCTATATTAGAAAACTTAAAGAGTAGCTTGGGCACATATTGTATATCAAAAAAGGATGCTCTCATCCCTAATTTGATGAAAGCCAAAGAAGATACAAGTGGGATATGGAGCATGTACTTTGATGGATCAAGAAATAAGAATGGGTTAGGGGATGGTGTAATTTTGATTTCTCCTGCATTAGAAAATTACTATTTCTCATTTAGGTTGCAATTTAGTTGTACTAATAATGTGGTTGAATATGAGGTTTTAATTCAAGGTCTTTTAATTTCTTAGAAAAGAGGAATCCAAGCATTAAGTGTGTATGGGGATAGTGAGTTGGTGATCAATTAGGTGAAGAATCAAAATTTCACTAAGAATAATTTTCTCAAGTCTTACAAACATAGGGTATGGGATTTTCTTGAAGATTTTAGCACATTCAATATTCAAGGGATTCCTACAAAAGAAAATAGACATGCTAACAAACTTGTGGTAGTGGGTGCATCTCATGATGTGCCAAGAAATATTGAAGACACAAAGAATTAAGAGGGTGGTTAGGCCCACTATCCCTGATAACAATATCTATTGGAAATTTGATTGAAAAGATCACTACCAAAGAGGGAGATGGTTGATAAAGAATGTTTTCAATCATTGTTTTCTCATTTATGTCAAACCTACTATTTTCTAGAATGACAATTTCTTATCAGATCCAAGTACTATCAGTTAGTTGATTGATGAAAAGGATGTAATCTACAAGATGTAACAAAAGCACCTAAGGGAAAGGTTGAGTTATGATTTTGTAATGAAGTGCAAGGATTAGTTAAGATAATGATAAAATGATGTACTAATAATATACCTAAAGATATAGAGGTTGGCCACACTTAGAAACATTGGAAGAATAAGTTGAAACAATTTTAACTACAAAGCTTAACTAAGTTCATTAGTGAGTGCCGAGCAAGCTAGTTGGAGCCGAGTAGATTTTTTAGTTAGTGCTGAGTAAATAAAAAATTTAGTGCATGTCAAGTGATACAGAAGGAGTTGAGCACGTTTAGGTTCTAAGAAAAGTAACAAGTGTTGAGCATCAAAAAATCTTAGTGGATGCCAAGTGGATCCATAGTAGGTTTTGAGCATCAGTAAAATGTAGTTGATGCCGAGTAACATAGTATGTACTGAACACCAAAATTTTAATATTGCCAAGTTGCTACATTATTTGAAATGTCAAAGATTTTCCAAATTTGAGCTGACAAGTTTATTACCTTGAATTTTGTGAACCAGTTGGAGAATAAGGATGATGAGTTGGAAGCACAAAATTTTATGTAAACCATTTTTGAGTGAATTCAAGAGGAATCTTCAAGATGTTTCTAGAAGGAGCAACATATGGGTTGGATTCAATGAATCCAACCTAATCCATTCGAATTGAAATTAATGGAGGGAAGAATCAAGTGGGAAAAGAAATTCTAGACTTCTATTGAAGGAGTCGTAGACCAAGAAGCACAAGTTGCTGGTGTGCCAAAATTGTGAAGTGCTTGAAGGGTGTCAAGGAGAAGGAAGAATAGAACACTAAGACCTTGCTTTGATAAGTGGTTAGAAAGAGAGGATTACACTAGTACATTAAGCATGGAGACTTAAGGACACAAAGCTTGAAAGGAGGACAAGTTGTCAAAGCTGTAGAGACTAAAATCTAAGCAATGTTATGAGCTGAAGACTGATCTAAAATATACAAGATAAGTTGTGAATTGTAATCTGGTCAAAACCCCCTTATTATTACTCTCTAGCAATTGTATTAGTTAGGGTAAAATCCTATGGACTTAGGTTGGTTTAACAACCATTTATAAATCCTTTAATAGGGTGACATCCCAAGTGAATGTTCTAAAGTCCTCTAACCAAGCCTACTTCTAACAAGGTGGTTAAATACTTTAACCAGGTCATATTTAACAATATCTTGTAGCCTTTAATAGGGTAGGCCTTTCATAGGGCATCACTTTATAAGAGTGAGAATTGAGTAGCATCTTACTGGTGGTTTTTCTCAAATTGGGTTTCCACGTAAATCACTATGTTATGTGTTGATTCTTCATGTGTTATGCTTGCATGTTTATTTACAGTAACTTGCTAAGTAGAAAAGTTTAAGCTTGAATGAATGAACAATTTAATAGGCTCATTTTACTTGATGAAATTTTTTGAATTGGACACTTGGACCTTGAATAACTAATTTTCACCCCCCCCCCCCCTCCCCCCCCCCTCTCAGTTATTCTAAAGCATTTCTAACAATTGGTATTAGAACCATCTGCTGATTTAGTTTAAAGGTACTAAAAGTAGGAAGATCAAGATGTCCAAGAGAGAAGTTTCCAAGCTTAATAGAGATAACTTCACTACATGGAAAAGCTTAATGAAACTACACTTTGGATCAATAGGTTATTATGCAAAAACTTCAATTGGAGTAGAACATGTAGATCAAGATAGACCCCTTTCTATAGATGATTTGAACAAAAGGAAGGAGCACAATTAGGCAATGCTAGAGATTGCCTCTACACTCAACTATGCTAAATTTGATGACATCAAGGGATCTAATTTTGCATTCAAGATGTGGAAAGCCCTATTAGATATCTATGGAGGAGATCAGAATGTTCAAAGAGAAAAAAGAGAAAGCCTTAGAGGAAAGTTTGATGACATGAAAATGGAGGAAGGTGAAAATGTTTCTCAATATGTTGCTAGAATGAAAGAAGTGCTAAGTGAAATTATAATTTTGGGTGCTCAATTGGAAGATGATATTGTCAATAGCAAATACTTAAGAACCCTACTCCCTCTCTATTCTATTAGAGTTTCATTCATCCAAGAGTTAAGGTGTGTATCAAGAAACACACTAACCTTTGAAGGTATAGTGGGAAGACTTACTGCATTTGAATTGTCCAATTTTGATAACTATAGACCTAAAAGTCTTGAATTTACTTTCAAGGCCAAGCTAACATTGAAAGACACTAAGGAGGTGAAATCAAAGAAGAATAGTAGAAAAGGAAAGCATGCATCTAGTGATAGCAACATAGATGAAGAGGTTGTGGAACAATTGGAAGCACTATTGGCTAGAAGATTTCATAGAGGCAAAGGTAAACTCAAAGGTAAGCTACCTATCATTTATTTTAATTACAATTAAGTAGGACATTTTGTTGCAAGGTGTACATAGAAGAGGAACTAAAAAGAAGGAAACAAGTACAAGAACAAAAGAGAAGATGATAGTAGAAATTACAAAGACAAAGGCAAAAGATGCTACATTGTTGAAGAAGATTCTAATGAGAAGAATGATGAAGTAGTCTATGTAGCCATGAAGGATGAATTAGATGAAGATGAGGCAATAGCACTAGTAACCTATGTGAAAAAAAATGATAAGTGGATCATAGATAGTGGATGCTCACATCACATGACAGGAGACAAAAGTAAGTTTATTACCTTTACTCAATATGATAGAAATAATTTTAGATTTGGTAATGATGCTCCATGTAAAATCAAAGGAATAGGTTCCATTAAACTTACATAGAAAATCTCATGTCATAATACCTACTATGTTGAAGGATTGAACTAAAATTTGCTAAGTGTATCATAGTTATACAATATAGGTTGTAAAATATAATTTGGAAACAAAACTACCAAAATCTATGACACTGATAGAAATTTGATAGGAAAAGGTGAACAAACTAGGAGTAACTTTTTTTACCTAGATATGGAAGATGCAACCTATCTTGTTGTTAGACTTGATGATGTGGGGCTATGGCATAAAAGGTTGTGTCATTTTAACTTTGATAATCTAATCAGCATCAAATAAAAGAAGAAAGTCAAAGGTTTGCCTAAGCTAAAGAAGCCTGAAAATACAATGTGCAAACAATACCAACTAGTAAAGACGACTAAATCTAGTTTCAAAAGAAAAATATACACTTCTAAAGAAGTACTAGAACTAGTCCATACCAACTTATGTGGTCCAATAGAAATACAAAGCTACCAAGGAGACAAATACATAATGTTATTTGTGGATGACTACTCCAGGATGATGACTACCATGTTCTTAAAGAAAAAATCCAATGCATTTCAAATGTTTAAGTGGTATTTGGCAGAGTTGATAAGGAAACAAGAAAGAGTCTGAAGTGCCTAAGAGTAGATAGAAGAAGAGAGTTTACATCAAAAGAATTTGAGATATTTTGTAATGATAAAGGAATCAAGAGACAAATGTTAGCACCAAGAACTCCACCTCATAATGAAATTGCTAAGAGAATGAATAGATTAGTGATAGATTGTGCTAGAACATTGATGATGGAGATAAATGTTGCTATAAAGTACTAGAGAGAACTTGTAAGTAATGTAGTCAACACCCTTAATCAAGTTCAAGTCAAGAAAGGAAAAAATGCAACACATTTTGAATTATGGTATGGTAACTCACCTAATGTAAAACATTTCAAAGTATCTGGTTGTAAATGTTATATTCTTAAAGATACTAGAAATGAAAAGTTTGATGCAAAGAGTGATGAAGGCATATTTCTTAGATACTCTACTAGAAATAAGGCATATAAGTGTTTGAATACTAACACTAATAAGATTGTGGAGAGTGAAAATGTAAATTTTGATGAGCATGCAGAAGTCCAATTTGATGAATCTAGGAAATTAGAAGATTGTAGATCTTTTGTTTACTTCTATGAAGGAATATCTATGGAAGATGAAGTTTCCAATCAAGTTGGAAATCAACAACAAATTTTAGTATCAACTAAGTCATAACTAGTGAATGTTGGGCTACATTCAAAAGTCAAGTTGCAAAATGAAGATAATGTACATTCTAATTTTGAAAAAACTATACATGGGAGAGATTATGAAATACCAGATAGTGATGTGCAAAGTGACTTTGAAATTGAAGAATTAAACATGAAAAGAAGGATAGAACCAAGACTAGGTATGTGAGAAGACATCAACCTATAGAACAAATCATTGGTGACAATGATGCTAGACCAATGAAAAGGAATAGACTAAGGAATGAATCATTTTTACTGAGAAAGATTGAGCCCAAAATAGTGAAAGATGCACTACAAGATGACAATTGGCATAAAGCTATGGAAGAAGAGATAGACCAGATTGAGAAGAACAAAACCTGGACCCTGGTTTCTAGACCAACTAATAAGAATGTAATTGGTACCAAATGGGTGTTTATTAAAAAACTTGATGAAAATTTTGAGATAACAAGAAACACAGCGAGACTTGTCTACAAAGGCTATACACAAGAAGAAGCACTAGATTATGGATATCATTTGCCCCTATTGCAAGGATGGAAGGAGTAAGAACACTACTTGCATATGTTGCCTATAAAGGTTTCAAAGTCTATCAGATGGATGTAAAGTCTACTTTTCTAAATGGTATACTGGAAGAGGAAATCTGCATAGAACAATCAGAGGGATTTTTTGATGATAGCAACAAGGATATGGTTTGCAAATTGCATAAAGCACTCTATGGTTTGAAGCAAGCACCTAGAGTATGGTATGAGAGACTAAAAAAATACCTTGTAAACATAGGATTTGAGAAAATAGTTGAAATTAGCAACCTATATATCAAAGTAAAAAAAGCTAAAGACATTTTGATATCTAAAATCTTTGTTGATGATATAATATTTGGAAGAAAAGATGCTCTATGAAAAGATTTTGCTAATCAAATGAAACATGAGTTTGAAATGTCAATGTCTGGAGAAATAAAATTCTTTGTTGGATTGCAAGTACATCAACTAAAGCATGGCATATTTGTGACCCAATCAAAATATATCAAGGAGATACTCAAGACATTTGGATTAGAAGATTCAAAACCAGTTAGTACACCAATAGTAATAGGACATAAGTTATCTAAGAATGATGAGTCAACTAAAGTGAATTAGAAAATTAATAGATCAATGATTGGAAAGTTACAGTATGTTGTGCATAGTAGACTAGACATTACATTAATAGTTGAAATAGTGGTAAGATTTTTTGCAAACCCAAAAGAAAATCATTTGATGGAAATAAAAAGAATACTGAGGTACCTAAAAGGAATAGATGACTTTGATTTATACTACAAGAGGAATGAAAAGTTAGAGTTGAGAGCCTACACTAATGTAGATTGGGGAGGTAACATTGATGACAAAAAAAGCACAGTGAGGAGCACTTTTCTTAGGGAAAAGATTGATCACTTGGACCAACAAAAAGCAAAGTTTTACCTCATAGTCCATAGTAGAAGCTGAATATGTTGTTGTTGCTATCAACTGCACTAATACTATATGGATCAAACATTTGTTGCAAGGTATGAAGAAAGAAGTAACCAAACCTTTGATACTCTATTGTGATAACACAAGTGCCATCAATATATCAAAGAATCCTATGATGCATGCCAAAAAAACATATTGCAATTAAATATCACTATGTAAGAGAATTTGTGCAAGACAAGAAAGGATGGAATATGTCAATTCAAAGGAACAAATTGCTGACATCTTTACAAAAGCATTACCTAAAGATTCTTTTAAGTATCTTAGAGGTAAGTTAGGGGTGATGCCCCTAGCCAAGGCTACTTAAGTAATAACAAAGATTGCCCTGCATCAAATGAGTTGATTGTTGAAATATTATATTGATGCAGAGGATACTTACTTTAGGATTTCTACATAAAGTAGTCAAAATGATGAAGTTCCAAATTAGTCACAAGCAAGGTGACAGAGGGAGAAATTGGAGTACCTAAAAATGCTACAATAGTGTGTTAAGATAATAAGATAATAAGTCTTTGGAATTTTTTTCAAGGAGGGAGAAATAGAAAAAAGGAAACTAATCAACAACATTTTTTTGGATAGAGGGAGAAGTAACAAGAAATAGAAAAAGGATACAGTAGCTAAGAGGGAGAATAATCTATCTATAGAAAATAAAAAAGGGAGATGTGAAAACTGATGGTAACACATATTTGATTTTGGCATTTTACTTACTATTCTAACCTAGTTAACATTTTGATAACTTGGTTGAATAGTTTGGTTTGATGGTTGATCAATTTAGTTTGCCATCAATGCAAAAGAGGGGGATTATTGGATATTTGATTGAAAAGATCACTACCAAAAAGGGAGATGGATGATAAAGAATGTTTTCAATCATTTTTTTGTCATGGATGTCAAACCTACTATTTGCTAGAATGAAAATTGCTTATCAAATCCAAGTACTATCACTTAGTTGATTGCTGAAGAGGATTTAATCAACAAGATGTAACAAAAGCACCTAAGGGAAAGGTTAAGTTATGGCTTTGTAATGAAGTGCAAGGATTAGTTAAAAAAATGATAAAATGATGTTTTTTTTCATCCCATCTGATCTTCTATTTCATCATTACATTGTAACTTATTTGCAAAATATCCCCAGCTGAATGATGAAATCCCTTATTTTCTCTAAATATCTGATTTGCATCGAAATGCTGATAAAACTTCATCTAACTGACTCAGAAATGCCCCCAATTGAATTCTCCTTGTCTTTTACGCATATTCAAGCTATTAACTTGCCAAAAATAAAAAATGAACTTCCTGGTCTGAAAATGGTTGCAATTCAGGTACCTGATAGAAAACATGTGTAGCTCAAACTGACTCCAGAATTGGAAAGTTCGTCTTCTCCCAATTTTGGCAATATATAACATCGCCTACTTTGCATCTTAGAAACCCATTGAAAGTTGTTTTAAAAACACTCCTCTACTATAAAAATCAGGTCTACACATCTTTTAATTTTAAAATTCAAATTTTTTAAAAATAATCTAATGTCTTAACATTAGAATTAAAGCCCTATTTGATTTTAAAAATTGACGTGCAAACCCATTGAGAAAAAACTTTAAAATTCACTTTAATCCCATTTTAAATTTTTCCTTTATGCCTCCATTCAGGTCAAACCTTTGTTGACCAAGTAACACATCTCACTCATTGATTGGCTTAGGCTAGTATAGTCACTGCCTCATCACTACACCCAGGCCTATGCCGCCACGTGTCATCACCATCTACCTTGTCGCTACTTCGCTATGGTAACCTGTGAGCATCTTCTCCTTGGTGACATAAAACTGACCACATGATCAAGACATGTGCCAAAATCTCCTCCTTCCGAGCTAATCTGTCTTTGCCAAATTTTTGGGTTTTTCAATGACCTCGCTATTTCGCTAACCAGAGTTGCCAAGATTTTCTAGCTAGCAAGGTAGAGACTAGCTAGATTCTTGGGTTTTCTGAAAACCTATCCCTGCTGACATCATCCTCTTTGTGTATGCATTCTGTCAAAATTTGTGTCCTTATGGACAACTGACATCAAGTTGCTTTTAGTTAGATTTGGCAGGCCCATGGCATGCGGTTACCTTTACAAAAGGCCTTTACTTGAATTCACATTGAATTATGTGTTGCATGGTATTTAAAAACTATATTTTCACTTTCCATAGTAAATGTGGGATTAATGTTTATCATTGTTTTCCCCTCCATTCTCTGCATGAATGATCTTTTTTTTAAAGCTCTGACCTGTAGCTATAAACGTGAGCTTCTATATCAATCGGCTTCCTCTTATAATACCTACGAGTTTTGCCTTCGGTGCAAGGGCTTCCTTCATATGAGCAGACTTCCTTTTCAACATGGAGGTGGCGCTCCTTTTCATTAATGAACTCTCTCTCTCTAACAGATGTGGGTATTTTTTGCCACAGGTAGGACAATCAACTCTTGCAAATGGTTCACGGTAGTTGAACAAAGTCGATTATGGAGTTAATCACTTTTTTCTATTGCTCACAAGGTTGCCCTCTTAACATGGGCATGGGGATTCCTTATGGGATTGGATGCTATGACCTTGGTATGTTCCTGATGTGTGTGCACTTTTATGGTGTTCTCTGCATTCTAAACTGTGGCTTAAGCAATAGACTGATGCCTCTTCATTTCCATGCCTTGGTCTTTTTCATGGTGTGGGTGGCTCAGATTGTGGATGGTTTCTTGTTTAATGTTGTAGCTCACTTTGTCATGCTCATGGGCTTCTTTGTTTAATGCTTTGACATACGTTGAGCTCCCTTGTTGTCCTCCCTGTAGCTTCATGCACGTTGAATCTCTTTCAAAATAGATTCCTCGCTAATCATGTAGAAACACCTTCTCAACATGCTTTCTCACTTAAAAAATGAGGCTCCCTCCTCTTTCATGGCATGAACTATTTTATTTATTTATTTATATGCTCTGTTCTTACTCACATTGCGTGTCTGCCCTCTATCTTTGCAGGCTGTGTTTTTTATTTACTTCCTGCAGACTCTTAAGGCTTGCAAATTTGTGTATGATATGCTTGTCTTATCATCCATAGTTCAGATGAAGACCAAGTGCAAGAAATTTCTATAAGTGATTGATTTTTTGAAGTCCAAATTTTATTGCTCCAAGTGCTAGACAAACATCATGCTCCTCTATATCTAGTGTCTAAAGTAACAAAGCAAACTCAAAATTATTTGTGAGTTCTAACTCCAATATCTTCAAGAAAATTTCCTTGTACAGCTAAGTAAATGTCTCCCTGATTGCTTTGTGCTAAGCTGCACTCCTATGTCCCAATATCTCTATAATTAATTTCTCAATTGTGTCCCAACCTTCTCCCATTGCTCGAGACTTCCTTTATTCAAAATGCCCTGCTCCATGCCTTGGTTCTCATTGGATGTGGAAGATACACTGGTTTTCTACCTTCATTCACTCGGTTCTCTTCAAAGACTGCGGCTTTTAAAATTCACATGAGTGCCTACTCATGCCGCCTTGACTTGAGTTTTTATCGAAAGGTGAATGAAATTCTAATAATATATTTCCTTGATTTCTCTTTTTTTTGTTCTCCTTCATTTCGATGCTCTTTTCACTTAGTTCCCCATCTTTACATCATCAAGGCACCTTTAAGATTCTACAAAACTTGGATTCACCTGATGGAATCAGTCGGGCCCAAAGTGGGTCCGACTAAAAAAAAATTTGTTTCTTAACAACTGAATCCTTAAATTGATCCACTGACCTTCTCAGACTGATTAGAATCAATTTTGATCATAGAATGATCGTTAAAAACTCAATTTGTCACTTTCTATCAAACCATCAAATTTGCGTCAGGAGGTCAATTGATTGCCCTTAAAAATTGCCCTGAACAACTAACCAGGCTTTGAAATTTGGTATACTGAATCTTTGTTCCACACACTTTCAGCCTGTCAAATCCTATCTCATGAAGAATTTGGAGTCAAAAGATATTGACCCTCAAAGTTGTCTTCTTAGATTTATCTGCAAACAAACATGTCAGAAAACAACAAATTGGCTTTGGAATCGGCTTGGAAAACTAGGCAAATGAGCACATGAGGAAATGAAAATTGGGACACTCATTCTCTGTCATGAGGACATTACGGATCTACAATTTAGGCTCATGATGAATAACTGGGCACAAATGGCAGACATTCAAAGTAGGCTACTCAGAATTTTGTAACTGGACATGCTGACAGAAAGCATTTTTTGTGAATGGAATTGACCTGGAAAAGTGTACATATGGATTCGTCATGACTTGCAAACTGACATGCTTGGAGTATCTTTAGAGGAAAATACAATGGTACAATCCATTTAATCTTGGAAATCATGAATTTCAAGTTATAATGCCACGAATAGGGGTACTAATCAATCTACAAATACTGACACCAGTATAACTATAGAAATTGCATTTGGAATCACATTTGAAAACTGATCAAACAGATTTGTCATAAGCTAAAACTTGAAACATAGAAATTCTCTAACATCTAAAATGCAACGCAAAAGGAATTTTAGCATTCGATTCAACTGGTCAAAAGTTATAACACGTCAAACAGGGCTTCCCAAAAATGTGTGCAAAGTGCATCAGCATGAAAACAGTGAATAACCAACTTTGAGGGATTCAAAACCTAGTCAAACAAACTCGAAATGACTCAAAATCTGAAACATAGGTTCTTAGGTATGGACACTAGATAATCTTAAAGTGGAAAGTCATGACACATCTCTAGGTTCGAGATATTCATTGGCAAACACAACCTCCTGTCGTTGTTTGACACTAGGACAGAATTTTAAATTTGACAAATGCTTGAAACAGGACTTCTCTAGATGACTCAAAAATGTTAGTTTAACTTCATAGAACACAAAGACACACTAAATGAAAGGTGTTGGAAACATTAAACACCTCTTAGGCCTCAGACCAACAACCAGGTATAATCTCATTTAAAAGCATTTATAGGACCAAATTTTCAATCATGCTCAAAATTAAGGCTACAATTTTGAGCATCAATAGTGGCTCTATCTGGGGATGCATGCCCCTTATGGGCATGGCAAGATTTCAAATCTCTAGGAGAAGCAGATCACACACCTGAACAACAAAACTTCGTCGAACAGCTTATTGAAAACAAGAAACTACTCCTACTATGTACATATGATGACCTAAGGCCACCAGACTTTAGCAAAATTGTTTACCTCGGTCATATACCTGATTTTCATTCCTCTCCTCATGAGGTAAACTAAAATTTCCACTTATATTAGTCTCACCAATCAAATTGTCATTCTGAATCAACTCATTTAGCAAAACTGAATCTAAACCTTGACTTTCACAATGCAAATAAAAACTATGTTCATCTTCAACCACTTGCTTATTATGAAAGTTCTGATCAACATGCTCAAAAATGTCAAACTAAAACTAAAAACCTTCTCTAACAAATGACTCGTGCATGCTATCAATTTCAAATATGAATGCATCATATTCAACTCGGGGAAAAGGATCACATATACCTTAAAAATGTGTTTCCTTATGCATAACCGGATGATATTCAAACGAACATTCTGACTTGTACTCACATATATCATCAATGTCTAAATTTGAAACTAATCCGGGATCTTCAAATGATTCTCTGAGATCAGCAAGTGGATTAGTCATCACATTAAAGTATTCATCATAAAAATCATTGCAAGGTATAGGCAGATTTTCAATAACCATCTCATCAAACACCTTGTTATCATAATCAGATGCAACATCATGATCATATTCATTGTCATATTTAGAAGAAGAACAGTCTGACCTCTTACAACAGTAAGACAAAGTATCATCATTAAACTTATTCTCTGCTAAATCTAAACCGTCCATGTGCTCTTCAAAAAGAGGATTAATAATTCCATGCAAAGCGCCTTCATAGACATTAAGACAAGTGATGTGCTTATCAACATCAAACTCCTCACCATATAACGGATTAGTGAAAACTTTAAAACCATTTCTAACATCACTGTCATGGACACTTTCAGCATATGAAGAAGAAAAATCAAAATCATATGAAGACTCAACATCCAGTCCATCAACAAAGCATGTAGAATACAAATCAAAGTTACTTTCATTGTCTCCATATAGGTGATTCAAATATCTTACAAACAAATAATCATTTATCTTACCAATAGGTGCTGATGCATTAATCTCAGGATCAATAATGTACTGATCATCACTACACTCATGCTCAAGACACTCTTCTACACAATTAGGTAATATGTGTCTATGGATAACCTCTTTGTCTTCATATTGTGTAGATACATTTTCTTCATAACTTTCAATCTCAAACTGATTTACACAATTCTGAAATGGAAACTCACTTTTAGATTTAGAAATAATATGCATACCTTTTCTAGCAAGAGAACACTCACTTCTGTCATTGCTCTCTTCTTCCCAATCAGCATCTGATTCACATGAAGATGCATATGTACTATCACAATCCTCTTCTTGACTTGAGAAAAAAGTCTCGCCATTGTCTTCACATGATGCTTCTTCACAATATGTTGGATCAGCAACTTCATCTTTATCACTTGATACATCACTTCCAGGTTTTTCATCCTCAAACTAGGATAGATACCATTCCTCTTCCTGATTCGTTATGTTTTCAACACAATGCAAATCATCAATGAGAAAATGAATGACTGGATTTATATCTTGCATGGATAACTCATCAAGTGAATCAATTCTATCATTTTCTATTGTAATACCATAAACATGTGCATTCAATTCAGCACGAATGGAATCATTTCTTCTTTGCAACAAAGAGATTTCATGTTCACATGTTTTTATTTCTGAATCTTCAACAAAACTATTGACAACATCAAGGGTGCTTATTTGTTGATCTGAAATTAAACACTCCTTCTGACATTGATTTATTCTTTGCACCTCATCTTGCTGGCAAACCCTTCTAGAGAAGTGACTCCGGGTTAAGCCATATTTTATGTTATTCTTAATCTCTATTGCTATCATGAATGCCTGATGCAAAGTTCTATGTTCCTTATCTCTCAACAAATAGTTCATCTTTTTATCAAATGTACCGAGATAAACCACTAAGCACATTTGATCATCTGGCTTGTAAATTTCAAGAATTTCATTTAAAATCTTTGCAAATCTGATATTAAATTCAAGAACTAACTCACCATTCCTGATTTGAATTTTCAAAAACTTATCAAAATAATCAGAGATGCTTACTCTTTCCCCAAACTGCATCAAGAAGGCTAACATTAATTCATCACAAGATGAAACTAAACATGCTAGTAAGAATGAAAACCAGTCCCTAACATCATCCTCTAAAGTCTTAACAAACAATTTCATCTGAATGTCTTCATGAGCAATTTCAAAATCACCAACCAAGTCACTAAACAACTGAACATGATGACTGGTTGAATTTGTATGGTTTTCACCAAACTTAGGCAAATACTTTCTGATGTTACAAGGCATAGTATTCAGGAAACCATGGATACCATTAAAATTCAATGACATATACCTCTTGGTAGAGATGGATCTAGGAACTTCACTAACAGGCTGCATACTAGATGAGATGAAACTTGACATTCTTAAACTCAAGACTCATTCACCATTAGACACTTTCAAAAATTATTAATTATAGCAGATCTAGAGTTCTTTCTACCAATTCAAAACTTCAAACACACTTTGACATATAAAACACTTTTGCTGAATCTACTTTTCACAAAGCATGTTGAACTGTACTGAACCAGTCTCCTATTTAATGTTATAAACCATTTGATGGAGAAACTTTTGTGAATCTTTAATTTCATGTAAATAAAATCACATGAGAATGGAAAATACCTTTTATTATGGATGCCTGCAACTACTTCAATGCTGCAAATAACAGCATATTCAAATCTTAACCAAATTTATTAACACTTGCACTGCATCTCATTTGATTCTTTTACCTAGTGTTAAGAACTTGAAATGAATTCTTCAAATCTTCCTTCCCATTGTTGTTCCCTTCATAATACCTTCATATTTATGAAGCATTGGTGTACAGATTTTACTTTCAATCACCACTCACTTAGTGAGAAAAGATTAACCAACTTGCAAAACAAAAAAAGATGGTCCAGAACTTACAACTGGTATTTGCAAATTATATTCAACAACAAGGGAATTTCACATTCTTGCCAAACTAAAAGAACGTGACATTAACTCTAAATTTTGATAGCAATTTATCAAAACTTCAAGTGACTTTGATATTGCAAATTATTCAATTCAATTAAACTTTTGCTGTCAATGAATAAGAACACTGGGGGACATGAATCTTCAGCAAAGAAATGGAAACTAATTCATGACCTAGCTATTTATACAAGAGATTCTAGTAATTCTAACAATGAATTTCTTCATAGACTCCCCAACAGAGTCACCATTTTGTTGGTGTTTGAAAATGTTACCCATTTCCAATTACCCTGATGAGAACAAAAAATATCTAGGGGCAACTAAATCCCATTATCAACACATGCATTCAGACACCAAGCCAACTGTAAGGCATGACCCTTCTTCTTCTTCAGGCTCTGCAAAACCTAGGTGGGTGAACCTCTTTAGATCTGACTATGTGACCAGTGCAATAACCATATTCAGGATCCATAAAAGTAGATGAAACCCCTAATTCTTCTATGCTTAACCAAGAGATCACAAGCATGAAATAGCTAAGGACATGACTCATGAAACTGGAAAGCTAACTGCAGGTTATACTTTTGAATACCTTTCAACAATAAAATGAAAATGATTTAATAGATTGATGACAGCAAGACCCAGGTATGAGCAACAAAATTTAATGATCCTATCTATGATTAGTGCCTTATCTATTGGGAAATTAAATGAATTATAACCATACATCTTCTAGAAATCTCAAACATATTACTACATCTAGATCTCTGATCTATCTTTCACCTTGTGAATAGATATCTGCATCAAAATGAATCTCACACTTAGAATATCCCATCATGAAATTAGTAAACCCTGTGATAAACACCAAGTGGTTACATGGCTCTCTGTTCCATAAGCAAGGTATTTCAATCACATACATCACTAAATGAGATGCAACCTAATCTATGGTCTTTGATCATAAACTAGAAAAGATTACAGATCCACAAACAAGAGACAAGACTTAGACTAAATTTGAAACCATTGCTGCTCTTTATTCACTTTCCTTGAAACTAAAATACATGAAAGATGTATAGAATACTTCATAAATCACCTAACAGACATGAACTATTTGCATAAAACTCAAAATGTTGTTCAATACAAGAAGAAATGCTGAAGAATGGTTTCTAATTGCAAAAACTGGAACCCTCACAATGACAGAAAGAAAGAAAGATATAGAAGAGAAAGAATTCCTAGATCTGTTCTAAAGATGACAAGTGTCCACTTGAAATTCAATCCTATGCAACTAAGTAACCTCTTTCTTCTTTAATCCCATCTGATCTTCTGTTTCATCATTACATTGTAACTGATTTGCAAAATATCCCCAGCTGAATGATGAAATCCCTTATTTTCTCTAAATATCTGATTTGCATCAAAATGCTGATAAAACTTCATCTAACTAACTCAAAAATGCCCCCAATTGAATTCTCCTTGCCTTTTACACATATTCCAGCTATTAACTTGCGAAAAATCAAAATTGAACTTCCTGGTCTGAAAATGTTGCAATTCAAGTACCTGATAGAAAACCTCATGTAGCTCAAACTAACTGATACCTATGCCAAAATTGACTCCAGAATCGAAAAGTTTGTCTTCTCCCAATTTTGGCGATATATAACATCGCCTACTTTGCATCTTAGAAACCCACTGAAAATCATTTTAAAAACACTCCTCTACTATAAAAATTAGGTCTGCACATCTTTTAATTTTAAAATCCAAAATTTTTAAAAATAATCTAATGTCTTAACATTAGAATTAAAGCCCTATTTGATTTTAAAAACTGACGTGCAAACCCATTGAGAAAAAAATTTAAAATTCGCTTTAAGCCCATTTTAATTTTTTCCTTTATGCCTCCATTTGGGTCAAACCTCTGTTGACCAAGTGACACATGTTGCTCATTAATTGGCTTAGGCTGGTACAGTCACTGCCTCATCACTACACCCGAGCCTGTGCCGCCACATGTCATCACCACCTACCTTGTCGCTACTTCGCTATAGTAACCTGTGAGCATCTTCTCCTTGGCGATGTAACGATGACTACATGATCGAGACATGTGGCAAAGTCTCCTCCTTCCAGGCTAATTTGTATTTGCCATATTTTTGGGTTTTTTAGTGACCTTTCTATTTCACTAGCCGGAGTTGCCAATTTTTTTTGGCTAGCGAGGTAGCAACTAGACAGATTCTTGGGTTTTTTGATGACCTATCCCTACTGACGTCATCCTCTTTGTGCATGCATTTTGTCAAAATTTGTGTCCTTATGGACAGCTGACGTCAAGTTGCTTTCGGTCGAACTTGGCAGGCCCATGGCATGCAGTTGCCTTTACAAAAGGCCTTTACTTGAATTCACATTGAATTATGTGTTGCATGGTATTTTAAAACTATATTTTCCCCTTCCAAAGTAAATGTGGGATTAATGTTTATCGTTGTTTTCCCCTCCATTCTCTATGTGAATGATCTTTTTTTTAAAGCTCTGACCTGTAGCTATAAACATGAGCTTCTATATCAATCGGCTTCCTCTTATAATACCTGCAAATTTTTCCTTCAGTGCAAGGGCTTCCTTTGTATGAGTAGACTTCCTTTTCAACATGGAGGTGGGGCTCCTTTTCATTAATTAACTCTCTCTCTATAACAGACGTGGGTGTTTTTTGCCACAGGCAGGACAATCAACTCTTGCAAATGGTTCACGGTAGTTGAACAAAGTCGACTATGGAGTTTATCACTTTTTTCTATTGCTCACAAGGCTGCCCTCTTAACATGGGTGTGGGGGTTCCTTATGGGACTAGATGCTATGACCTTGGCATGTTCTTGCTGTGCGTGGACTTTTATGGTGTTCTCTACCTTCTAAACTACAGCTTAAGCAATAGACTAATGCCTCTTCATTTCCATGCCTTGGTCTTTTTCATGGTTTGGACGGCTTAGATTGTGGACGATTTCTTGTTTAATGTTGTAGCTCACTTTGTCATGCTCGTGGGCTTCTTTGTTTAATGCTTTGACCTACATTGAGCTCCCTTGTTGTCCTCCCTACGGCTTCATCCACATTGAATCTCTTTTAAAATAGATTCCTCGCTGATCATGTAGAAACACCTTCTCAACGTGCTTTCTCACTTAAAATGTGAGGCTCCCTCCTCTTTCATGGCATGAACTATTTTATTTATTTATTTATATGCTCTGTTCTTACTCACATTGCGTGTCTACCCTCTGTCTTTGCAGGCTGTATTTTTTCTTTACTTCCTGTGGACTCTTAAGGCTTGCAAATTCATGTATGATATGCTTGTCTTATCATCCATAGTTCAGCTGAAGACCAAGCGCAAGAAATTTCTATAAGTGATCGATTCTTTGGAGTCCAAATTTTATTGCTCTAAGTGCTAGACAAGCATCACGCTCCTCGGATTCTAGTATCTAAAGTAACAAAGAACACTCAAAATTATTTGTGAGTTCTGACTCCAATCTCTTCAAGAAAATTTCCTTTTACAGCTGAGTAAATGTCTCCCTGATTGCTTTGCGCTAAGCTGCACTCCTATGTCCCAATATCTCTATAATTAATTTCTCAATTATGCCCCAACCTTCTCCCATTGCTTGAGACTTCCTTTATTCAAAATGCCTTGCTCCATGCCTTGGTTCTCATTGAATGTGGAAGATACACTGGTCTACTATCTTCATTCACTGGGTTCTCTTCAAAGACTGCGGCTTTTAAAATTCACATGAGTGCCTACTCATGCCGCCTTGACTTGAAGTTTTTATCGAAAGGTGAATGAAATTCTAATAATATATTTCCTTGATTTTTCTTATTTTTCATTCTCCTTCATTTCGATGCTCTTTTCACTTAGTTCCCCATCTTTACATCATCAAGGCACCTTGAAGATTCTACAAAACTCGGATTCACCTGATGGAATTAGTCAGGCCCAAAGTGGGTCTAACTAAAACAAATTTTTGTTTCTGAACAACTGAATCCTTAAATTGAACCACTGACCTTCTCAGACTGATTAGAATCAATTTTGATCATATGATGATCGTTAAAAACTCAATTTGTCACTTTTTGTCAAACTGTCAAATTTGCGTCAGGAGGTTGATTGATTGCCCTTAAAAACAGCCCCGAACAACTAACCAGGCTCTGAAATCTGGTATACTAAATCTTTATTCCACACACTTTCAACTTGTCAAATCTTGTCTCATGACCAATTTGGAGTCAAAAGATATTGACCCTCAAAGTGATCTTCTTAGATTTATCTACAAACAAACATGTCAGAAAACAACAAATTAGCTCTAGAATCGGCTTGGAAAACTTGGCAAATGAGCACATGAGGAAATGAAAACTGGGACACTCATTCTCTGTCATGAGGAAATTATGGATCTATGATTTAGGCTCATGAAAAATAGCTGGGTGCAAATGGAGAACATTCAAAGTAGGCTACTCAAAATTTTGCAACTGGACATGCTGATAGAAAGCATTTTTGTGAATGAAATTGACTTGGAAAAGTGTGCATATGGATTCGTCATGACTTGCAAACTGACACACTTGGCGTATCTTTAGAGGAAAATAAAATGGTACAATCCATTTGATCTTGGCAATCACAAATTTCAAGTTATAATGCCACAAACAGGGGTACTAATCAACCAGCAAAAAATGACACCAGTATAACTATAGAAATTGTGTTTGGAATCGCATTTGAAAATTGATCAAACGGATCCTTCATAAGCTAAAACTTTAAACATAGAAAGTCTTTGACATCTACAATGTAACGCAAAAGGAATTTTAGCATTCTATTTAACTGGTCAAAAGTTGTAACACGTCAAACAGGGCTTTCCAGAAATGTGTGCAAAGTGCATCAGCATGAAAACAGTGAATGACCAACTTTGAGGGATTCAAAACCTAGTCAAACAAACTCAAAATGACTCAAAATATGAAACATAGGTTCTTAGGTATGGACACTAGATAATCTCAAAGTGGCAAGTCTTGACACATCTTTGGGTGCGAGATATTCATTGGAAAACACAGCCTCCTATCGCTGTTTGACACTAGGACAATTTTAAATTTGACAAATGCTTGAAACAGGACTTTGCCAGATGAATCAAAAATGTTAGTTTAACTTCATAGAACACAAAGACACACTAAATGAAAGGTGTTAGAAACATTAAACGCCTCTTAGGCCTCAGACCGACAACTAGGTACAATCTCATTTAAAAGCATTTATAGGACCAAATTTTCAATGATGCTCAAAATTAAGGCTACAATTTTGAGCGTCAACAAGAGTGATCTAAAATCTACAAGATAAGTTGTGAATTGTAATCAATGTTACTCTCTAGCAATTGCATCAGTTAGGGTAAAATCTTATGGACTTAGGTTTGTTTAACAACCATTTGTAAATACTTAAACAAGGTAACATTCTAAGTGAATGTTCTAAAGTCTTCTAACCAAGCCCACTTCTAACATGGTGGTTAAATCCTTTAACCAGGCCACATTTAATAGTGTGTTATAGCCTTTAATAGGGTAGGCCTTTCATAGGGCATCAATTTAGAAGAGTAAGAATTGAGTAGCATGTTACTGGTGGTTTTTCCCAAATTGGTTTTCCACATAAATGTCTGTGTTATGTGTTGATTCTTCATGTGTTATGCTTGCATGTTCATTTATAGTAACTTGCTAAGTAGAAAAGTTTAAACTTGGATGAATGAACAATCTAATAGCCTCATTTTGCTTGATGAAAAAGTTTGAATTAGACACTTGGACCTTCAATAACTGATTCACCCCCCCCTCAGTTATTCTAAAGCATTTTTAATAATATCAATTGGTAGGTCTTTGAATCTAATGCACAAATTATGAGTTTCTTGTAGAATGAGGTAGAATTCTCAAATAGAAATCATGTGAGGTTGCATTACTAATACAGAGATCAAATCATCAACCTACACTCCAAAGAATTACTTAAGGGTCTCATTACCTTAGAGAGTATCTTCAACCTTGATGACCGAATGAGGGAAAGAGGCATGGATCAATCATAGTCACTGATGGATAGATGCTAAACTTGGGAAAGGTATGTTTTTAAACTAAACAATAATTATTTTTTCATCTGTGTCAAGAATTCAATGATACATTAGATTGGACATATGATGATTTTAAAGGATTTGATCCTATATTTTTTCAACATTCTATAGATCTAGTGGATAATGTCAAGCCTATTAGGAAAAAATAGATTTTAGTAAACCCCAAGTTTGAGACCCTAATGAGAAATGAGCGATCCAACTTAATTGAGGCCAATACCATTTTCCCTATCAAGCACTCCTCTTGGGTGGAAAACCTTGTCCCTACTATGAAAAAGAATGGAGAGATTAGATTGTGCATAGATTTTAGGGATCTTAACCAAGCCTCCCTTAAAGATCACCATCCTCTCCCTTCTATGGAACAAATATTGTATAAGGTTAGTGGTTTAGAGAGATTCTTCTTCTTTGATGGGTTTTTATGTTATAATCAAGTGTTGGTCAAAGAGGCTAATAGATATAAAACTACTTTCACTACTAAATGGGGTACCTTTACCTATAGTAAAATGCCATTTGGACTAACAAATGTAGGTGACACATTTCTAAAAGCATTGGAGATGGCCTTCAAAAATATGATTGAAAGGTTTGTGTTGGTCTACATTGATGATATCACAAAATACTCAAAGAATGTAGCAGAGCATTTTGGTCACCTCAAGTAGGTATTTGTGAGATGTAGATTGTATGGTGTGTCCCTTAATCCAAGAAAGTGATTCTTCACCACTAATCAAGGAAAACTATTAGGGCATGTCATATCTAAAGAGGGTGTGACCATTGATATAAAAAGAATAAAGGCAACACTTTCCCTCACTCTCCCTAGCCACAAGAAGAGTCTGCAAAGTTTCCTAGGTTGGATAAATTTTGTAGGAAGATTTATTCCTAAACTAGCTACCATGGTGAAACCTCTTATAGCTATGCTAAAAAGGAATATGGCTTTCTCGCATACTAAATAAGAGAAAGCAAGTTTTGAGGAGATCAAGGCAACCATAGCTTCAACTCCCACTCTTGTTAAACCAAATTTTTATAAGGATTTCATCCTTTACACCTTAGGAGGTGAATCTAATATTTTTGTTGTCTTGACTCAGCTAAATGGAAAAAATGAAGAGAAGCCTATTGTTTTTTTCAGTGAAGGACTCAAAGAGTATGAAAATAAATATAGCTATGTAGAAAAGTAGGCCCTTATAGTCATAAGAGCCTTGAAGAAATTTAGACACCTAATGTCTCAAAAAAAAATCTGCCTACTAGTTACTCATGCTAGTATAAAGGATTTCTTATTGAGAAAAGACATTAGTGAGAAGAGAGCTAGCTAGATCACCAAGGCAATGGAATATGATGTGGATATTCATATAACCAAGCTAATAAGGGGAAGGGGATTGTGTGAATAGATGATCTCATCTCATGAGATTGAAAGGGAGGTTGTCTTGGTGTTGACAAAACAACATGAGACAAGAAATGGAAATGCTAAGGGTTTGATGGATGATATGAAGGACTTCTTGGTTGGGAATGGGTATCCTTAGGGGTTGGATAAATCTAAGAAAAGATAATTCAGAATTGAGTCTATTCCTTATGCTATAATTGATGGTGTTCTCTTTAGGAAGGATTTCAATGGAGCCCTACTAAGATGTGTTTATATAAATCAATTAGAAAGGATAGTCAAAGGACTTCATAATGGTCTTGATGGTGACCATCTTTTAGCAAGGACTAATGCAATGAAAATTATAAGAGCTAGTTACTACTAGCCATCCCTATTCCATGATTTCCAAAAACATGTGAGGAGGTGCAAGAAGTGTGCTTTCTTCTCATGTAAGAAGACTCTTGCAGCTCTTCCACTTCACCCCATCCAAGAAAATCAACCTTTTTCCCAGTGGAGATTAGATTTTATTGGTCCCATCAATCCTACTTCTAGCTCTAGTCATAAATGGATTTTAGCTGCTATAGACTATTTTACAAGGTGGACATAGGTAGTAGCACTAAGAGATGCCATAGAACCTTCAGTCATTGAATTCCTTGATGGGATTGCAATTAGATTTGGTACCCCATCACCTATTATTTTAGATAATGCTAAATCATTCATAAGAGCTTAGATTTGTGCATGGACTCTTGATCATGGTATTAACTTGAGAACATCCTCTAATTATTACCCTCAAGGTAATGGCTTGGTTGAGTCGTCTAATAAGAATTTGATTAGGATCATCAAGAGAACTGTGGAGGATAACCAAAGGTGCTAGCATCAAAACTTAAGGATTTCCCTTTGGATTGATAGAATAACACCTAAGAGAGCCATAGGAAATTCCCCTTTCATCTTAGTCTATGATAGGGAAGCTAGGCTTCTTGTCTCATTGGATTTTCCTACTCTTGAGTTGGGTCATCAGTTGGAATTGATTGAAAATGATGTTGTGTTTGTAAGAATGGAAAATCTAATGGAGTTAGAGGAGAAGAGAGGTCAAGTAATCTAGACCTTAGAAATTCACCAACAATAGATGAAGAAGGGTTTTGATAAAAAAGCTAAGGCTAAAATTTTTTAGGAAGGTGATCTTGTGTTGAAATGGGATGCAAATAGGGTGAAGGCAAGGAGACACTCAAAGTTTGATGCCTTATGGAGCAGACCCTATGTGATCATTAGTTGTAAACAATCCAATGCCTTTAGTTGAGCAAGCCTAATGGAAAAGTCTTTCCCATCCCTGTTAATGGGATATATCTTGAGCCCTATTTTTGATGAATATCATTATCTCATGTACATATTCAAAGTAGTTTTTCTTTCCTATTCTTTCCTATTTTAAAAGAAGTGTAGGAGAACTTCTTTTTTTTTTATAGAAGAAGGGTTTGGTTCTACAAGTTGTTTTGCAAGTTGCAGAGGAAGAGGACTTGTTATGGCATAGAGTGTAATAGAGGTGGTAAATTGATGAGTTTTATGGTTTTAGAGACTATATAACCCAATGGATCTCTTTGATGGTTACTAGTCATATGCTAAGTAGGCTTGTATCCCCCTAAGTTGCTAGAAATGTTAGCCCAAAATTGACCCTTGCCAAAAAATCAAATTCAACTAAAGATATGTTTTAATGGTAACCTAGGATGCTCATGAAATGATTTAATGCTAGTCATTTTCTCTATTTCATGTTATGCCCTTAATATTTTAAGTCGTGACCATGTAATTCACATGGTCATAGGCAGTTGAGTGCTAACTAAGGTTGAGGAGGTGAAGGTGTTATTTTATTTGATTTTTCTTGATTGCATAGTTATTTTGACATGTTATGGTTTGAGTTGTGATGGTGTGGAAAAGTATATCTTTGATGTCCAAGACATATCCTATACCATTAGATCATTTAGATCAACAATCAGTGCATGATCATCATAGATTGAGAGGTGGCTAAGCCTTGAGTTGCAATTGAGAAATTCTCTTTGTTTCACTTGGTTGCAAGGGTCAAATAGTAATACCATTTCAAGGTGGTGAGGTAGTGATGACCAATAAATAACGGTTTCATAGGAAGCAATAGCTATTAAGGGAATGTGATGATGAGAATGCAATCATGAGTGATTAAATGAAAGACATAAGGATCAAACCATTGACAAAATAGCATAATTGTGAGGAATACTTGGTCCACATGGTAGATCTTGATGATTAATCCTAGTTGACTAAAATCATGGTCAATTTGGTGGATTGGTGGTAGCAGAAGTAGTTCCTTGGATGAAGAATATAATCTTTCCAATCTCTTGCAACCACTTTCATTGATCCCTATGCCTGATAAGTGTAAAGAAATACTCCACTATAATTTATTAATCCACTAATTTAGATAGAGATTAAATAACCATCACTCCTAACCTCTCAAAGATTCATTTGGTGTAGAAGTGATATTTTGATGTGTAGATTTACTCAATGGCTAGATCTTTCAGCTTTGCAATAGTTTTTCTCTTGAGATTTGATCATAATGGTTAAATTTTACCTTGTAATAGAAGTTATCTAAGTTATTCCTACACTATAAAGAAAAATTTTGTACTCTTTCTTAGGGTTGGATCTTCTCTATTTCTTTAGTACTGCCTTGGCATGCTACTATAAATTCCCTATTGCCTTTGAGTTATATGACTTCCTACATTATCTCTTTCAACCATCGTCATATTGTGCAAACTTGTTTGCCTCTCTAATACTACAAATATCTATAAACTGCACTCTTTTTATCTTTTTGACCCATGAATGATAAGAAGTGAAGTATCTTCCTTGTGTCACTCATATAGTTGTTTGATCTATGTGTAGTTTAGAGATTAAAATAGAGTTTGAATTTGGATATCTTTAGACTATCATAATAATAACATTGTGCATGTATTGAAAATGACTAATCTAGATACCTTGTTTTGGTGCAATACCTTTTTAGAATAGACTAGGTAGTTGCTTTCATGGATTCCTTCTCCCTTTTCTCTTCAAGAATAGTTTAAGAGCATCCTAATAGTAGAGGAAGTCGGCCTTCTCTAGAGACTCAACCTTATAGTTCAAGTCCCATAGCTTCAAGGTTCTTTCCATATTTCACAAGGCTATCCTAAGGTAAGACTTTGGACAAGGGTGCAAGTTTTTGTGACAATAATTAACAACATCTTTTATCCTAGAGCAATATTTAGCAATATTCTAACTTTCTTAAATTCTCATATCATTGAACTTACCTATAAGACTTTTAGAATTGGCTCTTAGAAAATTTGTGTCACCTCTATATATAGTGTGTAAAACATACCACATTTTTTTTGTAGTTTCATAACCCTTAATATCATCAAACTTGACATAACTTAGGGTAGAGGCAATCTCCAACATTGTCTAGTAGTGTTCTTTCTTCTTTTTCAGATCTTCAACAATTAGTGCTCCAGTAGGATCAACATCCTCTATGGTGATGGTAGATTAATTAGGGGGTCTATTAAAATTCTTATATGCTCTTGCTTCATGCATTCTATTAGCTTGTTGTACTAGGGTGCACTCTGCTCTGTCAGGGTGCACTTGGGACCCCTAGGAGCAATTTTAGCAATCTAGAAGCCACCAAAACCTATTTTTTCTATTTTTGACTTACCAACTACATCCAAAAATTACCAACTACATCATTGACATAGTTTGAACTATTTGGGTGCACTTGGGAGTGTAGCTTTGAAGATTTGCAATTTTTAGTTCTCATTTAGGGCACCATTTCCCCATAGTTTGCAGTTGACCTCCCAACTGCATCCTAAAACTACCAACTATGCCCAACTAGGCCCCAAATATTTCATTCACATAGTCTACACTATCTAAGTGCACTTGGGAGTGTTCTAAGCCATTTTGGCCTTCTGGGGTGTCACTTGCTCTATCAGAGCACACCTGGTTCATAGTAAGCACATACATCAATCAGTATCTACATATAAGGTTTCAATTTCCTTCTAGAACATAGATTAGATGATTTTGTGTTACTAATGGTCTACTTGTAGCATGTGGAAATCATGGGATGAAGACATGATCATAAGAAACTACTAATGTGTTCTTTGTAGGACATTGTTGAAGATTTTGTGTGTTTGTCAAAACCATGTGTGTGGATTTTCTAGCCTAGATAACAATTCATTTGGTGCTTAAAATGAACTCTTTCTTTTTTTCCTGGCATGTCTATAGTGTTTAAATCTCTAGGAGTTACATTGGACATATCCTCTCCCCTCACCATTTTTGGGTCTTGGGTGTAAGAGAAATCCATGTAACTTCTATAGGAGGCCTACCTTGGACCAAGATACTCAATATTGGGTATGCCAAGCGATGACCTTAGAGTGGTAATGGGCCAAAAGCTAGGTCAATGTTCTATCCACTATATAAAATTTGATTACAGTGAAAGTCATGTCAATGGTATTTCTATGTGATAGCTCTCCTCCAGTACCCTTGTGGTGCGTCAAATCTCAGTTCTCAAGGTTGGGAGATCTTCTAAAAAAGTTTATCATTCACTTGCTAAAAGGAATTCCCTTACTAAAAACCATGTTTTAGTGGCCAAAATCCTTTCTATCCACTAACTCAAGGGGTCATCCATGCTCTTGAAGACATCCTACATTCTCATAGTCCTTAGTAGAGGCAACAATCCCTTGGGAAGCAGATCTTGGTAGTCCCAAGAAGTGAGTGCACTATAAGGGGGAGCTTGTGGTGCCAAGATCCTAGGTTTTCCACTCTGGATAAGTGTAGCTAAGCTATGGTTCAAGTAAGAATTTAGTGGATACAGTCCTAAAAGCCTAGGTTGTGGTTTGTTTGTTCACTTTTAACAACAACTATTATTGTCTTAATGTGTCTTGCGTGTGTGTAAAACATAATTAGGATAATAGCCAACATTCAAATTTACACCTTGAACCTTCTCCAAAGATTACACATTGACAAAACTTTACAACCTTTATCAAACTTTGCAAACGTTGGTTCAACACACTCAAACCTTGGAAAACATGGCAACTTGTGCTCCTTAATGTGCTTGGAAAAATGTAGATTTCATTCTTGCATAGACTTCATTTTCATTCATCCTAGTCTAGGCCTCATTATTGCATCATATAGACTTCATATTGCACCATTTAGTCCTCATTTAGTATCCATTACCTTTCATATTGCATCCACTTAAGTTTAGTTTAGCTCCCTTAGTTTTTGCATTCCCATCTCAAAATTTGCACTTTGCATCCAGCACCTTGCATCTTTGCATACCTAACCATCATTTTGGGTATCTGAAGCATCATTTTGAGAATTCATACTGGTCTTAACACTATCCCTTATTGTTTACCTCTCCATAACATCAATCTATAAAACATAGCTCCCAAAATTTCCTTAGTTTCAACCCAATTTACCAACTGCACCCTAAAACTACAAACTGCATCCTAAAACTACCAACTACATCATTAACACAATCTACACTATCTAGGTGCACTTGGTGGTCCTTAGACCTATTTTAAATTCTAGATAACATTATGGGGCTTCAACTATGTCTTTAGGTACCTAGTTAGCTCCCCTTGCATTAGCTTGCCCAGATCTACATTCTACATCACCTAGTATTCATTACCTTCACTTAGGACATCATTCCTTAGGTCATAACCTTTGTTCTACATCTCCCAAGCCATCATAACATCAACCCTAGCATCTTAGCTTCTTGGCATGCTAGTTTAGCAACCATACCACTCAGAATCAACAAACCTTCATCCTGACTTAGTAACTACACCCAAACTAGCTCCAAGTGTGTCAATGACATAGTTGGTACTATTTGAGAACACTTACCACCATTAGGGCACACTTGGGAACCCACATGACCATTTTGGGCCCCCAAACTGCACTTCACAACCCCCAAACTACATCTAGGAGCCTCTATACCTCCCCAATCTAAACTTCACCCAAAATCACATCTTCCACCCAAAATCCCATTTTGCATCATAGGTATTGTTAATATTGCATATCCAATCAGCATCATCACCACTTCAAGTCCGCTAGTAATCATTTTGAACCCCTAAAACCTTTGAACTTAGTCAAAAGTCTAAACAAAAGTATGAACTCTAGAGTATTGCATTTTGTCAACGGATGATGGATCTTGACCATGGTCATTTATCATTTTCTTTGTTCAAATTCTGCCTATGTCAAGGTATATTTGGCTTTGTCATTTTTATCTTATCACTTTTGTCTTTTTTTTAGTCAAGATCCAAAGTCTATTTTCATAACATTAAACTCTTCGGTTAATACCTTATAAAGATTTCATCCAAGTTCAAAACCTTGCATATACATCTATCATCAGCATAATAATATTCCTAAACATCATTTTGGCTTACCCTAGTGGTACATCCCCTTCATCTTACATGTTTCAAACATTAGCATCATTTTCACTACCAAACCCTATCAAAGTGTCTTCTTGATCATTTACCCTCATTTTGCATATCACAAAAATCATTGTCAACCCTTGAAAACCATCCCTTGCATATTCTACCTTGTATACATCAACCTTTAGCATCCTTAGCAAGTCCAAAACATAACCCTAATTGTCATTTTGCATTCATTTTCATCCCCTCTAGTCAAACTTCAAAATGACACCTTGCATTCAAATTTTCATACCATCCCTAGCACATTTGCACTTTTCATGTCAAAAATCTAGTTCATTTAGAATTTACTCACATTGCATAGCATCTCTAAGCACTTAAAAATCCCAAAAAAACTCATATCTTGCATACCCACATCTTAGTTATCAAGTTTTGACCTCTTTTACCAACTATAACCCTATTTTACCAATTGCAACCCTATTTTACCAACTACACACTTCAAGTGCACAATTGGTGTTTTCAAGACACACTAGGTTGTTTTAGGATGCAATTGATAATTATATGTTTCATTCTAGGTTATATAACCCTAATCTACACTTCCACACCTTGCCTTACATCCCAAGACCTTAGGAAACACTCTAAATCACTCAAAACACTCAAAAATTGCATTGCATCTGCATTCTTAGGTATCATGCCAACACTTACTAGGAAACAATCTGCCTAGAGACCCAAAGGGACTTTATCAACCTTTATTTTATGAGGCACAAACACAACCAAATCCTTGTTCAAGATAGAAGAAGAGCAAGAAAACCCAACAAACCATTGATGAAGAACAAATCAAGGCATCACAACCTTTACTTGCACAAGAGCACCATATTCAAGCTATGATGCAACGAACCTTAAAAAATGTACCTACCATGAGATTTCCTCCAAACACTTCCCCCACACATGGGATGGTTCATTGGAGTCCTAACTTTGAACTATATTCATGCTGATACCACCTGGAGGTGGAAGTGTACCAACCACACCTAAAGAGGAACAATCACATTCCTTCAAAATCAGCCAACCTAACACAAGTACCTTCCACCCTAACACATCAAACATACATCAAGTTAATATACACCTTAGTGATGACTCTAACACTAATTATGGCATCACTAATGAAGAAATGGCTAGGGCATGTCGAGAAAAAAATTTCCACAAAAACTTCAAACTTTTTGTAGCCCAAGCAATTGTCAAATTCAACCCAAACGTGGAAGGTCTGAAGTCCAAAAATCAAACCAACTCAAAAATTGAAAACATACAACCCATGATCAATTTGGAATTAGATAATAGAAAACAACCTTTAGAGTTTTCAAACATGATAATGGCACCTATAAGGTCCCATTAAGAATCAACCATCAAAATCCTCCAAGGTACATTTGAACACATCAATGTTAATCCCTTGTTCGATGAAATACCACCAATTCCTAAACATCCCAAGAGGACATTAAGACTTGATTTTAGTCACATGATGCAATAGAAAGAAACACCTAAAGGGACTTGTGCTCTAGGGATGCCATACATACCTTCTTTGGAAGAAAATCAACAAAGTGCACCTTTGTTCCTAACCCTACCAAGTGGTATGACATCAAATGTTACAGAGCCTCCAATGAGTACACTATGTGAAACATCAAACACAAAATTCCCTATTGATGCACAAAGGAAAAGTATTATTGACATTACACCTATTCCCAAAACAAATGTACCTCATTATCAAGTCAATATGATGTCCCATGGAGAACCCTCCAAAACACAAAGGTGTCAGAGCAACAATACCAACATGACGATCACTTCTCAAGGACATAACCAACTACCCCAACAACATCAACCTATGATGGTACAAGGACTTAACACTTCCAACCCTCAACCAAGTCTACATCTACTTAAAAAACATCCCACATATCAACAACAACATCAACCACAACAACAACAACCTCAAGTGGGGAAAAAATCCAACATTATTAATACATAGTCCCATGTGAACCCAATTGACTTACAATTTATCAACAAAAATTTCAGTAGCAATTCCAACAACAAAAAACCATGTTTGCTAAACAATAATGGAAACTCAAGCAACAATTGGAATACCAATGACACCTCAAGCAAAAAATTGCATACTGGAAACATTCATTAAAACAACAACATATGCCACAACAACCTCAATAAATACCTCTACAACAACAATCACATACATGGTCTCACATACAACTGACAAAGGTATCCCAACAACAACTGCCACACATGGCACAACAACAACACACAATACAAAAATTGCAGTCAATCCTACATCAAGTGCCACATCAAATATCACAACAAGTACCTCAACAAAAAGGACCCTTCTGTCTTCAAGGTACCAACATACCTCCTCCACCTAGTGACACATCACCAGACTCATCAGACACAAAAATGTAAGAACCGAGTAGACATAGTTCACACCATAGAAAATGATCTACTTGTCAACACAAAGGACTTGAAGGAAACACTACCATGAAAAACCCTAATGAAGAACTATTACAACAATTCAAACAAATTTTCAAACAAGTCAAGGCATTGGAAGTCTAGATGAAACAAGCTTTATATACAAAAAGGGACCTACATCCTAATCCATTCAATAAAAGTTTGTGTATGCCTCCATTCCCAAAACACTTTGAGGTTCCAAGGTTTGAAAAATACTGAGGAAATGGTAACCCTATTGATCATATCAAAGAATTTTGTGCTTCATGTACCAAACTCAATTATGTGCCCACTTACCTCATGAGATTGTTCCCTCATTCTCTAGGTGGGCCCACACTTGAATGGTACTCCAAACTTCCTAGTAATATCAAATCTTGGTTGGAACTAGAAGACAAGTTTATCTCCCACTTTTCCTTTAACATTACAAATGAGGTGACACTTTCCAATTTGTTCTCAACTAAACAAAAGGTAAGAGAGCCATTCATCACATTCTTACTTTGTTGGAGAAGCTTAGTCAGTAAATGCTCACTAGACATCCCTGAAGAACAACAAGTTAATTTATGCATTGAAAACTTAGTCTTAGACTTAATTTATGAACTCAAAATCAAGAGTCCAAGCACCATTTCTAAACTAATGAAAAAGGGGGCTAGTATTGAAGATGCTCTTATATGTAAGGGAATCCTCAAGATAAATAAAGAAAACACAAGCACCAACTCATCTAATGACAAATAAAAAAATTTCTCCAAAAACAAGAATGTGACTAATGATGGTATCATGGATGCCCACATGATTAGCACAATACAACCTCAATTGACTTTGAAAGGTGCAAACCCCATAAATTCACAAGCTCCTAATCAAACAACACCTCAACAATAGAAGATTAAGACTTCTATGCAAGACAAACCTTGAAGACATCCTAGAACCAAGGACAAAAAAATCACACCATTAGGGATACCTCTTGAGACTACATTACAATAGTTACTAAGTAATAACTTGATACAGTTACCCCCAATCAAAGATGAACCATTGACTAAAGCCAATTGGTGGGATGATAAAAAGTACTATGATTACCATCACACCAAAGGACATAAGACTTCATCATGCTTCCAATTGAAACATACAATACAAGACCTTATTGATGATGGTGTAATCATAATTGATCCATCACTATTAGCATCCAATTCTAACCAAACTATATCCAAAGATCCTTTGGGTAATCATGATAAAGAGAAACCCTCAAGTTCAAACTCAAACCCACAAGGTAATGTGAATTACACATGCATCGGGTATGACTACACCATCAATTGCTTTAATGACTTTGATTCTCACATATCCACATTCACTTTAAAGGCTAAGGACCCTCATTGCACTATCACTACAAGTTGTAGTAGGATAACCCTACCTGGAGCCCCATCTAGATCTACTACTTCTACTAGACCTATACCCCCTAGTAGACCTGCTACTTCTACTTCATCTGAGTAGAGCCTTGTTGAATAGCTTGGTAAGATGCCTATGCAAATATCCATTTTAGACCTATTGCATGCATCTCTGCAACATTAGAAGATCTAGGATCAAGACCTTAAAGAGTCAATAGTCCCAGATAACATTGATGTTGCCCAGTTCCAAGCCATGGTTGGGAACCTATCTACCTCACAACATATCACCTTTTCCCCTCAAGATATTCCTAAGGACAAACCTAATCACAATGATCCCCTTTATCTCAAAGTCTTCATCCATTATGACAAAGTTAGATGTGTCTTAATAGATGGAGGAGTAGGACTAAACATTTGCACTCTTAAGGTTGTCAAAGGTTTGGGTTATTCTAAAGATGATGTGGATCCCTCTCGAAGAATCACAATAAAAGCTTATGATGATGGTGAATGCTTCTCCAAGGGTGTTATCACATTACCTATCAAAGTTGGTCTAGCTACTGAAGACACATTATTCCACATCCTAGATATAGAAATGAATTGCAATATGATACTAGGATGCCCTTGGCTTCATGCTATGAAAGTAGTCCCTTCTACATATCATCAATATCTAAAGTTTTCCTATGACAACATGGAGGTTACCATCCCTAGTGATCTAGATCCTTTCCAATTTTGCACCAATCTAAGAGATGCTACTGCATACCAAATCCCAACAAAAAATGAAGCACAACCCATAGATTCATCTAAGTATGTGGATGCTGATATACTCCTTAGTAAGACCAAGGAAAAGATGAAGATTGAAGACAATGGGTGTGGAGAATACTTTATGTCTCATGTATCCCACATTAGGGAGTCACCAGTTTCTCCCCAATCTTATGGTACATCACAACTATTGCAAGACCAACACTCTAAGATAAATACACAAAATACCACTTCTACTGATGAAGATAGATTTGTATGTATGGAGAAAGCACAAGCAGAACAAAAACCCACTTTGATATCTCCTAGCAAGTATGGACTTGGGTTTACTATCATGCAAAAACAAGGCTATGATGGATGTAGTGGTCATGGATCTTAGAAACAAGGAATCCATGAACCTATCACTACAAAAGGATGACCTCCAAGTTTGGGGCTTGGATTTGAACCATTACAAATAGGTCCTCCTAGTACTACGATACCTACATGTAAGACTATGGATGTTTTGAACGATGAAAAGGCATTTGAGGATATCCCACTTGAAACCAAAAATCCTCTAGATTTTGAGCATAACCTCAATGACCTAATTGAATTAGATACCCATATATCTACCTTCAACCAAAGCCCTTTCAATATTGATGATGACATCCCCTCAAGTTATCCTAAACTGTTGGATTGGGACCAATGTGGACCACCAATTTTTGATCAATTTGACGATGATGACACTCTCAAAATAGACTTTAAAATATATGAAGGCATAAAAGTTGGTGAACATATAGAAGAAATTACTCCTAAAGTGAACACATTGGCATATTTTTGGGAGCCAACTCCACCTTCTAGTTACAAAGCAAAAAGAGAAAAAGATAGAAAGCTTAGGTCTCTTGGTGAAAATTGAAAGGCACCATTAGACCATAAAAAATCAAAAGCTAATTAGTTCCCAAGGGTAAAAGATGAAAATTATGATGCCGTTAATATTAGTGTTCTGGTGTTCAACATGCCATAAAGTCTTTTGGAGCTCCCTCGATCAGAATTCATCTGGAAGGTCATTGGTCTCAACCCTCCCAACCCTCCCTTATATCCAATTGTTTATCCCCAAATATAGCTACCTAATTTGTCCAATAACCAAAATCAAACCTTTATCCAATAAGACTTTGCATATGTCATCAGTAGTGACATTCCATATGACACATCCTTTGACCCATTCATCCTCAGATGCCTTGATTCATAAGAGGCATAAACTGTCTTAGATACGGTACATGATGGTATATCTCAAGGCCTTTTTAGTGGTTTGATTTTAGCTACAGACTCAGATCAACTCCTACATAGTTATAGTCAGTCATGGATCTAGAGATTATTAACTAGTAGCAGCAACAATAGATTTCTTCTCAGCATTCATCAACAACATTCATGATTCCATCTAAAAGTCCTAGAAATATATCAAAAAGAAGAAGAAGCAAAAAGTGCTAAAAAAAAAAAAAAAACTTGGATGCCTTGATGAAAACCTGGAAAATAGGTGTCTTGGCATGAAAATTTGAGTCAAGAGAAAAATTTCATCCACAAGTGAAAACCTGGTAAAGAGGCACTTTGGGCAAGTACCATGGTAAAAACCTGGCAAACAGGCACCATGTGTAATCAGTTGTTGCTCCTCCATCTATCGAGATCCCATCTGGTTTGTTCCCCTTTTGTCATTCCTTGATCATATCCATCATCCTACAAGACATCCTTGGCTCCTTGACCATGGCTCATGAATTGGTTAATGTCCTTTTTACCTTTCCTAAGCATCACTAGTCTACACACACTCTGTCATTGGTCTTTGTACATAGTTTCCATCTTGTCTGGGGGCATATTACCTACATGGTGCATGAGTTTGAACTAGAACTAGGGGCATATCCCTAAGGATGTTTTATCCATTGGACCTATCACATAAAAAATTGGAGCTAACACTTGTATATGCTTTTACCATCCTAAAAAAATCATAAAAATACAAATACAATCCTTTAAAAAAGCACTAAAAATCATAAAATGTCTTGAAAAAAATCACTAAAAATCATAAAATGTCCTAAAAAAAGCACTAAAAATCATAAAATGTCTTGAAAAAAACACTAAAAATCATAAAATGATCTTGAAAAAATCACTAAAAACTAGAAAATGTCCTAAAATAAACCCTAAAAAATGTAAAATGTCTTGAAAAAAAATTAGTCACACAAAAAAAATCAAATATCCCCAAAAACCCTAAAAATCACAAAACCCATAAAAAATTTGCAATAAACCTTTTACATATTCACTATGGATAACCATCCCTTTTGCATAACCACTTGCACTTTGTAGATCAAAACTCAAAGCACAAAACTTTCAAGACAATCACACTATTTGAGAAATGTGAACCAACACTCAAACCAACATGTTACTATGAACCAATCAACTGAATCCACAACCAAAACTATCAAACCATCAACATGTCAAGCACTATCTAAATGCCTCAAAAATTAAAAAGCAAGTAATAGTGGACAAGAATAGCTATTGGATCATGTTTTTTAGCAAGTGATTTATTTTTGGCTTTGTTTTTCTTTGATCATGTTCCAATGCAACTCGATGATATAAACTGATCTATGAGAGTGGCTGAGATGGTTCATGGTCATCTTTTTCTATTTATTTCTATTATAATGTACCTCTAAGAATCTAGGGCATGTACACATGTCTCAGGAAGGACAAGGTCATCCTCTATTTTCATTGTGCTTGTTTACAAAAAAGGCTTTCATTTGCACTCTAGCCCTTTATGCCATGGTGCATTGCATTCCATTTTCCATATCAAAATAAAGCTCCATTTGACATATAGTGCACTTTCTATAAGAAAAATTCTTCCCATCATACTAAAAAATCCTCATCTTATCTCCTCAATCTTCTATCATTCATCTCATTCTCCATCACCATGATTATGTCTTCTGATTCACCAAATCATCTTCATCTTGCATTTATGCATTCCTACATCATCCTACACTGTCAATCAACTTTCTATGGCTTTTGACTTGGTTCAACCTCATTTTGAAATTTTTCTTACCATATTTGACCAAATTTGACCATGTTTGATGATTTCACTCATGTTATGACATATTTCCATCATTTTGGGCATGCACACAAAGTTTCAGGGCATTCTGAATCCAATCAGGCTATTTTTGGCCCCTAGAGCCTTTTAGGGCACAATCTGCACTTTTAGAGCACAATTGGGCTTCCCAAGTGCATCATGGATGCACTTGGTACTATCATGATGCACTTGGGCTTACCAAGTGCATCCAAGATGCACTTGGTTGAGTTTTGGGTGCACTTGGGGACCTGGGGTATTTAAAATTGCTCCCGAAGCTCCTATGTTGCACTCCATAGGCCATAACTTTTGTGTTTCAACTCTGATTTATGAACCATCAATTGCATTGGACTCATGTATTTTTTATGAACAAAATAAGCTATTATTTTCATTTTTTGGTCACTATAATGAGTTATAAGCCAAGAAATTACTCTTGGGCTCCTGATTGACCCCCGTTAGGTTAATTTTGGCTCCTAGAGCCTTCTTAGGCACATTTTGCACTTTCTAACTCCATTTGGGCTTCCCAAGTGCATCATGGATGCACTTGGTACTATCATGATGCACTTTGGCTTACCAAGTGTGTCCAAGATGCACTTGGTTGAGTTTTGGGTGCACTTGGGGACCTAAGGTACCCAAAATTGCTCCTTGAGACCCTATGTTGCACTTTGGAGCCCATAACTTTTGTGTTTTAACTCAGATTTACAATTTGTCAATTGCATTGGATTTTTATATTTGTTATGGAAAAAATGAGCTATCATTTTCATCATTTTTTGTCTTTCTTGAGTGGTAAACCATGTAATTACTCTTGGGCTCCTGATTGACCCTGTTCTGCACTATAAACCTCATAACTTTCATATTTTAGCTCTAATTTGTGATCCATCAATTGCTATGGTTTTTTCTTCTTATTGTTGAAAAATTGAATTATGATATGCTTATCTTAGTTAATTTATTAAGGGGGAACCCATATATATCATCCCTACTAGGACATGTTGTGGCTTTCTCATCAGTCATTCTTTGACACAACGCTCTAAATCAAATTGTATCAAAGAGGGGCAAAATGTTGACATTCAAAAATGGTTCACATCTATGGTTTCATCACTTTTTCATACTAATTTTTCCCATTTTTTGATTCTACTAACTTCAATCTTTTGGCCAAATTGATCATACTTTATCATTAATATCCTCTTTCACATCAATTCCATGCCATTTTGAAATCATATCAAATCAACTCAAAATCACTTCATATCAACTCAAAATCACCCCATTATCAAGTTAGAATCACTTATAATCAGTCCTAATCAACCCAAAACATATCAAACATCCCAAATCAATCATCAATTTATACTATCCTAGGTATTGTTGTGGCTTTTAGTGCCTTGGAAATGTATCAACCTATCAAATCTTATCAATCTGACCTTAGTACTATCATGGCTCTCAATGCTAGGTCAAACTATCATTCATGTCATCCAATATTTGACATTTTTTAGGCTTTCAATGTTGGACCATAGCATTATCAACCATTTTAATAATATTCACAGTGTTCATCCATGTTATTATGATCAAACCTTTTCAATCAATTTCAATCCTGTAGCATTTACAATGTTGGTTAAATTTTACATATCAATCAATTCATGTCATGTGACCTTGGAATGTTATCAATTTCAATCAATCAATCTAACCATGGCTTTGGTCTACTTTTCATCATCTTATTTGATCTATATTATCATCACATTTTGATCAAAGGGTACTATCGCACTTGTTTAATCAATTTTGGCCAATCATTTACTAATTTTCTCTATAGGATTAAATAACCCATAATTTGATCCTATCTTTCTTTCTAATTATTCTTCCTAATTATCATCCTCAATTAATTAATTTTATTAATTAATTGATTCATTATCCACAAACCATAGAAATTCTTAATTTCCCAAGTTCCATTTTCCATTATTAATTCCATTTTCTACTCATTCTTATTTTGTGAAATAAAAAGATTTTTAATTCAAATATTCCATAAAATATTGTATCATCATGACACTTCGATATGACACCTCATGGATTCTCCTTTGACATTTGGATAAGATATGTCATAATCATATATTCTTATTCTCTTACACATGTCCCTATTTGGCTTATTTGTCATAGATTCTTGGCTTTAAGTGGGCTTGAATCACACTTTTTAGTATTCTCATGGCATTATCCCTATCATAAAATTTTGCTTCAATTTTGTGTGTACTATAGGCCAATTGGAGCTACAATCATTTGGAGAAGAAAGAAGGACATGGGAGCTACAACCAAAAGAGGGAGTTTTAGCTTTGTTTTCTTTCTTTATTAGTTTGGCTTTCATGGTGGACTAGTGGGTGCTAATGTATATTTATTGAGTTAGTGATTTTCTCATAGTATGTTATGCATTTAGCCTATTTTATAGGTACTATAGTAGCTTCATCAAACTTTCCCATGCAAGAAAGTTATCTCTATTAATCTTGGGTACCTCTATTTTTGACATCTTGAGCTTTTTGATTCTAGTACCTTCAAACTAGTCCTCTTAAGTAGATGACTCTGATACCAATTGTTGGAATTCATTAGAATAAATAAAAGACAGGGTGAATTAGTTATCCAAGGTTTAGATGTACCATTAAAACTTTTCACAATTCAGTGAACCCATATCCATAAAATATTTTCATCATGCATGTGTCCATTAGATCATACAATCACTTAAACTTGTAGGTTACTGCCAAATCAACTTTTTAGAAATATAAACATGAAACATAACAAATTCAATAACACTTTTGATAGAATTATTTAATGTGGAAACCCAATTTGGAAAAAACTACTAGTAAAATGCTACTCATTCTCACTCTTCTGAAGTGATGCCCTATAAAAGGCTAACCCGATTAAAGGTTATAATGGACACTATTAAACCTGACCTTGTTAAATGATTTCAATCACCCTATTAGGAGTGAGCCTTGTTAGAGGACTTTAAATCATTTATTTGGAATGTTGCCTAGTTAAAAGATTTACAAATCACCATTAGATCAACCTTAATCCAAAGGATTTAGCCTAAAATGGTACAATGATAAGAAATAAATAGTAAGGCTTTATCTAATAACAACTTACAACTTCATTTGTAGATTATAAATATTTATTTTAGTCCTCCATTCTACTTAGCCTTCATACACTTGAGCTCTAATAGCTTGTTCACCCTTCAAGCATCCATACCCTTAAGCCTTCTTTCTTTGCTCTCCAATGTAATCTCCTCTCTTATGTCACTAAATAAAGAAATACCCTAGACTCATTGTCTTCCTTAGGTTCTTGCACATGACAACCTTTGGTTCTGACTAGCCATTTCTATAAATAGAAAATTAAGAATTTTTTTGTTCATCCTCCTTTATCCATTTTAGGGTTAGGTTAGATTAAGTAAGATTCAATGAATCTACACATCATTTTATTGCATTCCCTTCTAGTAACCTCTCTTTCAATATTCTTTGAATTTACCTCAAAATGGTTCATCATTACTTTTTTGTTACCAGCTCATCAAGCTTATCTTCTACACAGTTCACACAATCTAAGAAATCAAACTTGTCAGCTCAGATTCATTGAATTCATGATCTTTCTCATAATGCTAACACTTGGCATTAATTTTCTTTTGATACTCGATACATATTTTGTTTCTTAGCATCCACTATTAAAACACTCATCATGAACTAAAGTTACTGGTTGTCAACATAAACTAAACTTTACTTGGCATACACTATATCACTCAGCTTACACTAAAATTGACTTTGCTTAGCTCCAACTAATTTTTTGCTTGGCTTACACTAACTCTTCTTAGTACGTACTATGCAAATTTTTAAGTGTGGCAAACGCAATTATTTTAACTTGTTCTTCTAAACTTAATTAGTGTATTCATTCTTTGCAACATTAAGTAGATAATCAATGCACTATAATATCACAATCTTAACTAATCCTTGTACTCCTCTTCCATATCACAACTCAACCTATCCTATGTTAGAAATAGAAATTACTGAGAGGGGGATGAATTAGTAATTTACAAACTTTAATCACTAGCTGGATATTATTTATTACTTTGAACCATGCATAAGAAAGTAAATAAATAATGTTGAACAATAACAATAACCATGCACAAAGATAACTCATAATACCATATTTTGTTAACTAGGGAAAACTTGGAAAACCCTAGTGGGGGTAATATCCACTAGATAATATACTAATATATATGTTCCTTGTATAGGAGTTGAAATCCAACTCCATAGCTCACCAAGATCACCTGCATGCAAATAACCTGTCAAAGGGAAACTAAGAAGGAAGAGGTGGAGCTTGGAAAAACCCTAAACAAACTTGAGAGAGAAGAACAAGAAAATTATATTTACAATAAAAATGGAATTAAGATGAGAAAATACAATGAGAGAGCTTGAATATAAAGGCCTCATGGAAGCTTGTAGAACAAGCTTGAAAGTGGTAGAAGATAAGGTTGGCAATGAAGCACTCTTCCACAAAAAGGTAGAACATGCTAGAAGTGAACAAACTCCCATGTTGTCAACAACTCATCACTACAACTATTAACTACTAAATATTAAATAAATGCATTAACCTAAGTAAGCTTAAGTAAATAGAATAAATAATTAATAATTAATTATTTACTCTAAAAACCCCCTTAAGTGCAACTTAGGGGAATGCCTTAAGCTCACATAAAAAAAGATGAAATGCAAAATGGATCCTGACAAAAAGGCCATGTTAGGTACCCATGTACAATGCAAAGAAATTCAACCTCTAAAAAATGGAGAAATAGGGAAAACCTCATGGGAAAAACCCTCCTCAAAAAAAAGGTAAGCTAGTGAACGACTGAAGAAGCCTCCAACTAGTAGAATGTCCCATAAAATAGGAACAAGGAGTGATCATGAAGAGAATCATTGAAGCATGAAGAAGCCACAAATTTTTCCATTAGAAATAAAATTTTGATCTTAAGAACCTCCATGGAAGAAGAAGGCATGAATCAAGTGTTTCTATATGGTAGATGACCCATCTTACCAAAATGCATAGGTAGCCAACCACTACAATTGCCTCATATATAGGATCAACCATTGAATACGTAGCTCACACTATCAAACCATTGAACCACAGAAGCATTAGAACACCAAAATAAGCTCCCCTTAATGTAGAAAGAGTTGATGAAATCCAACTCAATAGCTCACCAAGATCACCTACATGCAAATAACCTATCAAAGAGAAACCAAGAAGGAAGAGGTGGAGCTTGGAAAAACCCTACATGGACTTGAGAGAGAAGAATAAGAAAATTTTATTTACAATGAAAATGGAATTGAGATGAGAAAATACAATGAGAGATCCTAAATATAAAGACCTCATGGAAGCTTATAGAAAAAGATGGAAAGTTGTAGAAGATAAGGTTGACAACTAAGCACTCTTCCACAAAAAGGTGAAACATGCTAGAAGGGAACAAACTCTCATGTTGTCAACAACTCATCACTACAACTATTAACTACTAAATATTGAATCAATGTATTAAACTAAGTAAGCTTAAGTAAATAGAATAAATAGATAATTATTAATTATTTACTCTAACACCTTGTTAGAGGATGGACCCTATTATGAGTCAATGAGAAAATTCAGTTTAGAGAGTCCTTGTTAGGAGACTTTGAATCCCTATTAGGATATTCCAACCCTATTAGGAGTTGTAATAGACTTTATGCAAGAAGAGCTCATAGCCGAAACATGCACTTCCAATTACAAGTAGAGCTCACTACCCAAACAAGTAATTAGACTTTTGGTATATAGGTTTTGTAACTTCTTTCTTGACTAATCTTTGATCTTCAACTTGATCTTGGATCAAAAAAATAGATTTTCAAAACTTTGCATATATCACTTTCACAAAAGTTCACATACAATACAAAATGTTTAGTACTTTTCCACATTTGAATTCACAAGATGTCCTTTGCATAAATACCATGCCTTTCCACAAATTGCTACTAGGTTGGCTAATACCATAATATACTTTTCCAACTTAGAGTAAACATCTAGGATGTCAGCCCAAATTGGTCAAGTAATTATTTAAATAATAATAATTCCTTCCTTTAATTTTGTTGTTCTATTTCACTGGTAAAACATGAATATCTCTTTTCTATATAGTGTGTACTAATTTTTGAGGTTATACACATCATCATCAACATGTTTACTATCTCCATATAACTTCACTAATCATAATATGATGTCAGTAATGAGTTACATACAAAAAAATACAATGTTGTAAACCAATTTTATACTTCGACAATTTTCTAGGTTCCAAAAGCTAAGTATTTTTATCTTTGAAGTTTTCTACAAGCATGTACATTATGTGTTGCCATAAATGACAACAATTAGATATCTTCATTAGCCAATTGTCAAAAATTGTCAACTCAACTCTTTCTTCTATTCTAAGCTCAAATCTCTACACTTCAATATGATTCTCATTCTACAAATCATTGTAGGTACATCATGTGTTTTCATACATGACAAAAATTACATATCTTCATTAGCCAATTCTCAACATCCTCTAGGTGTTATTTTTTCCTGATTTGATCAAATAGTTTTCATTAATCAAACAAATTATAGTACTAAAATCATCTAAGAAACTGTCTTACCAACAAGTAGCATGTTTGAGATCAATGCCAAAATAATGATTAAAACACATATTCATACTCGTATCAATCTATTTTCAACACTTTTCTCTCAAGTGATTAAAATTCCTAACAAGAAATATAGCTCTAATACCAATTTTTAGAAAGGTAAGGGGTTGAGGAGGGGAGGGGGATTGTGGGGGTGAATCAATAGTAGCTAAAAAATTTAACCTCCAATAAAAATCTGTCTAAGTCCTCGATTAACATTTATAAACATAAAAAAAATTTGTGAATAAAGTAAACAGATATAATAGCAATGATAAGATCACATCACACATTCATCAAACACATTTGAGACAATGATTTGGTCTCACAAAAACCCTTGATTAGAGGGGAAAAATCTGATGGGGATGGTACTCACAAATCCTTCACTACTAGAGCATAAAGGGTTTTTGGTTAGAGCATACAAAAGTATCACTTATTGCAATTCTCCTTGTTAGGAGTGATACATTAGGACCTTCTAAAGTCCACCTTGTTAAATACTTTTTACAACAATCTTTAAGTGTGTACTTTGTTAGGAGATTGACAATATAAGGTTTGATAAGGCATACCATGATTAAAGGATTTAAGAAATACAATACTAACAAAGTATTACTATAAAATTGATATATAAAAGTGCATCTATCTCATGCTTGTTCATATCCTTTATTCTATGTACTTATTCATAACCATCTTGTGGTTGATTTTATCCAATTTTTCCTCTATGTCTTCTTGGTGGCTCTACTCTATTGTGACTTTGCAATATCTTCAAACTATCTTCCTCTCAAAAACTTCAAAATTGTCCTCAATATTTTGCTATAAATAATTCTTGTAGCTTCCTTAATACATGACCTAATTTGGATTTTAGATCCTTCTAAAATGCTTATATAATAGATCAATGATCCACATTCAATCTTTTCTTCAAAAATATTAAGCTTATATTTTATTGGCTTACACTTTTTCTTGTGATCCATAAATTCATGCATCAACCCTAATAGATCTCACCTAATAAACTTCTCAAACTTTTAAAACCATTTCCTATCTTGGTAGGATTCAAACACATAGAATTTTGTATATTTACAAACTATGATATTCATCCTATGTTGTTTTGTAAATACTAATGGATATGCTCAATTTATATGTTTTCGCTTAGGTAATATATTTTCTTGATTATAAAACCTCACTTGGTAATATGATGTGCTTAGTGATTACTACACTTCACTTGATATCTATCTTTGTTTGGTAACGCTATTTTTGTTCACTGATGAGGTTCACCTACCTATGCTTCCTTGTATTCATGGACCATACTTTTTGCACTAAGGAAAACACTTAATGTATTTAGTAGAAACACATAATGTATATGCAACTATTTCCACCACCTCAATATTTTTAAGTCTAAATGAAACATAAGACTTATGTGTGATATCTAAAGTTATTTCCTCATGTTTTCAAATATACTTGGAGTTATATTCTTTTCATGCTAAAGAAAAATGATATGATCCAACATTTTTTTCCTTTTCCATATCAAATTTAATGACTATTTGGATAGAGGATTCATATGCCCTATCCAATTTATCCAAACTCTCTTCATCATTTTTTGTCAATTTATCAATAACTACTCCATAGCTAGAAAACCTAACACAATAGAAATATATTTTCTTCCGTTCTAAAATACAAGATTTACTATCTTTGATGTTTTCATCAACTAGTTTGGTGTGACTAGTGATGGAAGAACATACCTTATTGAATCATTCTTTCTTGTATTCTCTTATTTCCTTGGCCTCAAATAAGTTTTCTATTAACTAGAAATGCATATCAAACTCATCTAGTAACTTATTGAAGTTATCTATAACTTTTCTACTCTAAGAGGTGTGGGAGAAGCAATAGTTTACTCTTATTGTGTAGTGCTCTAGTTAACACTCTTGCCTTCTTTTTGTCTTCTTTTTAGATATTTCTTCAGCCTTGGAAAAGGTTGTCATTGATATTTTCATGAATTTACCTTTATCATGAGTTTCTAGATCTCTTTTTTTTCCTACACTATAAAGTGGCTTACTAAGACCACTTTCCAACAACAATGTCTTTTGAGAAGTGATCAAAGTCTCCAATAGAATTTTCATTTTCCTTGTTACTTTATCTATTTTTATGAATAGCCAAAAACCCTTACAAATTCACAACCAAAGACTTAAAAATATGGAGATAAAGAGAACACAAAATGATTCACAAAGAATGCATTTATAATACTTAAAATATTCTTACAACATAAAAAAGATTATATCATTCCTATAACTTCTTCAAGAATAGAGTCTACAAATTCTCCGTGATGAGAAAACTTTAACTTCTTACAATAAGAGAGATATTCCAATATGATAACTTATAGGAAGAGATATTTTAAAAAAGAGATTCCACTAAGATCTTTCTTATAAATACTCACATGCCTTTTTTATATAGGATCTTACCACTATAGGTATTAATACACAACCAATGTGGGATAAAAGGTAGATGCAACTTCCTTGATACAAATATTAAATTCCCACACAATTACAATTAAGCACCACAATATGGGCCAATTAGAAAATTACATTACCTAAAACATTCCAAGGAACTTTTTTCAAACTTCTAAAATTCCACATATGCACCTTTATAAATGAAATGACCCTTTATACACACACACACACACACACACACACACACACACACATACATATATATGCCTTCACAAATGAAATGACACTTTTATCCTTTTTTAAATTTATTATCTTATTTTCATTTTTCCCTCTTACATTTTTGTCAATTTCTCTCTACTCAACATTCTTTTTAGTCATGCTCTTTTTTTTAGTTTCTTTTATTCCTCTTCCTTATTAGTAGGGTCACTACTTTTTAGAGATTGAGGCTCCAACTATTTAGTATCCCTATTTTCCTCATCAAGTGTGATCATTGAAGGCTTTCCTTCATTGATCACATGTCATATATATTCTTCTATCATAACTTCATCCTTCTTTTTATCTTTTTCCTTCTCTTCATCTTCTTCTTGATTTTTAATCCATATTTTTACCTCTAACATAGCTTTGTTGATTTCTTCATAGTGTATCATCTTGAAATTGAATTACTTCATTTTGAGACTTTTTAGTGCTCTATGTATTGTTTTGGTCTCCCTCTCTCTCTTACTCACTCAAATTTGTAGGTCATCTCTCATTTTTATGCACAAGCCCTTTAAGTGCTATTTTACCACCTTTTTGGTCATATATTCTTATAGTTTCCATATTCTTGAATCTTTCTATAACACTTTCCAATAGACCTCATGATCCCTATTATTGAGAATACCCTAAGGTATAGGTTGTCTTGGTCAAATATACTAGTATAGGTCAACTTGAGATATACCAAAAGGGATTTTGGTATTGGGGCCTAAACTGTCTTAGGTGTTTGAATTATTTAATTATGTTTCTTAGTCAACTAGATTTTTTCTTAATCCCAAAATATAGTATATAAGGAGGCTTGGGAATTTTATTTTCATCCATAAATATATTAATCCACATACATAATCAAGCTTAAACATCCACATAAGACTTCAAGAAAGAATTTTCAAGCATTTACATCAAGCATTCTTCAAGATCTAACATTTCCCTCTTGCATCAAGTAGAGTCTAGCTTCTAAGGAGGAGATATTTCATTCATCCATTCAAGTTATTCTATTATCCATCAAGGCATGCCATAAAAAATTTCATTCATGAGGTTTTAAATTTCATGTTTTCCTTTTGGTTTCTTTGAGTTAAGGCTATTACATTTGCATACTTGATCACACATAAAATTCAATTGCTTCTATAAAGGTTATGGTATTTCTCATTATTTATGTAGTTCTATTACATGGTAGCATTTCTTTTATATTTATCTATATTTCAATTTCAAGGTTGATTCCTCAATCTAGGGCTTAACGAAGGCAAGCACTCATCCAACAAAAAAAATAAAAATTTCTTGTATGCAAGAACATGTTATAAAAATTGTGACTTTAGATCTAAAAACTACTAACTGAGGTCTTTCAGAAAAAGATGGGTTGACTTTATTATAATTCCCCAAGAATATGTATGCCATCCTATAAACATGCCTGTATATGTCACCCAAATCAACTTTTACCTAGAGATCTAGGATTGTTAGGGTTTTCTATTCTAATCCTAGATCTATAGTTAGATTCCTAACCATAGTTTTAGATCCATAGTTTTCTGAGTTAAAAAGCACCTTCATGTGCATATTTCAGGATTATTTTTCTACCCTTCTTTCTATCTCTTAGTATTTACCTATTTCCATATGTTAATTGGGTTGATATCACTCGTATAACACCTAGACGTATTTTACTCTTTTCATTTAATGAATTTGTTCAACTTACATTTCATATTACACATTGGACTTGTTTTTGTACTTCCTTACTATAATTTCTAGGCTTAGTATTGGCATCAATTAATCCTATTTGGGTTTTTATAATCTTACTTTATTTATATTGTGAGTTATGTTTGGAAGCCTCTCTTTCTCTTTTATTGAATGACTTAGTATAAAAGTGTGTTATTAATGAATTTATATTATCTAGTTTATATTATTAAATTCATTGATACCATTCCCCGCCACCCCTAAACAATTAGACATTAAGTTTTCCATGAATTAACTTCTTTCTCACTCTTCCTTAAAGGGTTAAAGGTAATAAGAACACCATTAACAAAGAAATATAGCTTCTATACAATATGAAAGAATTGATCAGTATCTTTCTCAATTTCTTTATTTTGTAGTTAGGAGATTTCTACAATCCATACATTATGCAACTATTTTTCTAGGCCAAGATTATGTAAAAAAAATTTAATCATCAACATTTTAGATCATACTCCATGATCCATCATCAGGATGAGAGAGTGTAAGAATATCAAACATTTTTAATCATCAACATTTTAGATCATACTCCATGTTCTTACACTCTCTCATCTTAATGATGGATCATGGAGTATGATTTGAAACATTGATGATTAAAAACTTTCTACACAATCTTGGCCCAAAAAAATATTTGCATAATTTTTTATTTTGTTCAGTTTATATTTCTTCTAAATCTCTAACCTTCTCCACCTATGATGTTTACTTAATGGAAATACCCTTTTCTTGAGGCTTTGGCATACATTTGTAATTAATTTTTATCAAGAAATTTATGATAGATTTCTTAGCCTCTTTACTTACTCATCATATGTCTTGCATAGTATCTAAATTATCCTAATCTTGGATCTCATCTTGTCCTTTCATTTCTTCAAAATTATATACATTTCATCAAATATGATCAATGTGCATAAGTTATGCAACTTCTGTTCTTTTATCTTCTTCTAAATTTTTCTACCTTCTGATATCCAATTTTGCAAATAGATCATCAAGTATGCTACCTTGAAACTCAACCAATTTTCTCTTGAATTTTAGTAAATAATTTATTACAAACTCTTCCAATATTCCTCACTCATATAGGATATACCTTTCATAATATTTATTCAATTGATTAGCTAATCCTTCTTTCTCTATCCTTTCAGTTAAATTTTATATGTTAGTACCCCATTTTCCTTTCTAATCATCTATTTTTGTCTTTTGTTTGAGTTTTTTCCTAATATGTTTTCTTCTTAGATATAGGCTTAGTCACCTGTGTCTTCTTAGGACTAGGTACCTTATCCTTAGTCTTGGAATTAGGAGTACTAGAAGATGTTACTAATGGTTTATAAATAAGAGTTTCCTCTTCCTTTATTTTTTTAATATTCACTGATCGTATTCTCCTTGTAGATATTTTAGTAGCTTTTTGAGGTTTAGGGGTAACTTCTAACATGGAAAATACTTCCACTAGTGAATCTAACACCTCTAGTGGTTTCTGTTCAACTATTTCTTCATTTTCTATCCTACTAGATGTAGATTCTTAAACCTTGCCTTTTTTTCACTAATTATCCCACCTTTCTTAACTTCATCATTTGCTATTTCATGATTCCTTTCTTTTTAGCTACTTTTTCCACAAATTTCTATATATGTCCTTTCTTAGAAGTCTTGGTGAGCTCTTCCCTCACTTTATCACAGTTCACTTTATATGTTATCCATCTCTTAGTTTTTGGGTATTTTTATGATGCAAGAATGGCTTCAACATGGTTAACAGTAATAAAGGTATCTACCTCATATCCCATAGGTAGGATTTATTTCACTCTAGGATCTACTTCTTATATACAATCTTTTTCAACCAAAAAATACACACTCACCATATTTTTCTACTATTTCCTTAAAAAATTGAACTCTTTATTTTATTTCTCTTTGAGATCATTTAAAACAACCTAAATAAATCAGTACATATCTAGTTCTTATCTTGCATTCTGCAATATTATGCAATCTAAAGTGTAGTGGGTACATCAACTTTCCATGCACTAGGATACATGTTTGGAAACCTATGTATGATATGCAAGAAAATGTTTAGAATTGGGGATCCAAACATGAATACCTTCAACTTGTCATGATTTAATATTTTAATGTTATCAAGAATATTTTCTCTAATAATCTCACAAATATCAAAATGCTCATTCTCTATGACCATTTTATATGTTGTATGGATGATTGAAGCTGAAATTGAGTTAATTATGCCCAATATAATGTATCTTTCAGCCCATTATATTGGAAATCAATATAAATTTCTTTTATCTAATATCTATGAAGAGTTTGGAACTCTTATCCCACTTGGAACTAATATTATTTTCAACTTTATTCTTAATATTCTTTGGTGTAGTGGGTATTATGCATGCATTATCAAAACTAGCCACTAGGTGAATAAGCTCTTTGGTGATTTGAATAGGTTGGTCTTCCAACCATAAAAATGGTCACATACTCTAGTAACTATAATCTTTACCCTATTAATCCATCAAGCTCTTGAAAGTCCATAATTTGCATTATGTTTAGAGTTTCTAGATGTTTAAATTCTAACTAGAAGGACCTATCTTAACTCAACACATCCTTGAGATCACTCCAAATGGAAACACTATTAATTATTTCATATTTTTAGGTAATATAGGATTTTATATCCTCTACATGTAAAAATCCATTAGGGGTTTGAGAAAACACACCATTGGTATTATCCTCCATAGATTTGTAGGGGTGTTTCTTGAAATTATAATGTTTTCTCTCCTTAATGCCAAATATCTATGGTGTATTTATAAATTTTAAAATAAAAATGATCAAAACAAAATCTCACAAGATAAAACTAAATATATTTCACCATTGAGTTAAGGTTTTCTTAAAATATTTGGAAATATCTTTCTAAAACACTTTGATCACTTGTGCTTCTCTCTACTAAATATATAAAATTTGAAATGGTTAAATTCAACCATTAAATAATCCCATTTCAACCTATGATTAATGCATTAGCTCACATTCTTAAAAATCTATTATAGAGATAGTAACCATGAAAATCCATAGCGATGCTAAAAAATGACTCATCAAGGTTTATGATTAGATATGTCATGTCTTTGAACCTTGATAATCCTCAACCCATTCTTGAGTTCCCTAACTCTTCAATTTCAATTTTAAGATATTCTATGGCACAAATACTCCTCCTAAGGCTATGCTTGACTAGCTCAAACTAATGTGGAAGGTTCAATTCTTTGTACTAGAAGAATCATACAAAGTTTTTCCTTATTAGATGAATCGGTATAATTATTTTATTTTCACACCTTTGTATTTACATTCTTTGTTTCTTTCACAAATATATAATTTAGTTTCTTATACTCTATCTAATTAGATCTATTATGCCTTCTTCCTTTGAATTTATTTCTTTTGGCATAAGGTATTCTTCTATTGTTTGATTAATTTATTAAATCTATAACATCTACATGTATTCCCTATAGTATTACATTTATACCATGTAAAAAGTAAATTCCATACCTTGGTTCACTTTGATTCATGTGCATGCTACAATATCTTTCTATATGTCTAAAGTTGTTACACTTATAACATGTGACTCCATAAGGTATGAAACTATTACCTCTAATAGGTTTTCTAGCATTAGATCTAGGATTAGATCTCTCATCTATCCTCTAATTGATTTAGCTTTGCAACCATGTGACTTATGTCTATAAAGCTAAAAATTAAAATAATAACCAATAAAAAGCCCAATATTATTATCGATATTACCTTTGCAATCTTTCTTCATGTGCCCATACTTGTTGCATGCATATAATCTTCCATTAATATTCTTGGTCTACTCTCTAGGTGTATTGATTTGAACAAGTTTTTGAATAAGATATCACATTAGTCTCTCCTCGTCTACTTTAGACCTTTCATCGTTGTTATAAAATTTCATCTATATCTTGTTGGAAACTTACAATTGGAACAATTATTTTTTTATCCTTTATGTCAAATTTATTGATGAGACATATTGCTGCCTAATCTAAATTTCATATATATTTGATTGATGAAGAGGATTTGAAAATTTTCTCATAACAATAGCACCAAGAGGAAAGCTTGAGATATCATGAAAAGGAAGTTACAATGGACATTTGATTAAATAGACTTTGATAAAGCAAAGTGATTGTTTATGTCAAGAAAGCTAAGAAAAGTTGAGAAGATGTATAAAATATAATTAGGGATGAGCAATGCTAGTGTCAACTGAGCTACAATTAGTGCCAATAAAATCTAGTGTAAACTGAGTATTATCATTGACTGAGCAAGATAGTTGATGTCAACTCAAAAAAAATTATAGCGATCAAGTATTTTAATGATGATCGAGTGCCATACTTTAGAGATTGTCAAGTGATAGTATAAGAATGAATTCAAGGAAATCATAAGATCAAGTCGACTTAGTTGATTGCTTGAGAGATGTAAACTATGTTGAAGATAACATTGATGAGTTGGATCATTACAATTAAGGAGAAGATTAGATAAACCTAACATATGAATTCTAGAGAATTTTTGAGAAGATCAAGAAGATGAAAACATAGTTTTGTATGAAATCATAGTTCGAATCAAAAACCTAGTATGAATCAAAAACCTCCTCAGAATAGTTTGAAATTAGGATTTTTTGTTGGGAAATTCAAAAAGAGGAAGTTTGATCAAAATTCCAAGGGTTCAGAACAGCCTAGACCATCTGAACCACCTCAAAGTGTGCAGAGTAATAATCCATCTCCTAGCCTGTTTGATCAGAATATGGGATTCCAAAAACTTGTTGAGTGTTATCATTGTGGGCAGATAGGTCATTACCAGTCTTAATGCCCTAATTGGGACAAGCCAAATGTTGGACCCAAGCTAGCTAGGTTTGAAGTGACAGTTGGTGATTCTACTAGGAACCACTATGTTTTTGCTACCCTAGATCAGAAGCAAGCTGAACATCAAAACACGGTTATTGAAGCTCAGGGTAATACTCAAGGTATGAAAGTATCTATTTTATTTGACTCTAGAGCTACACATTCATTTATTTCTTCTGCTTTAGTTGCATATAGTGGAATTCCTATGGTTAAGGCAAGGAATAGATGGAAAGTGGAGTTAGTGTCAGGTTCTAGGGTGAACGAAGATATTGTCACTCCTGACTGCACGATTCAAATGAAACCTTTTACTACTTCAGCGAACCTTAGAGTTATACCTTTAGGATCATATGACATAGTTTTGGGAATAGATTGGCTAGAACATCATCAAGCTATTTTAGATTTCAAGGATAAGATAATCACTTGTTTGGATGATGTTGGATCAGCTAGGGTTATTGCTGGAATCAAGAGACCCATCTCTTTGTGAACAATTTTTGCTAAGCAATTAGCAAGTTGTGCTTAGAAAGGTTGTAGTTTGTTTGCCATATTGGTAAACAACTTAGAAGATTCCATGGTTAAAGATTCCTCTTCCGAGCATCCAGTCTTGTAGAGATTTTTTGATCTTTTTGTTGAAGAAATTTTGGGAATACCTCCGAGAAGAGAAATTGATTTTCGGATCAATTTAGTACCAAGAACGGAACCCATTTCTAAGACTCCTTATAGAATGACAGCTCAAGAGCTAGTTGAACTTAAATTTTAGTTGGAGGAGCTTTTGGAGAAAGGTTTGATTCATCCTAGTGTATCATCTTGGGGTGCTCCGGTAATCTTTGTCAAGAAGAAAGACGGCTCCTTGAGACTTTGTGTAGACTATAGACAATTAAACAAGGTCATTCTTAAGAATAGGTATCCTTTTCCTAGAATTTATGACTTGTTTGATCAAGTCAAGGGTGCTCGAGTCTTTTCAAAGATTGATTTAAAATCCAGATATCATCAACTTAGAATCCAAGAAGCTGATATTCATAAGATAGCTTTTTGCACTAGGTATGGGCACTACGAATTCATGGTAGTACCTTTTGGGTTAACAAATACACCTTCTGTCTTTATGAGACTAATGAATGGTGTGCTTAGAACTTTCCTAGATAAGTTTGTAGTGGTTTTTCTGGATGATATTTTGGTATATTCTAACTCTGCTGAGGAGCATGACCAGCATTTAGAGCAAGTTTTGGAGTGCCTCCGTAGGAACAGTCTGTATGCCAATCCTTTGAAGTGTGAATTCTTCAAATCAGAGATTTGTTACTTAGGTCATATCATTTTAGGGGATGAAATTTTTTTAGATCCATCCAAAATTTGGGCTATTGTAGATTGGCCATTACCTACGAATGTGTCCGAGGTCCAAAGTTTCATGGGCTTAGCAAGCTATTACTGTAGATTTGTGTCAAACTTTTCCAGAATAGTGCATCCTATCTAATCTCTTTAGAGAAAAGGGAAGACATTTGTATGGACAGAGGAGTGCGAGGTAGCATTTCAAAAACTTAAGGAATGTTTGACTAGTGCACTTGTTCTGGCAGTTCCTGATTCAGCTAAGGAGTTTGTGGTTTGCACTGATGCATCTTTGGATGGCTTAGGGTTAGTGTTGATGCAGGAAGGATGTTTTATAGCTTATGAGTCTAGAAATCATAAGATTCATGAGGTGAATTACCCTACTCATGATCTCAAACTTGTAGTGATCATGCATGCTATGACCAAGTGGCAGCATTTTCTTTTGGGTCAACGATTTGAGTTACATACTGATCACCGAAGCCTTCAGTATCTTTTCACACAACCAGACCTCAATACTAGGTAGTGAAGATGGATGGAGTTTCTATGTGAATATGAATTTGGGATTAGTTATGTGCAAGGGAAGGAGAATGTGGTTGCTGATGCACTTAGCAGAAGGCGACATGAATTATCTTCTTTGATCCTAACAGTGGATCTTAAGGATAAGATTTTACAAAAAAATTCCATAAATCATTGGTTTTACGATGTTAAGGTTTTTATTGACAGTGGCAGCATCTTGGAAGGTCATTTTGAGGGGTATTTAGTAAATTCTGAAGGTTTACTACTTTTTAGAGGGAGTGTGTACGTTCTTGAGTCGGGTGATTTGAGAAATTTGGTTATGTTTGAGGCCCACAAAGCACCATATTCAGCTCATCTAGGTGTCAAGAAAATGCATGCTGACCTTAAGTAGCATTATTATTGGCCTAGAATGAAGAGAGACATAGAAAATTTTGTGGCTCGATGCTTGGAGTGTTAGCAAGTTAAGGCTGAACATCAGCACCCTGCGGGACTATTGCAACCACATAATATTCCAAAATGGAAATGGGACAACATTTCTATAGATTTTATTATTGGATTTCCTATTACAGCTCATAGGCATGATGCTATTATGGTGGTAGTGGACCATTTTTCTAAGGTTGCCCACTTTATCCCAGTTAGATCATCCTATAATGCAGCAACAGTTGCCAAGATATATATGGAGCAAGTAGTTAAGTTACAAGGTATTCCTAAAAAGATTATTTCTAATAGGGATCCAATGTTTACATCTTCTCTTTGGAGATCCATGTAGCAAGAGTTAGGTACTCAGCTGAATTTAAATTTAGCTTATCACACAGAGACAGACGGACAAACTGAACATGTCAACCAGATTCTAGAAGACATGCTTAGGATGTATGTAATGGATAGATAGAATAAATGGGAGGAGTATCTACATTTGGTAGAGTTCACTTATAATAATGGTTATCACAGTTCCATAGGTATGGAACCATTTCAAGCATTTTATGGTAGACCATGTAGGACACCTCTCAGTTGGGATAATTTGGAGGACAAGACTCTTTTAGGACTTGATATGTTGCTAGATTTGGAGCAGCAAGTTAAAACGATTAGAAAGTACCTTATTATTGCTCAAGATAGACAGAAGAAATATGCTAATAAGCATAGAATTGATCGTCAATTCTTGGTAGGTGATAAAGTGTTTCTCTGGGTAAGACCGCGTAAGAGTCCAATTTGTTATGGAAAGGGATCCAAGTTAGCACCTCGATTTGTGGGTCTATTTGAAATTTTTGAACAGGTTGGACCAGTTGCCTATAAACTTGCCTTGCCACCAAGTCTCTCATTCATTCATGATGTATTTCATGTTTTAGTTTTGCATAAGTATGTACCTAATATTGCTCACGTACTTGATTGGAAAAATTTTTAGATTATGGATGGAAAAATCATGTTGGAACTAGTGTAGATCACTCAAAGCAGAACTATGAGTTTAAGAGGAAGAGAAATAAGGCAGGTGAAGGTCCTATGGGACCCTAATGATGAAATATCTGCTACCTGGGAGGACACTAAAATGATGAGAGCAGCTCATCTATTCTTGTTTACTGACTTCCAGGAGAAAGTTGAAACCTAGTGGGGGAGGGTGTCATGCCTGACCACTTCTTCAAGTTTTTCTGCAAATTAGGACCTTGCTGTTATAAGATTTCATTCTAATGTTATGTTTGAATTTTTGAAGAACTTGGTTATATTACTATCTTTGAATCATGAGACTATTGCCGAACGTATTTTTTTGTGAAGAACTATGTTTTTAGCAATAAATGTGATTTAGGATTTTATGGATTGAATTTGGCATATTAATGATTGCATGTTGATAGAGTATCGATTATATTATTATGTTTTTAACTCTTTGTTTTTTGCATTCTATTTCATACTGTATGTTAACTTGATGTTGCAAATACATTTAAATGGTAATATGCTATATGCATTCAGAATCCTTCATTGTAATTTCATATATGTAACTATACGGGGATTAAATATTTATATTGTGTATACCATTGAGATGGTTTCATTTTCATGACTCATATTAACTTGTTTTTGAGGGAACCACAGTTTGCATTCATATGTATATATATGTGTTTTTTTTGTTAAAAGGGTCTATCACCCTAAGTGGAAGTTGGCATATACATTTCTATTTGTGTAAAAAATAGGAAGAAGTTAAATTACCTCTTAAGCATTAAGCATTAAGGTAACCCTAAATGGGTATCGATTGCAAAGAAGGAGGGAAACATAATTATTTTGTTTGAGCCAAATTCATGGAAGTAGACTTGGTACTACCGAATTTATGGCACTGTGATTCATATGGTGTAATGAATGCTTGTTATGGGGTTTTATGGCACCAATAGTTTAGTCGGCCATTTTGTGTTGTGAGTTGGGTTCTTTGCAGATTATGGGCAGAGTACTGGGCCACATTACTCTATTTGGTTTTACATCTATGATCTTGTGCTGAGATATTGACATTATTATGGGAGTTGGTTGGAAGGAAAACTTGCATATTGGGTTTATCTCGATGGAATTATTCCTCAAAAGTTGGCTTTTTTTGTTTATAGGTTTTCTGCTTCACCCCATTGTGAAGTCTTCTATGAGTTGTGTGAGTTGGCATTGTAGAGTTTGCTCACTAGTTTCAAATTTAGCTTTTGGGGCTTTGGCATCGAGTTGGATTGAAGAACAATCTTCCATCTTCATTTTTACATGTAGGGGGCAATTTCTTACCCTACTCTTTCGCTCTATTTTCAAATGCCATGTTATTTAATTTAGCATAATGTAAATAGTTATCAGTTTTACATGTTGTGAATTTAATTTAAGGATGAGTATATGTAGAGCATGGCACTGCGTGCGATGCTTGGTTCTGCATATATCCACCTTTGAATGTGGAGTTATGGAGAATTATAACTGGATGTTGCTTCATGTATATTTGATTGGCTTTGCCCTAAACATATGTTTTCCACCAAGTTGAGTCCTGTGAGAAACATGTGGTTGTGACAATGAGCATGTTGGCTGTTGTGTTAATGGCAAACAAGTTTTGTGCTCCCATTGGGATGAGCTTTGTGAGAACCCATATCTCAAGCTTACTTGGTATTTTATAGCAAAATGTGAGTCGCTCAGCCTCAATCTTGAGTATTCTTTAAAATAATGGGCTCGTGACTGCTGTCGAGGGCAGAGGCATTTTGTCAAATGGATAGTGTGAAACCATAACAATGTTAAATTAACATGTTATTTGCATAGCATTTTTATGGGTAATGAAATGTTTGAAAATTTTCATGAATCATGGCCGATATACTGTCTAAACATTATTAGTTCAAATTCCTTTATGATAGTTACCTTGTTTCATGATATTAATGATTAATACGAGGGTTTTTTCATTGTTTTAAAAAGAGAATAGTATGTCAAATCTGATAGCTCAGTTAATTTATATATATATTGAAAACAATAACTTAGTAAACAGTATGTCATGGTTTTGAAAATAACATTTTGTCAAATATTTTAAAAGAAAGCTTGATTCAAACAGGGAACTTCCTGCGACAGCATAAATTATCCCATAATTTAGAATGGAAATTGAGTGTTAAATAACTATTGTTGCGGAATTGGTTGCAAATGAATAAGGAATTCTTTTCAAAAACATAGATATAGATAGATGCTATTATATCGTCAGGATCATTATGTGAAGAGATTGTGTGCTTCTATTAGCTTAGGGATTTACAACCTAATTACTTTCATCTATTGGCATGATGTAAGTTACTTTTCATATTGGTGAAGTGTATTTTGAATTAATCTTGGATATTATATTTATTTCTGTTATTTGCTGATTGTAGTTAAAACTAGGTGGATCTTATTATTAAACATCGGTAAAACTTCTACAGACATTTGAATATTCAATGATATTGCAAAGGATCTTTTTGGCTGCATTTGGATTCAATTATGTTTATTTTAGGCTATGAAGTACCTTATAGTATTTAGGAATTGTTTAGAGATTAAGTGTTTGAAACATAATTCTTTACATACAGATATATTTTAGTTTGTGATTGAAATGTAAATTATTTCATTTGTTAAGAAAATTTATGATATATGTTTGACGATTTGTCAATTAAAGTAAGATTATCATATGTGTATTGTTTAATTATCTTGGTCAATTTGAAGGATATGCTTAGCTTGTTATAATAGTAAAGTAGCATAGTACTATGACTGGTAAATATCATTAAACTGTTGCAACAATTTAGTTATATTTACGAGATCGTAATATTGTAGTATTTATTTCTGTTATTAAAATAACCTAAGTTTATTTTCAAATTTGATAGTATAACATGAGAGTTTTAAAAGATGAAGAATGTAATATCATGAGAAAGCTGACTTGTTATTAGTTGCATATACATTCTTAAAATATCTGATTGATGTGTATGTTAAGGATAGCTATAATGAACATATATCGAGGTGGCTGAATATCGATTTATCCTATTTAGTTAATTAATTCAACAATAATTTTAAGATGAATTGGGAGGGTTAATTATAAACAAAATTTAATTGTCCTTACCTATGACTTAAACTAGTAAGGTTAAGTACGAAGAACAAGGCAGGTCTCTATTGTGTCATTTCATGAGTATTATAGAGAATCCCACTATGTGTTGTCTAAGGGCTTACCAGTTATGGATGCAGTATCTTAGCACCATGGTGATGACACCTCAGTATATATATGGTTCATTAATTGGTTATTCTTAGTGCAATTTTAATTTTGCATTGTTTAGAAGATGTTACTTCTTGCATAGTAATATTAGAATTGCACTATGTTATGTGGTTAGATATCTACATTATAGTTTTATATATATGTTTATTCTGACATGTATGCAAGTGGACTATGCTTTTTAACTCAATGTGTACTAAGCCCTCTGTGTGTTGTGTTGCATGTTTGTGTAATTTTCAGGTGTTCAAGTTGAATAACTAGTGTGAAGGAAGACTGTTGAAGTTACTTCTTGAAACTAAATTTGATACTTGTAAAATTCTTATGTTGGTCCTTGGCATCTTTGAATGATACTATTCATCATTATTGTACTAAACTCATTATGTATAGACATCTTTATGGAAATTTATTTAGATTATATATTCTTTTATGTTGAGGTATACGATTTGAGAATGATTCAATCATTGTTCTTGTAATATGATGTTATAAAAAAAAAATTCTTAGGTTCTTTATGTTTTCTCATGGTTTAGTTTTATCTTTGTTAGTGGATCATTACATAAATCCTTTAAATAGGTGACATTTTAAATGGAATGATCAAAGTCCTCTTACAAGGCCACTCCTAATGAGGTGATTAAATACTCTAACCAAGTCACATTTAACATTGTGCTTTGTATCCTTAAACATTTTTGGCTTCTAATAGAGCTCACTTCGAAAGAGTGAAAAAGAGTGACATGTTGTTGGTTGTTTTTCCCAAATTGGGTTTCCAAATAAAATTCTAGTGTCAAAACTATGATGAATGCTTTATGTGTATTTATATTTGATGATTTTTTCATTATGCAATGCAAGTTATGTTTATGATAGTTTTATAGTATAGACTGAGAAACAACAGGATAAGTAGAATAGTGAAGTGCTTGTATTTTAATTGTTCAAGCAGTACATATTGACCTTGAGTAATTGATTCAACACCCCACCCCCTTCTTAGTTATTCTAAACATTTCTAACAATTGGTATCAGAGCTTAGTGCTTACAAAGAAAATTTTGAAGGTACTTAAAGTTGAAGATCATGACCAATAAGAGAGATGTACCCAAGTTGAACAAGGAGAACTTTCCTACATGGAAAACCTTGATGAAGTTGCACATGTCCAGTATCAAGGATGCTACTACCAATTTTATGGATAATGAATATGTAAAGATAAAAACCATTCCTCTAACTATTGAACAACTAAAATAGAAGCTAGAAAACAACCAATAAATTTGGAGATTTCCTCAACCCTTAATTATGCTGAGTTTTATTACCTAAAAGAATATTATAGTGAAAAGAAGACATGGGACATATTGAAGACCATATATGAACGTGATGAAAATGTTCTAAGAGAAAAATTAGAAAGCATGAGAGATAAATTTGATGACATGATAATGATGGAAGATGAGAACATATTACAATACTCAACAAGAGTTAAAAAGGTTGTTAATTCTATTAAAGGTGCAAATAGAGACATTGAAGATGAAACATTAACAAGGTATTGAAGAATCTACTCTCTATCTATGCCATTAGAGTCTATGTAATCCAAGAATAGAGATGCACATTAGGTAAAAATTTGACCTTAGAAGGTTTAATCTCTATACTTACTTCTTTTGAGGTGTCTAACTTTGATGACTACACACCTACTGCTAGTGAATCTACTTTCAACTCACAACATTCTTAGCAAGAAGAAAGGAAAAAATATGTAGAGTGAAAGTGATACTTCTAATGATGAGATTAATGAACTTGAATCCCTCATTTCAAAAAGGTTTGGAAGAGGAAAAGGTAAATACAAATCTAAATTACCTATCATTTTCTTTTCATGCAACAAAGTTAGCCATATTGCTACTAGATGTCCTAACAAAGATGATAAGGATGAAAGTAAGGAAAGAAAGTATAAAGGAAGAAGAGATGAAAAATACTAAAAGAAAAGAAAGGATAATAGAGGTAAGAAATCTTGTTATATTTTTGAATAAAAGATTGATAATGAATATGAGAGTATTAATTATGAAGTTGTCTATTTTTTTATGAAAGAAGATTCTGATGAAGATGAGAAAAATGCATTAATTTCTTATGTGACCAAAAGTGATAGATGGATAACTAATAGTGAATTTTCTAATCATATGAATGGTGATAAAGATTAATTTTGAGATATTGGTCCATACAATGGTGGATGTCTTAAATTTGGTTATAATATCCCATGTGTTATAAAAGCTAAAGGTATTATTAAACTAACTGATAAGATAACATGTGACAATATTTACTAGGTTGAATAACTTAACTACAATTTTTGAGTGTTTCATAGTTGAAATCATCAATTTATAGAGTTAAATTTTACAATAGAAAGGCCAAGTTACATGATGGTGATGGTAAGCTAATTGGAACTAGTGAGAAGACAAGAGGTTACTTATTCTATCTAGACCTATCAAATGAGACATGTTTGTTTGCATAAGAAGAATATGTTGGGTTATGGCATAAAAGATTATGTCATGTGAACTTTGAAAATTTGTTGAACATTAGTAAGATGAAGAAAGTAAGAAGGTTTCCTAAACTAAAGAAGCCTTACAATGCTATGTGTAAATAGTGTCAATTGGGAAAGATGACTAAGCCTAGTTTCAAGGGAAAAACATATATTACTAATGATATTTTGGAATTGGTTCATACTGAAATACGTGGACCCATTGGTGTTCAAATTTACTATGGAGATCAATTTTTCATTCTATTTATGGATGAATACTCTAGTCTCTTAAAGTTAAATCTGATGCTTTTTAGTTATTTAAGTGGTATTTAGCTAGGGTTGAAAAAGAAATAGGGAAGATTCTAAATTTTTTGAGATTTGATAGAGGTGGTGAATTCATTTCACATGAGTTTAATATATTCTACAATGACAAGGGAATCAAAAGAAAAATTTTTGCACCAAGGACCCCTCCTCAAAATGGAATAGTTGAAAGGAGAAACAAATCAATAATGGACTGTGTAAGAACATTAATTATGGAGAAGAAGGTATCACAAAAATATTGGAGAGAAGTAGTTAGTACTCCCATTTATACCTTAAATAGAGTACAAGTCTAGAAAGGTAAAAATTCTACAAGTTTTGAGCTATGGTATGGTTATGCTCCTAATGTTAAATATTTCAAAATATTTGGTAGCTAATGCTATATACTGAAAGATAATAAGAATGGAAATCTTGATACAAAAATTGATGAAGGAATATTCCTAGGTTATTCCACTAAAAGAAAATCTTATAAGTGTTTAAATTCTAACAATAAAAAAGTTGTGGAAAGTGCAAATGTGAGAGAGTTGATGAGTTTGTAGAAAGAAGTGACACTTCATGTAATGAAGAAATTGAAGACTATAATAAATTCATCTATTTTAATGATGATTCTCCCAACACTTAAAGTGAATAGACAAGTCAACTTGCAAGTTCCCAGCAGAGAGGAAATGATGGAATGGAAATGCAAATTTTCAAGTAGAAAAGAGTAGGTGCCAATGTTAATCTTTGGAAAGTGAGTGTCAACACACTTAAGCCATTTAATTAGTTCATGTTGAACTAATAGAACAAATTGAGTCATAGTGAGTTCCAATTCACTCATATGCCAAGTCACTCAAGTGCCAAGCAAATAGTATATGTTGATTGATACAGGAGCTGAGTAAATAGTGGATGCCTGATGCAGGAGCATCTTGGCCATTGCGTTATCTCATTGATGTTGTTAAAAAAATTATCGAGTGCTAGTAAAATTTTAGTCATTGCCAAGTTGAAGTTATCCCACATCATGTTACTAGTTGGAGTTGTGTGTTATCCCACTTATTGTACCAATTTCAACTAATCGATCCTTTAAGTGTTGATTTGGTCAATTGTAGGGTTTGTTGAGTTGTAGTGTTTTCCAAGTTGCAATGTGTGCCAAGTTTTCCTTCATGTACCAAGTGTTCCTTCATGTGTTGAGTGTTCCTTCATGTTCTGAGTGTTCCTATTGGTGTCAAGTGTTACTATTGGTGTCAAGTTTTCTATATGTGTCGAGTGCTAGTATTAGTTTTCTATGATTATTCCTATTTTGGGCTAACTTGGCATGTATTTAATTTCATGATAGGTATTTAATATTTGTTGAGAGTTGACTTGTGGCTTTTCTTATTCTAGAATCTTTTGTAAGCCATTTTGAAAAGCATTTAAGGGGATCTTGGGCAGAGTCTTCATCATAATTTAGGGATAAGAGAAGTTTGGGTAGAGGAGTCTTAGGTGGAGTAGCTTGGAGGTAAAAGTTCATATTTGAATAAGGAGATTTTTTCTTCTTTGAAAGATGTATTTTTCTTTGTAATGGACATAACCTAGAAGGCCATATAGCTAGGCATGTTGGATGTAAAATTCTTGATTGAAATATATGAAATATTGTCTCTCTAGATTTGAATCTTGCTCTTGTTCATTTTTTGATGTGTGTTTGTTTTCTTATTTTCTAGATCATCTCATTTTGGGGTACATTTGGATTAGCGTTATGTCAAAATTTAGATCAACATCATTTTATTGGCACTCAAAAATGTATGTAACAACATCAACGAGATAATGCAATGGCCAAGATGCTCCTGCATCAAACTCTCCAGGTAAGTATAAAAATGTGTCCCACATTTTTCTTCCAAAATAAAATTCTATACTTAGCTTCATCTTCATAAAAGGTTTCCACTTCATCAAAGAAAAGAGATCAAATCTGAAAATCAATCATCTATGCTTCATCCATTCAAAAATCAAAATCTCATCCAACTAATCAACATACAAACTCAAATAAAAATCACAATGCTCCATCTATAATTTATCATTTTCATGATCAATTTGGTGCATTTGGCATGGAAATTTTAGAGCACTTGTTCGTCAATGATACAGTTGCTATTGGTGATGAGTTATATGTTGTAGAGCATCTTGTCATGACCAATGAGATTTTTGTTTTTGTGAGTTTAGCATGTGTTGATAGAATTCTACATATTGTTGTTGATGCAGAGTTTTTTGCTACTAGTGTGGATTCACTAGTTGCTAATGTGGAAAGGGGTTTTTTAATGAAGCATTAAGTTGACTTTGTTCCTAGGAGTGACCATGCTGATTAGATAGTTGAGATTTTAGTTTTGATAGAGTGATGCAAATGTGGATGATGAGTAGATCTATAACTAAGTAATGAACAAATTAGTGTAATTTGGTATTAGATCTTCAAAGGATAGATGATCTAGATTAGTGCTATGTCAAATGGTATCAAATCTTAGTTGTTCCTAAGTGTACAAGTAGATTGTTGAAGTGTGAGGTAGTTTGTACTAGGACCTTGATTGGGAAAAGTTTATTAGAGAAGGGTTTTGATTTCAAAAGTCCTAACTAGTTGATGATTTGGTGTAGGATGGTAGATCTGTGGATTTGGCTTGCACTTGCAGAGGACTTGTCATTCCTTTTTTATTTGTATGTGTAAAGATGGTTTGTGGAAGGAGAAATATCAATCCAAAAGTATTTTACATGTTGAGGAAACTTGCAGCTAGAGTAGAAGCTATTAAATTAGCACAAAATCATGGAAGACATCTCAATGATGTTGAGAGCAATGAGTATGATTCTTTTTGGGATGATTTACATGAAAGGATTGTGTTGGATACAATTAATCAATTGTGTGTTATCTTTGATGTTACAAAAATGTCATATCATTGATAGTTAGTGCATGCCAAGATTGCTCGGATAGTGAACATAGTTTTTCATGTCTACCAAGCATTCCTATGTAGAAGAAAGTGTCTACCAAGTTCACTTGGGTGTTAAAGGAATTTAGGCAAAAAAAGATTGTTAATCGAGCTTGCTTATATAATGAAGGAAAGTTGGATGGAATCAAGTGTTGACTAACCTCACTTAGTTACCAAAGGATTTTTTCAAGTTTGTAGTGTTAACCGAGCTTCTATTAGGGAACACAAGAAATTGCTTCAGAATTAGTTTCTACCAAGCTGGGTCAGCTAATGAAGGATTTTCTTATTTTGGCATATGAAGCTTAATTATTTTATCTATTGGTTCTAGCTAACTATGGTGATGAATATTAGTTATTATAAAGTGTATTTGAGTTGACTTGACAATATGAAATGTATAATTAAAAGCTCAAGTTGTGTTTTCAATGTGTGCAAGTTGTATTGAATGAATTGCAAGAGATGAAGAGAGGAAGTGAATTTGAAGGATAAGAAGAATATCCTTATGGAGCAGAAAAGCTATATTTGATTAGGAAGAATCAAGTACAAGCTAGAATAGATATTTTTAATTAACAAATTAATTGCATCCAAATTTGGTCATTTCATTGTTACTCTCTAACCATTGTAGCAGTGATATAAATCTCTTAACAGAGTTGGTTTAATGGCCATTTGTAAATCCTCTAACAAGGTGATAGTTCCATTGAATTGTCTAAAGACCTTTCATAAGGCCACTCCTAAAAATTTTATTAAATCCTTTAACATGGTCACACCTAATAATGTGTTTTTTAACCTTTAATAAGGTTGGCTCTTAACAGGGCTCACTTTAGAAAAGTGAAAAATGGTAACTAGTTACAATTGGTTGTTTTTCGCAAATTGGGTTTCCACAGTAAATCTTGGTGTCAAATGAGTTCATGATATTTTCTCTTATATTTGTAACTAAGTTAATGTAATAATCATAGATAACATCTAAAGTTTGTATGTTAAGCATTTACCAAGATCTTTTAGTTATTACCAAGTTATAGCATTTTGTATGTGTTTATCGAGCTTTAGTAGTAATCAATTTTTATAATCTATTTTGACATCTAAGGGATCTAGGATTCATTTTATTAGTAATTGATTCACCCCTCCCCTCTTAGTTACTCCTCTTATATTTCCAACAATCGGTATCATAGCTTTTGGTGCTTGCAAAGAAGGTTTTTAAGGACCTAAGCTAAAGATCGAGATGTGTTACAAAAGAGAGATTCCCAAATTGAATAGAGACAATTTTGAAGCATGGCAAGGACTTATGAGGATACATCTAGCTACCATCAATCATTCAAGTTGCAAGTATCTTGATACTAAATACAAAATTCCCACAAGAAAATTATCAGTTGAAGATATTGCTAAGAAGAAGAACCATAACATCATGATGATTGATATTGCATTTGCTCTTAGTTATGTTGAATTTGATGATGTAAAATACTATCAAATTGTTCACGAAATGTGGACCAAACTGAAGGATATCTATGGAGGAGATGACAATGTAAGAAGAGCCAAAGTAAAAAGTCTTAGAGGATAATTTCACCAAATGAGAATGAGAGAAGATGAAAACATTGCAAAATACGTGGAAAGAATCAAGGCCAATGTAAGTACAATCAAAGCATCTAGAGGAGACATCAAAGTGGAAACTATTGTAAGTAAGGTACTTAGAACTCTTCTTCCTATTTATGCAATTGGAGTATCTACTATTTAAGAAAAGAGGTGTGATCCAAATAACAAAATAGGATTGGATGCTCTAGTAGGAAGACTGACAGCTTTTGAACTAGATAACTTTGTTAACTATGTTCCTGTTTCAAAGAATATTGAATTTGCATTTGAAGCCAAACTCGCACTTAAGGAAAAGGTCAAGAAATCAAAAGCCAATCAATTGGGAATTGAGGAAGAAACTAAAGAAAGTTTTAATAGTAATCTTGAAAATTGGGAAGCTTTACTTGCAATAAAATATTCCAAAGGCAGAGGTAAATACAAAGGTAAAATTTCTCTAATTTGTCTTTCTTGTGAACAAGTTGTTCATATTGCTGCTAAGTGTCCAAACAAAGAAACAAAGGATGAGAAGAAAAATCATAAGTACAAAGGCAAGAAGTAATTCAAAAGTCACAAAGGCTACAAGGAAAAATGTAAGAAAACTTGTTTTATGGATAAAGATTTTGACAATAGTGAAGATGAAATGGTGTATATTTCTATAAAAGATGAATCTAATGATGAGGAAGATAAGATGACACTTATCTCTCATATTATAAAAAATGATACATGGATTATAGATAGTGGATGTTCACACCATATGACTCGAGATAAAAAAAAATTGAACATTTTGAATACTATGATGGAGGTAGTGTAAGGTTTGGAAACAATGAACCCTGTTGCATAAAGGGAAAAGGTAGTATTTCCTTAACCAATAAACTTATATGTAATAATTCCTATTGGGTTGAAGGACTAAAGCATAACCTACTGAATGTGGCACTGTTGAAAAGAATTAGATTGAAGGTAGAATTCATGAATGGCAAGGCAAGATTTTTGGATGGAAAAGGAAATTTGGTTGGATTAGGCAAGCAAACAAAAGGCAATCTATTTTATCTTGATCTTGGTGAAGACTCATGTTTCATTGCTCAAGTAGAAGAAAGTTGGTTATAGCACAGAAGACTATGGCATGTAAACTTTGATAATATGGTCAAGATAAGAAAACTCTAAAGAGTAAGAGGTATTCCTAGGTTAAAGAAACTTGATGTTGGCTTGTGTAAAAATTGCCAAATTGGTAAAATGAGAAAGACTAGTTTTAAGAGAAAAAACTATCAGTCAGAAGAAGTATTAGAAATTGTACATATTGACTTTTGTGAACCCATTGGAATAGAAACTTATAGTGGAGACAAAATTTTCATTCTTTTTGTTGATGATTATTCTAGAATGATGAATGTGATGTATCTAAAAGAAAAATCAAAAGCTTTTCAAAAATTCAAATGGTATCTGGCCAGAGTAGAAAAGAAAATTAGAAAAATCTTGAAATTCTTAAGATCAGACAGAGGTGGTGAATTCATTTCCAATAAATTCAATAATTTCTACATCGAAAGAGGAATTAAAAGACAAGTATAAGCTCTTGGTACACCTCAGTAGAATGGTATAGTTGAAAGAAGAAATAGATCTATCATGGATTGTGTACGAACATTAATGATTGAAAAGAATGTTGCTCTCAAATACTAGAAGGAAGCTATTAGTACTATAATTCATACTTTGAACATAGTAGAATTGAAGAAAGATTCAAACAAAACCCCTTTCTAGCTATGGTATGGCTACAAACCCAATGTAAGTTATTTAAAAGTATTTGGCAGCAAATGTTATATCTTGAAAGAATCTAGAAAGGGAAAATTTGATGTAAAAGGTGATGAAGATATGTTCCTAGGATATTCCTATAGAAGTAAAGCATACAAACGTTTGAATTTGTCCACTCACAAGATCATAGAAAGTCACAAGTGAGAATAGATGAATTTGTAGAAAAGGTTGAAGAAGAAAGAAAACAAGAGCTAAAGGATTATAGAAGATTTGTATATTATGAACTTGATACCCTACCAAATCTATCAGAAAGAAAGGAAGCCTCATCTCCAAAGTCCCCAAAATCTCTAACTATTATTAAGAAACTGAGTCATACAGACCAGAGCCACATTCAGATGCTACTGAGCTAGCTCAAGCCAAGTTTGATGAAATCGAGCCATAGATAGAAGGACCCAAGCTTGAAGTTGAAGTTTAGAATGAAGATAGTGGAATTCATCCAAAGCTCAAATAACCTATTCTAGCAAGATATGTTAGAAGGCATCATGCACCTAATCAGATCAATGGAGACAAATTAGATGGAACATTGACAAGAAGAAAATTAAAAGGTACATGTTTACTTGCTAAATTTGAACCTAGAAATATTAAAGATGCTCTAGAAAATGAAAGTTGGATTGAGGCTATGAATGAAGAGATAGAATAGATAGAAAAGAACAATACTTGGACTCTTGTTCCTAGGCCTAAGAATAAAAATATAATTGGCACAAAGTGGGTATTCAAAAATAAGCTGAATGAAGATGGAAAAGTATCTAGAAATAAAGCAAGATTGGTACGTAAAGGTTATTCTCAAGAAGAAGGTATTGATTATGGGAAAAAAATTTCCCCTATTGAAAGATTAGAAGGTGTTAGGACTCTACTTGCATATGTAGCTTATAGAAGATTCAAAGTATATTAGACAAATGTTAAATCTACATTCTTAAATAGAATTCTTGATGAGGAAGTCTACATTAAACAACCAAAAGGTTTTGTAGATCCCAACAAAAGAGACATGGTTTGCAAATTGCACAAAGCACTATATGGTCTTAAAAAAGCTCCTAGAGCCTAGTATGAAAGACTAGATAACTATTTGATCCAAAAAAAAAATTCAAACAAATGAGAACACTAGTCTATATATCAAGGAAGGACCAAACAATAAAATTGTGTTGGTAGAAATATTTGTTGCAGAAACCTTGTTTATAGGAAATGATGACTTATGTAAAGCATTTTATGAAGAAATAAGTAAAGAATTTGAGATGTCCATGTTTGGTGAAATAAAATTATTTGTTGGATTATAGATACATCAAAACAAAAATGGTATCTACATCACTCAATCTAAGTATATCAAGGAGATATTAAAGAAATTTGAAATGGAAGAGTCAAGACTAGTTGGAACTATCATGTCTATTGGACATAAGCTTTCTAAAAAGGATGACCCCAAAGAAGTAGATCAAACCCTATAGAGATCAATGATTGGAAAAATACAATATGTGGTACATAAAATGCCTAACATTGCCTTGGTAGTTGGGATAGTGACAGGATTCTTAGCAAATCCCAGAGAAAACCATATGATGGCAATCAAAAGAATCATGAGATATCTAAAAGGAACCAAAGACTATGGCTTATGGTACAAACTTGGAAGCAATCTAGACTTAAAGGTGTTTACTGATGCTAATTGGGTAGGTAGTCTTGATGATAGAAAAAGCACTAGTGATGGAGCATTCTTCCTTGGTAAAAGACTAATGTCTTGGACAAGAAAAAAGCACAATTATATATCTCAATCCACAGCAAAGGCAAAGTATGTGGTAGCAATAGTCAATTGTTCTAACATTATTTGTTTCAAACAAATATTAAAAGGAATGAAGGTAGAAATCAAAGATCAAGTGGTCATATATTGTGATAACACAAGTGCAATCAATATATCAAATAACCTAGTGATGCATTGCAAAACAAATCACATTGCTATAAAATATCACTTCTTAAGAGAATTAGTACAAGACAAAGAAGTCACATTAGAATATGTGAATACAAAAAAATAGATTGTAGACATATTTACCAAACCATTACCTAAGGATGCATTATTGTATCTAAGAGGTAAGCTAGGGGTCATTCCCCTCTCTGTGAAGCTCACTAAATAAAGTTTAGTGATGCATCAACTAGAACTAAGTTGAATATTAGTAAGTTGATGTAGTATTTCCAAGGGCACACTACAAATGAATTAATACTCAAGGTAAATTGATACTAATTAGAACTTTTATGTTTGGCATGTGTTGTCAAAGAGGGAGAAGTTTACTATCATAAATTTTGTTATTTCATAGAGGGAGAAGTTCTCTAAAGTAAGAAATTAAAGAGGGAAAAAAAATTTAATAGGACATAGTTGAAGAACTCATACTGATAGAAGGATTCTTGTTCTCAAAATTTCATTATGCTATGACATGTTGTATTTCCATCAAGATTGTTGAATACAATTAATGAATTGTGTGTTGTCTTTGATGTTACACAAATGACATATCATTGATATTTAGTGCATGTCAAGTTCACTCAGATAGTGAAGATAGTTTTTCATGTCTACTGAGTATTCCTATGTAGAAGACAATGTCTACCAAGTTCACTGAGGTGTCGAAGGAATTCAAGTAGAAAAAAGATTGTTAATCAAGCTCACTCGATTAATGAAGGAAAGTTGGATGGAATCAAGTGTTGATTGAGCTCACTTGGTTGCCAAAGAATTTTTTCAATTTCATAGTGTTAACCGAGCTTCTATTAGCTAACATAGGAAATCAGTTTAGAATTAGTTTCTATCAAGTTGGGTCAGCTAACAAAAGATTTTCTTATTTTGGCATATGAAGCTTAATTATTTTATCTATTGGTTCTAGCTAACTATGGTGATGAATATGAGTTATTCTAAAGTGTATTTGAGCTGAATTGACAATATGAAAGGTATAATTAAAAGGTCAATTTTTTTTTTCAATGTGTGCAAGTTGTATTGAATGAATTCAAAGAGATGAAGAGAGGAAGCTAATTTGAAGGATAAGCAGAATATCCTTGTGGAGTAGAAAAGCTATATTCAATCAAGAAGGATCAAGTACAAGCAAGAATAGAGATATGTAATTAGAAAATTAGTTGCATCCAAATCAAGTCATTTCATTGTTACTTTCTAGCCACTATAGCAGTGATATAAATCTCTTAATAAAGTTGGTTTAATAGCCATTTGTAAATCCTCTAATAAGGTGGTAGTTCCATTGAATTGTCTAAAGACCTCTAATAAGACCACTCCTAATAGGTTGATTAAATCCTTTAATAGGGTCACACCTAACAGTGTGTTTTGTAACCTTTAATAGGGTTGGCTCCTAGCAGGTCTCACTTTAGAAGAGTGAAAAATAGTAACTAGTTACAATTGGTAGTTTTTCCCAAATTGGGTTTCCACATTAAATCCTAGTGTCAAATGTGTTCATCATATTTTATTTTATTTTTATAACTAAGTTAAATTAATAATCACTGATAACATCTAAAGTTTGTATGTTAAGCATTTACTGAGCTCTTTCAGTTATTACTGAGTTATTACATTCTATATGTGTTTACTGACGCTTTGGTAGTAATCAATTTTCATAATCTATCTTGACATCTAAGGGATCTAGGATTTATTTTAGTAGTAACTAATTCACCCCTCCCCTCTCAATTACTCCTCTTATATTTCCAACAGATTGATGATCTAGAAACATTTGATTTGAGTTGGAATCTAAGGGATAGAAGGAAGGCTTGTTGGCCAATTAAAGAGATTATGAAGAGAAGAAGACAAGTTTTGGAAGTACATAATGATTTTTCTAAAATGGAGGAAGTATCTTTTGGTTTTCATGAGAAGATGGATAGATCTGACATGGAAATTCTAGAGCATCTTGTTGTGCACAATGAGATTATTGAAGAGGAAATTTTCACTTATGTTGGAAAGGAATTGGATGTTATTATACCAAATGATGTTAATATTGGAATGTATGTAATTGAGGAATTATCTATTGTTGTCATTGCTGATCTGGAGTTATATGTTCATTCTATTATGAATGATGTTGATCTAGATGTTGGTTCTAGTAAGAAGATGGATTTACTTGCTAGTAATATGGTTAAGGGTTTCAAATGCATTATTGATGTGGATTTACATGATATTGTTATTGTTGATATGAATATGAACTCATATGTTGCTACTGAGATGTTGAAGGATACAAATGTTGTTACTAATGTGGATTTCTATGATGTTCTTGATCTATATGCTATTGGAAGAATGTGTGTGTGTGTGTGTGTGTGTGTGTTGTTATGAGTATGGATGATATATTGTTATTTTTTCTTGTTGTTGATATGAATTCATTTACAATTGAGGATTCTTATATTATGTATAGAATTTTGTTTTGGACATATTTTTCTAATTACTTGGGGAGTCTAATGCAAGAGCATTTGAGGTCTTTTCTATTTACCCTAGTAGTCTAATGCAAGAGCATCCTGGCCATCATGTTATCCCACTAATGCTATTATAGACATTACCAAGTACTAGTAAAATTTTAGTCATTTCTAAGTTGAAGTTATCCCACATCATGTTAACAGTTAGGGTTTCATCTTATCCTACTTATTTTGCCAATTTTGACTGAGAGATCCTTCAAGTGCCGAGTTGGTTAGTTGTAGTTTTTGTCAAGTTGCAGTGTTTTTTGAGTTGCAATGTGTGCCAAGTGTTCCTTTATATGCCAAGTGTTTCTTCATGTGCTAAGTGTTCCTATTGGTGTCAAGTGTTCCTTCATGTGCTGAGTGTTCCTGTTGGTGCCAATTTTTCCTATATGTGTCAAGTGCTAGTATTAGTTTTCATTGATTATTTCTAGTTTGGGCTGACCTAGCACGTATTTAATTTTATGATGGGTATTTAATATTTGTTGAGAGTAAACTTGTTGCTTTTCTTGTTCTAGAATCTTCTGTAAGAAATTTTGGAGGGTATTTAAGGGGATCTTGGGTAGAGTCTTAATCATAATTCAAGGATAAGAGAAGTTTAGTTAGAGGATTCTTAAGTGGAGTAGCTTGGAGGTAAAATTTTGTATTTGAATCAAGAGATCTATTCTTCTTTGAAAGATGTATTCTTTTTTATAATGGCCATAACCTAGAAGATTGTACAACTGAGCATGTTGGATGTAAACTTCTTGATTGAAATATATGAAATATTGTCTCTCTAGATCTGAATCTCACTCCTCTTGTTCATTTTCTGCTATGTGTTTATTTTCTAGTTTTCTAGATCACCTCATTTTGGGGTACATCCATATTAGCGTTGCATCAATGTTGTGCGATACATGTGCCAAGTCACAACAACTAGATTAGTGTATGTTGAGCATTAGAGACTTTAGATTCCAAGTAAGACAATTTTGACATATTTGTTTGTAAAGGCACAAATAACTATGTAAACTATTTTTGAGCTAACTTAAGATTGAATTTTGATATTTTGGAGTTAAGGACAAATCTCTAGTTGGATTCCCCAAGAAATTACATTCAAACAATTATAAAATAGGAAGGATTAAGTAAGAAAATGGATGAATCTTAGTTGTAGAGTCATACCTAACCCTATGACACCATAGTCTTCTTAAGGAGGAAAAATCCTAAAATTTCTATGAGTATGTAAGAGTGTTGAAGGAGCTAAAAGGAGAAGTTTGCATGTGCAAATAGAGCATTCATGGTGGCTTAGAAGTTATGAAATGAAACTATATTGCAAAATTAGTTAGAGTAGAATAGAGGATAGAGAAAGGGATACAACAAAGAGACATCTAGTCAAGAAGGATCAAGATAACATTATTTGGAGGTAATTTTTTATCAAGCAATCAAGTACTACCCACAAGATGTATGCCGAGACATTCTAATAATTAATTTTAGTCAAAATATCTTAACAAAGTAGTCCTAACAAACTATATGAAATCCTTTAATAGGGTGCTTACTTAGTTGTAAGTTAAAGTCCTTTAACTAGGCACACTTCTAACAGGGTGTTGAGATTTTCTAACAAGGTGAGACCTAATAGTCTTTGTAAGACTTTAAAAGGGTAGACCTTTCATAGGGTAGATCATGTTTTATGGTCAAAACATTTTAACCTTCATTGGATACACTTTATTGCTATAGTAGTAAAGATTTGTGGGTGTCATCCCTACCCTAGTTTTACCTTCTCACTTGGAGGGTTTCTAGGTAATCATATCTGGTGTCATATGTGTGATTACTTATTTGTGTTTACATGATTTAGATAAATATGCTTTATATATTATTCATTAAATATATGAGATGGATGTGTGGTGAAAGTGTTATGGGTCCAAGTTTAAACTACTAATTCACCCCCCCTCTAAAATGTTTACCTTTCCTATTGTAATTCCAACAATTGGAATTAGAGCTTTGTTCTCTAAAAGAGAAGCATTGTAACTTTAAGGAAAGATCTTGAAATGGAAATCCACAAATTGTGAAAGATTATTGAGAAAGAGAGAATTCAGATATAACTCATTCTCCATCAATTGGATGAAGAAAGAGAAGAACTAAAGAAGTCCTTAAAGAGAAGGAAATAAATTTCTATTGTAAAAAATGACACACAATATAAAGAGATTAACACTACCCAGCTATTTACCAATGGTGAATTCAAAAGTACCAAGTTGTGAATTTGATAAAGGAAAAGGCAAGACAAATGTTGAACACATCAAAGATGAGATGAATAAGACATGGAAAAAGAAAGGTGATTGTAGCACATCCAATGGAGAAGGGATCACTTCACCCAATGGGTCAAGTGATTACACCTCATCAAACTAGGCAATCAAAAAGTATGTGGGATTGATGTTTAAAAGTTACATCATACATCAGTTCCAAAAGGTTCTAGTATTGAAAGGACTATATTAGCATAAACAAAGATGCAAGATGTTGTTAGGAATTCAAGATAAAAATTTGAGTTTTTTATATTGTTGTCAAGAATGAAAAATTTCCTATGTGTGTCAAGTGGAATGTTAGAAGATGTCGAGATATTACACTAATTAGTTGATTCCAAGATCACAATGGTTGTCGGGTAATGAAAATGTCAATCGATGTTGAGTGAGCCTAAAATTGGTTAATGTTGAGCATACAATTGTGTAAGCACTCAACATTAATTGCAGGGTTTTAAAAGGGTATTTGATCAATGTTTAGCTCATTTTTCATTATTTCAAATTCAAGAAAGAGTGAGAAGAGAAAAAGGTGATCTAGAAATCCATTCCAAGTAGTTGCAAAAGATTCTAGTTGCAATTTCACACCAATTCATCAAATTTCATAAGGTATTTATCAAGAGTCAAGCTTTGCAATTTAAATTTTGTAAACCCTAGTTTTGCATTATGGCATCAAGTGCAAAGAATGTAGAGGGAAAGGAAGTTTTGAATGTTTAATTAGTAACTAATGAAGTTAAGCAGTCCATTTTCAAAGCTATGCCTAATATTGCTTATAAGCAAGACCCTTCTAGAGAATTATTGATGATTCCACTAAAAATAATAATGGTACAAGATGTGAGAAAATGCTACAACTATAAGATAGGAAACATTGGGGATATAGAAATTAGGGAAGAATACAACAAACTTTGCATGATAATGGTGTTTATAAAGAAGAGTTCAAAATTGTTGAGAGGAAGTGATTAACACAAGCCCTAGATTTTTTGAATGTATTCAAGACAGAGTGGATTAGGATAGTGCTTAGCTACATTCATGATGATTCAATATGGCTGGAAAATGGACCTATCAAAATTACTAAGAGAATAATCCATAGGGTTACTAGTTACCCAACACTAGATCAGCCTAAGACACTAAGAAGTGATTGAAAGGAAGTAATTTGAAAAGAATACTGGAGCTATCTACAATGAGAGAGGCATGACAATAGACACAATCACTAATCCTCTAATAAATTTTTTTGTAAGGGTTATATCACACAAGTTATATCAATCTATTAGATTGAATAGTGTGCCATGTGTAGCTTTGGATGTTGGTTACAATATTGTCAAGAAAGATCATACATATGATCTAGCAGAGCTACAATTGCAACAATTAATGAAGAATCTTGGAGAAATAAGGAAAACTAAGAGTGAACAATGAAAATTTGGCTCTATATTGATTTTTATATTCTTTTATGTACAAAACACATTCCCCTCATTTGGCATTGTGGGATGGAAAACAAATAGATCAGTAGTTGTACAAATTGGTGAGTATATTGAGCAATTAGGAGAGAATTTTGAATCTTTGATGACAAGTTATTTTGAAGACTTCAAGAAGTCAATGAAGGAAAGATTGAGAATACTAGTATCTTTAGTTGAGAAACACTATAATGATGAATGCTTTCTTGTGGATGTTGATTAAAAATTTGTATAAGTTGTTACACCAAGGGTAAGATGGTTGAGACCCTTAGGTTATGAAATAAATGTGGATGAAGCCTTTGTAGCTATAACAAATTTACTAGTAGAAGAGGTAGATAAAAATACAAAAGTATTTAGAAATTATGAGATGGTAAAGTCCAAGATTACCAAGGAATTGAAGACTACTTCAAATTTGAAGAGAAAGGAGAAAATAGTGAAGAATTTGAAAGCTAATTTTGGAGAGGGTGTCGAGGAGGAAGAATAAACCCAAGCACAAACATGTCTAGCTTTGATACAAGTTATAGGAGAAGACCAAGAAGAGGACACTGAAGGTCTCAAGGGAGAAGAAGTTGAGTAAGAACCTATTCCTACTGAGCCAAAGAAAAGGAAGGCTGAGGCACAACCTATGGTAAGGACTAAGAAATTTGTCAAACCAAGTCAGCCCAAGCCCATTGCAACTACTACAAGAGACAACACACATGTAGCTACACAAAAGGCCAAGGAAAAGACCAAAAAGGTAGAGTAAGGAGGTGAAGAGAAGAAGAGACTAAGAAGGAAGTATGGTCCACAAGTAGATTTTAATGAAGAGAAAATAGAATTAGATGACATCAACCAATTCAAGGTGTTGAGTCACAATCCTCTTTTAGATCTTGAAAATCTATGTGAAAATGTTAAGAATAATATAGACCTATCAAAATTTAGTCATGTTTATTTTGATAAATTGGGTAAAGTGAAGAAAAACCAAGTGGAGGAAGCCATATATGCTATGATATAAAAATACAAGACAACCCTAGTAGAACTTTCCAACTCTATTCCTAAGAGTTTATATGATAGAGTTAAGAAGAAATGACACTATTGTCTGGAATTGGAGAAACAAATTAGAGAAACATCTTTAGCCCAAGTGATGCCTAAATTAACTAAGACACAAATTTCTAAGGCTATAAAGAAGTATATAGTTAGGTTTGTACCTAAATATAGAGCCTTTAGCATTTTGAAAAAAAATATTGAAGATGTAGTCAAGAAGACCACATAGATGTGGAAAGTGACATATGGGTTGACTACAACAAAGGAAGGTGAGGAAGAACCCATTGAGGTCAAGGATGATGAAGAAGATGATGAAAAATATAACATTGTTGAGGGAGGAACAAAAATTCAAATAGATGACAAGACAACATCTAAGTCAGAGCAACCAGAAGAATAGAGTGTGCAAGACACATAATTGTCGAGTGTCAATCTTCCACATGTCACAACTAAGACTATTGAAATAGTAACTGCAAGGATGTTTCTGATCTATCAGCTCAGAATATCAATCCCCTTTCTAAAGATGATTTGAAGAAGATATTAGATCAATCTACACTATAGGCCAAACTTTGTGATAATCCCATTTTGGTCAGTATGGATGAGCTACAAAAGTTAGTGACTAATTTTCAAGGGAAAAGGTGAATCCACAAGAATCACCTTCTATCATCCCTCTAATCATTAATGTACAACATTTTGTCCAAATGCTAGAAGATCCATGTAACAAGGTTGATAAAATTACCAAGATTGATACTATAGAGAAAAGCATAATGGAAACACATGTTGCTACTATAGAACAATAAGAAATAGGTCAAATAGACCTATCTACACCTATAAGACAAGGACAAGGTGAAATTCAAGTGATTATGGGAGAACAAGGAAAGCCTAAAGAGAGTGAGATGACACCACAACTAAAGGATTAAACTACCATCCAAGCCCTATTAAGCTTACTAGTATCTAGCACTCCATCAAGTCATACTCTTCAAAAGCTGAGCACAGATGCTACTCCATTGTAGATAATAGTGTTGAGCCCAAGTTCATCAAAGGATAAAAAATTAATTCAATTTGGAGAAGTGAGCCTTGATGAATAAATTTTTCTACCCAAGTATGATTATGATACCATAACTATAGAATAGATGGGCATACTTCAGTAAGCCCTAGAAAGGAAAAAGCATCAAGAAATGCTTAAGAGAGAACATAAGTAGAAGTAGGAACTATAAGATATTAAGGACATATTTTTAGATGCATTTAGTCTACCTACTCTTGATAAGACCAAGCCACTAATGGAACAATTGATAGACATAGTGGAAAAGGTCAGTGATGAAGATCTAGATACCAATGCTGAATTACTTGAATGGTCATAAAAGAAGTTTCAAAACAAAGTGAATAAGAAAATATCTTATGATATAGAACTAACACAAGTTATATTGGAAACTAACATTGAAGATGTAAAGAAGGTACTTGAGAACATATTCTCATTGTACACTAAACTATGAAATCTGTCACTATTCACCCAAGAGACTAGAAGTCACATTCTAGGTCTAGAGAGCCAAATTATTGCATTAGGTACAAAACTACCATTGAATCCAACTCAGAGTGAGAAGCATATTAGGGCATTACTTCAAACCCAGAGTCAGCTAGCTATATTGATAGTAAATGGGGCTAATATAATATCCAAACTAATTAACATCCAAGAAACTCTCACCCCTCATATGAAAATTTTGTACAAGGAACTAGGGTATGCTAAAAGCCTAATGAAGAAATACCACAATATTTCTACCTTAGATGGTCTAGTTCACCATGTTGCTAAGCTTGCAATCCAAATCAAGTCATTAGATGTTGCATGTGATAACTAGGATCTAGCCCTTAAGATAATATTAGATGTCCATAAACATTTTCAAGACAAACACTCAATAAGTATATAGCCCATTGACATAAGTGTTAAAAAGGGGGAGACATATTTTTGGGGGAGAAATAGAGCAAAGGGGGAGAATGAAGTAAGTGATATGTAAGGGAGCATCAAAATACAAGTATCTAATGAAAGAATATTAGCAAAATAGAGCATGAAGTCAAAGTGTATCAATAGAGACACATTTACTCAGAAGGAGTATAGAATTTTGGTTATAGAAAAGACCTATCAACTTAGGGGTAGTTATCAAATTTTAAGTTATACAAGTTATTAGAAACTTTTGATGTTTTGAAGTTTTGTATGTAAGCTAAGTTGAGATATGTTATGCTCATAAGATTAAAGATGATAATGTATACTCAAGTCAAAGGGGGAGATTTTTGAACTCAGATTGGTTTTGACAAGAGAGTGTCAACACACTTAAGCCATTTACTTAGTTCATACCAAACAAGTAGAACATGTCGAACACAACATGTAAATAATAGACCATGCCAAGTCATAGTGAGTGTTGAGTCACTCAAGTGTCAAGTAGATAGTATATGCCAAGTGATATAGGTGTCGATTCATAGTAGCTAGATTAGTGTATGCCAAGCATCAAAGACTTCAGATGCCAAGTAAGACAATTTTGACATATTTGTTTGTAAAGGCACAAACACTATGTAAACTAGTTTAAAGCCAACTTTAGATTGAATTTCAATATTTTTTAGGTAAGGATGAATCTCTAGCTAGATTCCCTATGCAATTACATGCAACCAATCAAAAAATAGGAACAATTAAATAGAAAGATGGATGAATCTTAGCTATAGATTCATACCTAACCCTAAGACACCATAGTCTTCTTAAGGAGGAAAAACCCTAAACTTTCTATGAGCATGTAAGAGTGTTGAAGGAGCTAAAAGGAGAAGTTTTCATGTGCAAATAGAGAATTCATGGTGGCTTAGAAGTTATGAAGTGAAACTACATTATAGAATTAGTTAGAGTAGAACAAAGGATATAGCAAAGAGACATCTGATCAAGAAGGATCAAGAAGACATTATTTGGAGGTAATATATTATCAAGAAATCAAGTGCTAACTATAGGATCTATGTTGAGACATTCTAATAGGTGATTTTAGTCAAATTCTCTTAACAGAGTAGTCCTAAAAGGATGTATGAAATCTTTTAACAAGGCACTTAGTTGTAAGTTAAAGTCCTTTAACTAGTCACACTTCTAATAGGGTGTTGAAATCTTCTAACAAGGTGAGACCTAATAGTCTTTGTAAGCCTTTAACAGGGCAGACCTTTCATAGGGTAGATCATGTTTCATGGTCAAAACATTGTAACCTTCATTAGATACACTTTATTGCTATAGATGTACAAATTTGTGGGTTTCATCCCCACCCCAGTTTTACCTTCTCACTTGGAGGGTTTCTAGGTAATCATATTTGGTGTGATATGTGTGATTACTTATTTGTGTTTGCATGACTTAGATATATATGCTTTATATATTATTCATTGGATGTATGAGATGGATGTGTGGTGAAAGTTTTATGGGTCCAAGTTTAAACTACTAATTCAACACCCCCCCTGCCCCTAGAAGTTTACCTTTCCTATTGTAATTCCAATAGCTGAGCAACAGACTAAAGATGTCAAGTCTTAGACAAGAAATATCAACCATTAGATAGAAAATGTAAAGCACGTAGAACCTAAACCAAAACTAAGAGAAGATGAACTTTAGATTAATTTTCAAGATGAATATATAAAATATCCAAGACAAAAACTACTCGTACTAGTAAAATATATGAGAAGACATCGTAAACTTAAAAAAATCATTGGCAATGATGAATCAAGTGTTATGACAAGAAGAAGACTCAAAGATAATACATTCTTACTTTCTGAGTTTGAACCCAATTCAATAAAGGATTCTTTAGGAAATGAAGATTAGATCCAAGAAATGAATGAAGAAATTGACTAGATTAAGAACAACAATACTTGGGGGTAAAAGCACAAACCTGTGTCACCTTTTATAAAGAAACATGATATCAAAATGTGACAGTTCAACATTAATGACAAAAAAAATGGTATTTGTGTTTAAATATGAAGATGATGTAAACTGATGAAATGTGTAGAATTGTATGAATTTTATGCCTATAATTTTTATAATTTTTTTGACTAAAAATTTATTCATTTTATTTTATTTTGAAGTCTCTTTTTTAACTATAAAAAATATAGGATGTAGTTCTTGTCAAACAAGTATGTGCAAATCATCTTTTTTTGTTTTGATTTGAAAATATTTTATAGATGACATGTATAGCTAGTGAATAAAAAAAGAAATAATTATTTTTTATGTATATTTTCTTTGTTATAAGTACTCAAGTTTGACCTTGTTAGAATCCAACAATTTTTTCCTCCCGTCAAAACTTTCCTATCAAATCTATACCTTCTTGAAAAAAAATTACAGATTCGTGAAGAGGATTCTTTCCTCTAGTGATAAATATAATTTTTTTTTTTTTTTGATATGGTTTACAATTTTTTTCATTTTTTGAGAGAGCATCTTCTAAAATGTTGAAATATTGACTTATAATATTTTGAGATTATGACATATTATAACTAATCAAAACACTCAAAAATTTATATAATGATGATATTGAATCTGAGATCTATAAAAGGGTATTTTTAGTTTTTGAAAATTGAGTTTTGATAGAGAAATGAGATTTGACCAAAACAGGTTTTTGTATCACAAATGGTGACACAGATTTGTGCTTTTACCCTTGGACCTTAGTGCCAAGACCTAAAGAAAAAATGTCATTGGGAAAAAAGTGGGTTTTCAGGAACAAGTTCAATGAGAATGCACAACTAACAAGAAACAAGGCAAAAATGGTATGAAAGAGTTATGCTCAAGAAGGAGTTGATTATGGAGAAAATTTTTCTCTAGTAGCAAGACTTAAAGGGGTCGAAACTTTGCTTGCATACTCAACCTACAAAAACTTCATATTATATCAAATAGATGTCAAATCTACATTTTTTAATGGTATACTAAAGGAAGAAATACACATTGAATAACCTAAAGGATTTTTTGATCCAACCAAGAAGAACATGGTATGTAAATTGAAAAAAAACCCTCTATGAATTGAAGCAATCCCTAAGTGTGTGGTATGAAAGATTACACAACTATTTGCTGAAGATTAGTTTTGAAAGGACAAATGATAATAGTAACCCATATTTGAAGAATACTAAGAAAAATGAAGTATTATTATCTATAATATTTGTTGATGATATTATATTTGGAGGAAGAAAAGCTTTATACAAATCATTTGTTGATGAAATGAAGAAGGAATTTGAAATGTCTACGTTTGGTGAAATCAAATTCTCTATTGGACTCTAAGTGTGTCAAATGAAGTTTGGTATTTTTATTACATAATCCAAATATATCAAGGAGATACTAAAGACTTGGTATGGAAGATTCTAGGCTAGTGAGTACACCTATGTTTACTAGACATAAGCTATCTAAAACTAAAGATTCTATTGATGTGAACCAAACCCTATACATATCCATGATTGGAAAATTATAATATGTTGTTTACAATAGGCTAGATATTGCTTTGGTAATTGTGATAGTTGCTATATTTTTAGAAAATATTAAAGAAAATCACATGATGGTAGTGAAAAGGATAATAAGATATCTAAAAGGTACAAAAGACTATGGATTGTATTACAAAAGGAATGATAAGGTTGAACCAATGATGTTTACTGACTTAGATTGGGTAGGAAATATTGATGACAAAAAAAGCATTAGTGGAGGTGCATTCTTTCTAGGAAATGGATTGGTGTCATGGACAAGTAAGAAGTAGAATTGTATTTCCCAATCTATAGCTAAATCCAAGTATGTGGCATCTATAGTGAGCTATTTAAATATTATGTGGATCAAAAAGTTACTGAAAGGTATGAAAGAAGAAGTCATAGATCTATTGGTTATCTATTTTAATAACAGAAGTTCTATCAACATTTCAAAGAATCCAATGATGCACACTAAGAAAAAGAAAATTGCGACCAAATATCACTACTTAAGTGAATTGGTTCATGAAAAAGAAGTGAAGCTAGAATATGTGAATACCAAGGAACATATTGCTGACATATTCACAAAACCCTTACCTAAAGATGCTCATGAATATTTTAGAGATAAACTAGGGTTGATTCCCTTAATCAAAGCTACTTAAGTAGGCAAGGTGCATTGCATCACATATACTAATCATAATATCATACATAGTGATGCAGTACAACACTACTTTAGGAAGTGCCTAAGGTAGATAATTTAGTACAATATAATAGATCAGTCATAGATAGATAAAAAATATAGCCAAACATGCTAAATCTACATAATTCATATGTATGAATATTTTGAAGCTGAGATGACTACACATCTTTGCAATTGTTTCCAAAGAGGGAGAGATTACTTAAGAGGGAGAACTTACTACAGAGAAAAATTCAAAAACTTACAGAAGGAGAGATTATAGAATGAGGGAGCAATTACTCCTAAGAAAAAATTTAGAGAGAGCAATTTAGAAAAGAAGAATCAGACTGTCAGTAACAAAATATTTTGGATTATATGGTAACCAAGCTATAATTAGTATTAAGATGTTTGAGATGTTGCCATCAATGCCAAAGGGGGATATTGTTGGAAATATATGATTGGAAAATTTGTTAATTTGTCATTGACGTCAAATCTATTGATGAGTGTAAGAATTTTCCTTAGGGAAAAATAACACCAAGATCAAGAGGCTCAAACAGTAGCACAAAAGTGGACCAAAGTATGATTAGTATAACAATGATAAGAATGCTCTCTATTGTATAATATACACTAGGAGTGCCTGTATATAAAGGCCTCTAAGATGCATCTAGAATGTCTACAAAATGAACTAGGAGATAAGCATGAAAACTAAGCACACATCTTCCATTGTGCATGAATGTACATGCATCAATGAGAGGATAAGTATGACAAGGTTTATCTCATGTACAGATTTTATAAACACCATGTGCTTAAATTAGATTACTAACTCTTGTGTTGTCAACATGGCAACTCAGATGAGTACACATACTCCTAGGTGACTAACTGATAAATAATAAAATAATGCATTAACCTAAGTAAAATTAAGTAAAGTGCAAATAGTGAATACTTATTTACATCAACAATGAGACATATTGCTACCCGATCTAAATGTCATAACTATTGGATTAGTGAAGATGATTTGAAACTTTTCTCATAACAATAGCACCTAGAGGAAAGGTTGATTTATAAAAAGGAAGTTACAATGGATATTTGATTAGATAGACATTGATAAAACAAAGTGATTTTTAATGTCAAGAAATCTAAAAAAGTTGAGGATAAGTATAAAATACAATTAGTGCCAAGTAATGTTAGTGTCAATTGAGCTACAGTTAGTGTTAAGAAAATCTAGTGTTGAAAAAGCATCAACATTGACTAAGAAAGATAGTTGATGTCGAGTCAAAAAGATTTACAATGACAGAGTATTTCAATGGTGACCAAGTGCTAGACTTTAGAGATTGTCAAGTGATAGTATAAGAATGAATTCAAGGAAATCATGAGATCAAGCCAATTTAGTTGATTTTTTGGGAGATCTAAACTACATTGAAGATAAGATTGATGAGTTGAATCATTAAATTCAAGGAGAAGATTAGGTAAAAACCTAATAGAAAAATTCTACAAAATTTTCTAGAAGAAGATCAAGAAGATGGATAGATACAGTGAACTAGTTGAATCTAATCATAAACCCTAAGATCTATGGTGGATTTATTAATGGAAAAGCACAAATTACTTATTTAAAGAGATATAGAGTCAAAAAATCAGTGCCATGAATGAATGCAAGTGTGTGTAAATGTGAAGCTTTTATGTGAAGAGAGACATATAGAGAAAGGTTGATAAAAAATTTATGAGTGTGAGTGAATGTAAAGCTAATAGTGAAAGCTTGTAGATATGATGCTTTTATTGATAAGTATATTAGAAAATAAACCTTAAGTGCTATTGAGAATATTGGACTAATTACTTGAAGGGTGTCTAAGAAAATCAAGATTAGAGATGTCAGTGGAAGGCTTATTAGTAAATCATCATAAGGACTAAACAAAGATCTAAACCTACAAAAGTGAGTTGTAATCACATAGATCAAAACCTACTATTTTCTTTCTAGTCATTGTAAATAGTTTATATTAAACTCCTTTTAATAGAGGTTAACCTAATAGTCATTTGAAGACTTGACATCCTATGTAAATCCTTTAACTAGGTGACATTCTAAATGGAATGATTAAAGTCCTCTTACAAGGCATCTCCTAACAGGGTGATTAAATCCTCTAGCTAGGTCACATTTAATAGTGTGTTTTGTAACCTTTAATAGGATTGGTTTCTAACAGAGCTCACTTCAAAAGAGTGAAAAAGAGTTATATATTGCTAGTGGTTTTTCGCAAATTGTGTTTCCACATAAAATCCTTGTAGTGTCCCCACTATTAGGTTTTCTTTGGGAGAAATAAGATATGAAAAATAATGGTTAGAATCACAATAATAACAAACAAACTATATTATTCTACCCTCTAATTTAGCCCCAATCTTAAGGATCTCTCTAGATCAAGATTCCTAGCTCATAGCTACCTTGTCATCTTCCCAAGAGCACACCACTTAATATTCTTCTTGGATAGGTATCCTTTATCCAAGGCTATTCACATATGCATATATTCGCAATGTCATAATATTCTAGCACATTGATTATCAACCATGGTAGATAATGGACATCTTAATATCTCCATGCTCCATGCTTTAATATTGATTCTCAGCCATGGTAGAAAATGAAGATCTTAATATCTCATATGCTCCATTCTTCAAGTTCACATTGATTCTTGACCATGGAAAACAATGGAGATCTTAATATCACACATGCTTCATGATTTGAGTCTCATTAATATCCATGGGGCTAACCCCATAGGTTAACACAATATTATCCATAAGTATGATTCATTAATATAAATAAAGTCATAAACATAATTAAATAAATATAATTCATAAACATACATTTCTTACCTTCTTCTTTTCTTGGTCCATGTGGCTTTATCCTTAGTCAATCCTTCAATGAATTATGGCTTCTAGATTATCTCAACTCTAAATTTACTTTCCAAAACTCTTTATTTTCTAATTATAAGGAAAGGAATTTTTTTTTTTCATTTCTTCTTTTCCAAGAGTGACAACCTTTTGTAATAAAAATTCTTTGAAAAGTCACAACACTTCATAGTTATAATGCTTTTGAAAAGTCACAACACTTTGTAACTAAAATCCTTCAAAAAAGTTCCAATACTTTATAATTAAAATATTTTTGAAGAATCACAATTGTTTGTAATTATGACCATTTCAAAGGTTCACATCCTTTCAGTATCATTGATACCTTTTTAGAAAGTCACTTCCTTATTTTCTTCGTATTAATTTCCTCTTCCATTTTTCCTTTTTGAACTCCTCTCCTCTTCTCTTCCTCTTTTCTCCTCTCTAAAATAAACTCTTCTCCCTTTTATATCTTAATTTTAAGGAGTCATGTCTATTTGTTAAACATCTCAACTTTTCATTAGATTTAGTTAATTTATATTATTCTATGTTATATTATTTATTTTCTTACTTATTTTTTTTAATTTTATTTATTATTAAATTCTATTTAGAAAGTAATCTAGTATTTAATTTTCTTTCTTTCTTTACTCATTTGAAATTTTATTATTATTTTAATTATTTAAAATATCATACTAAATATTATTTTATTAACAATATAGATTAAATCATTATTATTTCCTTATTTTATATTTTAGTACTAGTTTTAATATAATTTTATTATTTATTTAATAACATTATATTATCTCATTATTATTAAAATTTTATCTTTAAATGGGGATATGACAATCCCAATGTCAAAACTGTGATAAATGCTTTATGTATATTCACATTTGATAATTTTTTTATTATGTAACGTGAGTTATGTTTTTATCATCCAATTGTTCAAGTCATATTGACATTAGGTAACTAATTCACAACCCCCCCCACCCCCCTTACTCTAAACATTTCTAACCAATTTCTGTTGTTCTAATTGTAAATTTTCATCAAGTTTATCACTTCTTGAATAGAGTTTCTCAAGATGTAACTTCCCTCAACATGTAGTGCCTCTCATGTTTGCAACCTGTACCTTGTTTATTTTGATTTGAGAGATACTTGATACTCTTATTTTGTACCTTATGATAACCTGAGGGTCAGATGTTATACTTTGATTTAGTACCATAGATGTGTTACTCCTATACTATTTCATTTATTGTATTTGTATGTTGATGTTGTTTTGAGATGACAATAGATCTATGATGATATCTGGTTATATGGTTTAGTGGACATATTTGTTTACTATGCTATGTGATAGATTTTATACTATGGTGATTTACTTCATTCATGTGTCTTTAGGCTTTCTGTGAATGTGTGTGGTGTAAATGGATTAATTAGTTATTTAATGTATTAATTTCTTTAGCTATTATATTATATGCAATTGCACTTGATCGTGTGTTTTAGTGTACAGGAATTATATCCCTAGCAATGGCACATAGAGTTAGTGATTCAACCATTCATATTTTACCAATGTCATCCATGTATAGTTGATGTATTATTATTTTAAGTTGTTTTAATCTAAATCTTTCATTGATTAGTAAATCTAAACTCATTTGCATTATGTGATTAGACATGTGAGTGTATCTGTGCATTTAGAGGTTCGCATTGTTGTGAAAATGTTGAGGAATTTTTTGTGATTTTGGTTTTTTTGGCTTTATTTATTTTCAGATTCAATTTCTAGTAGCTTTGTCTTAGGTGAATTTCTGTTATGGATAATAACCTATTTTTGTTTGGGTTGATTCAAAGTTTAGCTACTCTAGGTAGCTATTTTCCATAGCTAATATTCACTCAAAAATGAATAAGTATTGGAAAATTGAATTCACTATTCACTTCTCACTTTTCAGAAATAGAAATTTGAGAGCTATTTTAGAAATCCTCTTTTGAAGGATTCTTGTTCTATTCATTCTAGGAGTTGTGATGGGGACACAACCCAACAATAGAATGGACACAATAGAAAAGGGGAATTATATTAACTGAGAAAATAAGCTAGTACAAACAGTGCAAAGAAAATAAACTTCAAAACATGCCCTACAGGCTTACAATAGCATAAATCTGGAGAATATTTCTCCTTTTAGCACCTCCTCTCAAGCTCCAATCCGAACTGCCTTTTACAATGCCAAAAATCTCCTTAAATAGACCCCAGAGGGTTAAGGACTAGGAGTAAATTCTATAAAGTGCTAGTAGGCATCCACCGACAAAATAGAAGGTTCCAGAAGCTGCGTTAGAAGTCGGTGCAAATCTAGAAGAATCTAGAAATGGTAGCCGAACTTTCGGGAGGCATAACTTTTGAACCGTAGCTTCGATTGATGAACCGTTTACATTTTTGGAAAACTCTTGAAGCGCTCTATAGCCCTATGGACAAGCTTCACTTGTCTCCCATTTTTTGACCCTTTTCGAGGTCATTTAATGCCCCAAACCTGACTTTGAAGCATTCTTAGGAGGTCTCCAAAACCTGAAAAACTGCAATAACTTTCAAACCGTGGGGCCTATTGACCTGATTCTTTTTCTAGAATGCTCTAAATCATGATTACATTCATCTGGCCAATTCACACCTTCTAGTTTACCGAAATGATGGCCCAAATACATGCTCCTATTTTTTCAGGATTTTCAAATGCACTGATAGTTGAACTATGAGAGTTGGAACCTTTATTTAAGCCAAATGGGTATCCAAAAATGTAAAGACATGAAACAAAAACTAAGTCTAAGTACATTTTTTGGGTGACACAGGATTGCCCTTATACCTCTGGATGCTCCTGCATCAAGTTGTGAGCATGGGTTTTTCACAAGGTTAGTCTCATTGGATCTGGCTCGGGGAGTTTATGCTTTGTCATCACTTTCAATAGATTTGGCTAGTGATTTATTTTATTCTATGGGTTTCAATTTTAGCCCCTTTTTTCTGTTAGGTAAGGCTTTCTCATTTTATTGTTTTTGCTCTATTTTAGCTTTTGATTCTTGTAGCAATTTGTTAGGAGGCTAAGAACTAGTGTTCCCCTTTGTTTCTATTTTTTTATTCTACCTATTTGGTTGGGTATGAATGTTTTCCCTATTTTTGGGATGGGGGTTTTCGATTTTGAGCCATTATGTTGGTCATTTTTACATATGGTGTCCAATTTTAGTTATTTTTGGATTTTTGGGGTTTTTGCACCCAAAGGCAAAATAGGTTTTAATTTTGTAATTTTTTCAAAATTTGGGGTTTTACCTTGTTTTGCATGCCAACCTATTTTCTCAAGTTTTCTCAACACTATGGTTCGTGGACCTGGATGATCTATTAGGATATTTGTCAGACCACTTTTAGACTTTATGTTGCATTGGGATGCTTGACACATCTGTCCTCTTGATTATCTTTTTAGTTAAGGGACTTTCTACTTTGTGCTCTCATCCATTCCTTGTGTTATGATCTTTGTGATGGTGGTGTGCCACACATGAGTATGTGTGCATACAATTGTCAGAGGACTTGTGGGTCTCAACCTTCCGTGATATTTCTAGAAGCTTTGAGAATTGGGGTTGGCTTGAAAATTCGCATGCCTACGAGCACTCATCATTGGATAAGCATGGGTAGGGTAGGGTGGCATATGGAGGGGGAATCTATCTCACAACTCGGTGACTATTTTCTAGTTGGTGAAGGAGGTTTTATATAAGTGATAACTAAATTAAAATACTGGGTGGTAATAAAACATAAAATAATTAAAAATAGGATTGTGTGCCTTCTATTGGGAAGTTGATGCTATCAATATTAGCTTAGGCTTGTCAATTCCAAGTGACTCTCCATGATGTCAACCCCTACTTAGTATCCCTTGAGATGTCTAACTAGGACCTATAGTTTATGCATTGTCTATGTCTTTGATCTAGTCATCATACTGCTCGGTGTGTGTGTTAGCCATGGATGTTGTTTTGCGTGTGTTTTTGGTTGGATCATTTTCTCCATCAACATGGTGGGTGTGGACCTATGGGTGCCATATGGTTGGGAGGCATAGCTACCTTCACCACTTTTGGGTACCAGTATATAGAGACAATCTTGTATCCTAGTGCAACCATTGTTGAATGTGATCACTTGGTACTTTGATTTATAGAGTATACTTATTATGATTTATGTTTTCCTTTGGATGTTTTTAATCATTTTTAGATGATGTTAGTTTAACACATTCCTTATTATGGTGGTTAGCATGTGATAGGTGATGTTATCTACTTGCAGGTTTATCTTATGCTTTACTCTCAGTATGTTAGATTTCCTTATGCTTATGTTGTAGCATATTTTAGTAGTGACATCCCTATTATGATAGTATCGATGATCTAATCAATGGCTTGGGATGTTACACATAGGGGATGGCTAGGGCCCATGATGGTCTTATGATGCTATTGACAATTGGGAGGAACTGCCCACTTAGTTTGGTTATTTTGTTCATTGTGATATTAATTTAGTTATTGCAATGTTGCTTTTGTTCACTGCAATGTTTACTTCAATCCTTTCCCCTTCACTACTTGTTAGATGGTTAGAAGTAGATTATGTCTTCCAGTAGTGTGTTCAAGTGTTAATGCCACAAATTTTGGATCTAGTACTCCCTAGTGTGGAGGTTCTGAACTCAGTTTCATTTTGTTGTTTTTCCTTAAGTGTTTCTTGAGTTTTCTGGGTGACCATTTATTAGCATGGTGCAATACAATATTGTATTGCACAACCATAGAAATTGTATTGTGCATCCTCTGATTCTATTGCATGCCTCTTGGAGAAATATCATAAGATACTTTCCAGTATCATATCTCCTTGTAAGAACTATCATACAATACCCTTAAAGTATCACACACCTTCAACAGAAGTATTCCCCAAACCCTAAAAGTGTCACCCTCCTTCTTTAGGAATTTTGTGTGATACTTTCCAATGTTATCTTAAAGTATTGCCCAATTTTTGTAAAAACCTATATAGGTAGCTAGTGGGCACTTTTTGGCTTGATCCGAACTTTTTGGGAGTTGATCTAAATACCCTCTTTAGTGTTCTTCAATCCTTTTGTGTTGCATTTTGATTTCAATTCTATCTATTTTTGTAGTCAATCCCTTGGGGTTTAAAATATATCATTTAAGTAATTCTTTATACTTAAGATATATTTTAATATATTTGATGATTCATTTGAGATTGGTTCCAGACCTCTGTGAGCTAAGATAAAGATTTTAGGAAATTTTAGGGCTTTCAAATTTCAGACTTAGCAAATTTTTAGTAGTCAGCTTTGGTCTTTTAGCTTGGTTGATCTCTGATGTTTTCTTGTTTGTGTTTTTAGTTAGTAGTTGCATTTGGAGATTTGTTAGTGTTTGGATGATTGTCATTCTTCCATTGCAATCTTGTGATCTGTGTATGTTGTTATCATGTATTCTTACTCTTGTTTTATAAAAAAACAAATTTATCTTGCTTGCATTTCATCCTTGTTTCCAAGGATCTCTGGGTAGGGCATTGCATAACAAGCTTTCTCTAAAGGATATTAGTGTCTTTTTAATGCTCCTAATAGTTAGATCTTGACTCTTCAATTTCAAACTTCACTCATCTAAGATGAGTACTTAGATCATGACATTTATATGTTTTAATCTTTAGATATGCTTTAATTTTCCCATTTCTCTTTCCTATCTTCAATATCTTTGGCCATCTAAAGAGTGGTGCTTTTAAATTCATATTGAAGTGATTATTTTTCCTTTCATTTTTATTAACCATATATGATGAAGGCTTAATATAAACTTCCCTTGTCTCATTCATCTTGTTGGCTTGCTATAGCTCCCCAACTTTTAAACTTTCAATGTCGAGTCATCAAGATCATTTTCCTTTTACTTTCTTCGATCTACGATTGAGTTGTGTTGAGAATGCTTCATAAAATTGATATATTATAGAGAAGTGGTTTTCACTTGAACCCTTGAACCTTTGAACCAAAACATTTAATTTCGAGTTCAAGTTCTGACATGCATATTCAAGATTTTGAGTATAGGTCTAAAATTCAAAGCTCAAAACCAAGTTTTAGATTCAATTTCAAGGTTTCAATATATAGTTTCAAAGATCTCCATTAAAAATTCATAATCAAATATTTAGAAGCTCAAACTTCTAGTTTTGAAGGCTTTGTTCAGAGTATCAGCATTCAGTAAGTTAGATAAAGGAATTCTTAGTTTAGATCATTGGGTCATCACAATTCTATTTTGTACAATTATATGAGTCAAAATAATGGAGTCTTCAATATAGTTTCTCTTTGATCTTGTTGGATCGTATATCATTGATTTTTCTTGCATGTCTCCAAGGGATAAAAGATTCAAAATGTATAGCTCAACAAATCAATGTGCAACTAGATTGAGTATTCCCCTTCAATAATATAACCAAGAGATGACTTGGTGATCATCCAAGGTTTAGGAAGGATTGACAATACTTGATGCCTTCTAGTGTGACAGTAATGCCTATCTATATTGCCAATTATGTATCAGGCATCTCCATAAAATAGGTGACCTTCATCATGCATAGGCCCATCAATTAATGAGAATTATCCCAATACCAATTGAATTTAGATAGTTCCTTGCTGAAAAAATGTGGATAGATTTATATTCATTCACATCAAATTAATCCTAAGCTTGATCATGTGGTGATAAAAATGTAGTGGTAGAGATAATTCCAACTTGTACACATTTGGAAGTTGCAGAGGATCAAGGATTGAGATGTTCCATGCTCTCTTCTTATGCTCTGAGTGTACAGGTATATGGTCTACTTAGACATATAGAAGATGCCAGTGAATCATAAAATTGATCCTTACAAGAAGGTAAAATGTGGATATAGGAATCCTCAATTAATGAAGGGTTACTATGAAACCATAAGAGAATGGATTCAATGAGAGGTCATGAGACCAAGCTGCATATCCAATTAAAGAGGCAAATCAAACCTACAAGAAGATGTATGAACTAACAATGGTTGTGTAAAACTTGACCATAAATTGTGTGACATTCTCCCAAATATTTATTATTCCCAACATCATAATAATGGTATGAGCATGAAATGTGGTCCATTTTACAGAACCATAAACTAAGTTTGTGGTCTGTTCAACATAGAAATTGCACTATTAATAGGTACAAGCTATATATGGCCACAAATTTTGAGACTCATTTTAAGGTATGCTGAAAGGATTTCGATGATGTGTCATCATGTGAAGGCCACTTTTACCTTGACTTACCTTTCTAAGATATTAATTTTAATATTATAAAGAAGAAAGGGATAATTTCTTCATATTAAGCTTCAATTTATTATATATGATTAGGATCCACCTGAAACAAAAGGGAGGTTCAAGAATCAATTATGTAACTAAACTATTACAAGACTAGCTAAGTTAAATATGCTAGAAAAAGGAGAAATATGGGTTCTTCTTTTCTATCAGTAGTTTTATGGCTATGAGGAGATAGAATGCATTTGCAATATTTGTAATAGGGATAATGGGAAGGAATGGATAGGATTTTATTGCATTTTTCTTTGTATTCTAATAGCATAGAGACAAAATAATCATGGAGTTCCTTTGTTTATGTTTGAGATAATAAATTCTTGATACTAATTAGATCTTGTGGTCTAAATATCTAGTTTCTTATATTGTAATAAATCTTACGATTGTTTCTTTTTAACTTTCAAACACTAGTTTGTGTTTTATCAAATGAATAAATTTGTTGGTTTATGTACTCATATTCCATAGATTGAAGCATTCATCTCCTTTCAATTTATCTATAATAGGGGAGGGTTGGTAAATAATCTTGTGGTTATTTGTTGATTTTCCAATTAATCACTCAAAAGTATAATCATAATCATTCTATGTTTATGGATGAATGTTAGAAAGCCTTCACATCTTTTGGTAAAAGATGTAGCCTTCTATTTAATTCATTGTAAATTTTTTAGGAGAGATATGTACCCCTCAATTTAGAGAAGAGTTATTAATTGATGATAATTCATCCTACTTTTGGTGTGTTTCTTCTTGATGCAATGCAATACAGCCACGTAGCAGAAACACAAGAACAAGAAGTAACAATGCAAGATCTGATGCCAAATCATAATAATATATTCATAAAATATAACTGATTACATGGAATGTGTCAGGCTGTAAGACCTTCCTAGTTATGGCCAATACAAAGCAAGTAATAGTTCTGCAAGATCCCTCAAGATCCAATCCCAAACCCTGGCTAGTCTAGATCCACACTCTGGTAGAAACCTCCAAGGAAGATCTCAACTTGTGCTCGTAAGCCCACCAAGCAATCTCCTTGTTTTCCAAGCCGCAATTACTAGCCCTTCTCCAAATTCACTCTTCCAAGATCCTCCACTTCTCCATGATGGATGAATGATGCCTAAGACTTTCATAAAACCCCTGCTTATACCAATCTAAGCCACAGGTTGGCCTAGAACAAAAATTAAATAGAAATACATAAATTAAATGCCAAAGTCAGCTTCCTACAACAATTAAATTCTCAAAATTTATGTCTTAGAAAAATTTTGATATCTCCTAACTCCAAATGAATTAGAACTCGTTCTTCAAAAAATAGATATAAATCTAGAGTCTCTTCAATTCCTAAAATTTTCATCCTCTAACTCATTACAAAAAATTAGTTACACAACTTGCAATAGGCACCAAATTTCTAGACCATGCCGAGTAGCAAAAGACCATGCCGAGTGACCAAAGACCATGCCAAGTCCCAGAACATGCTAAGCAACCATAGACCATGTTGAGAAAGAAAGGACCATGCCAAGATCCCTCTCATGAAATCCAAAGTAGCCACTGAGCAAGCCCAAGATGCTCCTGCATTAGACTCCCCAGGTAAATAGAAAAGTGTGTCCCACACTTTCATGCTCAAGGAAAGACCAACAACCAACTTCATCTTCACCAAAGGCTTCCACTCCAATAGGGATAAGAAAACAAATCTTCACATCATACACATCCACATAATTCTATCAAACACCATAATCTCAACCATCCAATCAGCATGCTCACTCCCAACAACAAACTGAACATAATGCTTAATCAGCAAACCCCCATCCATATCAGCAACTAGTGAATCCTCACTAGTAGAAAAAAACCCCACATTAGCAACAACATGAAGATCTCCATAAACACATGCCAACATCTCAACACTAGTAATCTCATTACTCACAAAAAGATGGTCTACAACATACAACTCATCACCAATAGCAACTAGATCATCCACGACCAAGTGCTCTACAATTTCCATGTCAGACTCAACCAACTAATCATGAAAACCAACCTCTATCTCAACATCAGCAAGGTTAGGAATATCTTCAGCAACAACTTCTAGCTATTCTGTAGGTTCTATATTAGACTCCACAAACTGATCAATAAAACCAACCTCTTCCACCTTGACCTTCTTAGCTTGATCAACCAATCTAGCATCCAACCAAGCAAACATCTTAGAAAAATTCTTCTCCAGTATATCATGGATTTTCACAATCATCTTAGGGTCCAATCCTCTTGGAGCCATCTTCCAAGATCTTCATAAACCCTTTGAAAAAAATCCTTCCCATGATCCTTGTGACAACCTTGAATTATTTGCATGTAATATCATAGCCGGCCACCTTGCATGACCAATCAGGAACCAAATCACAAGTCTAGGACCACAGATTTGCAATCCAAAAATTCTCTATAATCATGCCTCAACAAGATTTTGCATCCATCAATCCATCTATAAGCCCTCCGCAATTGCAAGCTAGAACCACAATTTTCCACCTCACAACCAAGAGATCTAGGACTCCAAAAAGAAAATCCACCACCAAATCAAGATCAACTTAGATCTACTTCTCCAACCCAAGTCCTAGTGTAAACTGCCTCAACTTCAGCGATTTGTCCACACACTTAGGAATGACTGTGCTATGATACCATCTAACATAGTGCAAAGTAGGAGAATCCCCAAAGGAGATGTCCTAGCCCCTAGCTATACAACCATGCAGTGGAAAGCCCACAAAGGTTAAGGAGCAATAATGCAAGATCTGATACCAAATCATAATAATATATTCATAAAATATAACTGATTACATGCAATGTGCCGAGCTGTAAGGCCTTCCCGGTTATGGCCAATACAAAGAAAATAATAGTTCTACAAGATCCCTTAAGATATAATCCCAAACCCTAGCTAGTCCAAATCCACACTCTGGTAGAAACCTCCAAGGAAGATCTCAACTTGTGCTTGCAAGCCCACCAAGCAATCTCCTTGTTTTCCAAGATGCAACTACTCCACTTCTCCACGATGGATGAATGATGCCTAAAAAATTCCCTACAACCCCTACTTATACCAATCTAAGCCACAAGTCAGCCCAAAACATAAATTAAATACAAATACATAAATTAAATGCCAAAGTCGGCCTCCTACAACAATTAAATTCTCAAAATTGATGTCTTAGTAAAATTGTGATATATCCTAGCTTTAGATGAATTAGAACTCGTTCTTCAAACCGTAGATAGAAATCTAGGGTCTCTTAAATTCTTGAAATTTTCATCCTTTAACTCATTATAGAAAATTAGTTACATGACTTGCAATAGGCACAAAATTTCTAGACCATGCCGAGCAGCAAAAGACCATGCCAAGTGACCAAAGACCATCTCGAGTGCCAAATTATGCTGAGAAAACCTAGACCATGTCGAGAAAGCAAGGACCATGCTGAGCTCCCTCTCATGAAATCCAAAGTAGCCACTGAGCAAACCAAAGATGCTCTTGCATCAATTCTTCCATTTAGGTATTTCTGAGTCATATTTTAGATTTCTTCTTGAAGGAAAAATTTGTTTGCCAACACATTTGATCAACTAATTCATTCCTCTTCACCCTTGAAATATCAATCTATTTCTTGATTATTTTTTATGTAATCTTTTGCATCTTTAAGATTCAATTTTTATCTTTCCTTATTTGTATTGTATTTATCCAAGTCCTCAAGTGCTAATTCAAAATTAATCTATAATATTCTTGCATCCATTAAGATCCTCCTCAATCTATATGACTTCTTCCATGGAACTAATTTCTAATTTTTGTTGTTAGGTTCAAGCAATACTAACGTGGGGGGATTGTGAATCAGTATTGAAACATGTTTAAATCAATTTAACAATTCAAAACTTAACCAAATATAACCATAAATTACAATGCATAAAGGTAAAAAATACACTATGGAATAACTTATAACACCATAATTCATTCTTAAGGAAATCCTTCCCAAGGGAATGGCTTGGTGGGGATTAGACCCACAAGATTATGCACTAATTTGAAAAAGTCCTTGTTATGAGATATGACCCTATTAGGAGGCATTGCATAGAATTCAATATATGTGTCTCTATTAGGAGACTTGACCTTGTTAAAGGAATGTAATGATGTTAGGAGTTGTGAGAAAAAAAGATAGATCATTTCTTAAGAATGAAAGTTATAGCCACCTTCCTGATTGATTGTCCAAATACAATAAGGTTATTACACCAAAAATGAACTATTACCTAGACTCATAATGCCTCATTGGTTCCATTGAATCATGCATCATTTCTACTATGTAATTCAACATCAAGGCTCAGAAGTCACATTAATACCTAATAAATTAAAAAAATCCAAACATTCTTAAAATCTTTCCTTTATACCTTTATAATTCATCAATTCATTTGGCTTAACTGACCCTCACAAGATGTGTCCATTCATTCGAAAAATATAAAATTGGGCTACATCATCCAAGATTTAAGTCTTTGTATGTCATCCCACTATTTATAAGCATTTTAATCGACAAGATAATTTAATATTCTTAGCCAAAATGCCAGATCACATAAATTATCCTATAGCTCTATCATACTAGACCTGTTTATCTTTGCATCACTAAAAAACATGCTAGACTTAATCTTAACTTGAGTGACCATATCAATAACTCATGAACATTATATGTGTGTGTGTGTGTGTGTGTGTGTGTGTATGTATATACATTATATATATATATATATATATATATATATATATATATATATATATATATATATATATATATATATATATATATATATATATATATATATATGTATGTATGTATGTATATATGTATATATATAATTTATATATATACATATATATATGTATGTATATTTATATATATACATATGTGTATGTATATGTATATGTATATGTATATATATGTATCTATATACATACATACATACATACATACATATATATATATATATATATATATATATATATATATATATATATATATATATATATATATATATATATATCATATTCCATAAAATTTGGTAGCATTTGATAAGTCTTCTTACATCACTTACCAAAACTATCCAATTGTATATTGCATTTAATTCATGAACTATGAAATTTTCCATCATACCAAAATTGATTTTCATCACAAGAAATCATACAAATGAGATACATTAATGTCAATAGAAATATATAACTACTCACTTGATTACATCTATGTGATCCATCAATAGGGTGTAAACACCAAGATTGTGCATAAAAAAATTGATACCATTAAAAAAAAACTTCAATAACCTAACCAAGTTATTTGAAATTTTAAAAAGTGGCCAGGCTTGGTTACCAAGCCTGGCCAAGATATAAAAAAATCCAATTGGATTTTGAAATCTGACCATGTTCCAAGGGAAATAAATTGTTCAAAATATGATCAGGTTCTAAGGATGAAAATTTCTTCATATCCTAATCAGGTTATGGAGAAGAGAAATTATAATCTTACTTCTTCAAAATTCAATTGGGTTTTCAAGTAATAAAAATAGGCTCTTGTCTAAAAACCATAACTTTCACATCCAAATTTTTATTGACTCCACTCAAAATGCATTGTAATGTTATTGATAATCTTGTTGTGGTATCATAATGCATGCCCTATTTTGAGTCACAAAATGGGAACACCCTAGGTTCAAAATCCTTTACGAGGCACCTAGTCATACACCTCGATCATTTAGGACCCTCCTCTAGGTCTAGGTCAAACTGAAGTCTCTAATTGGGCAGTGTCGAGTATGGAAATGGGGCAAAAAATCAAGTTTTACACTATTTTTTAGTTTACAAAGTGTGAATATGTACACTTACAACATGCACATGTGTAGCAAGTGTGCATGCATGCGTTTACCTTTCTCCAAGGATATGCACTTTTGCATGTGTAACCCTTATAGGTGTACACCTTTGGAGATGCATACCCCCATAGGTGTGCAATAGGCTCATACACCTATCTAAACACCCATTCTCTCACTTCACCTCACTAGGTCTCCAAGCTCCTCCTACAACTACACCTTTGCACCATACATAGTTGTGATAATTAACATCTATGCCTCCATAGAGAAACCTTTCTAAATTTTAAACAAAAACCCTTTGGAGGTGTGTACATGTGCATGTGCAGACCCTCAAAAGGTGTAGATGCATGTGTAGACACCTAAAATCCCTTAGAAAATAAAGTAATTTTATTTTCTGAAAAGTCCCTGATGACATCATCATTAATTAATTAATTAATTTTTATGCCATTAAATCCCTTTATCTTAATTAAAAATATTTAATTAAGAAATCCCTCCCAAAAATGTTTAAATCTTATTTAAACATTATTTTCTTATTTATTAATTATTTAATTAATAAATTGACCAAAAATCCCAAAATAAATATTTAATTTATTTTTTGCCCAAAACTTGACCAATTTTCTTAAGATCACTAACCTCTTCCAAAATCTTGTAATCTTTCTTTAATTTTGATTAAAGGCTAATCCCATCATTTTCTACCTTTAATCCCAACTCAAAATATTTAACTAAAGTTAAATATCAATCCTCATGTTTATTAAAAAATATTTTAATAAATATTTCTTCAACCCAAACCCTTGAGATAAATAAACTTTATTTATCCTAACCCTAAGCCTATCCCTAAACCCCCTTTTTAGCTTAATCCACCCCATCCACCCATACTAACCAAGTTTAGCCACTAACTCACCCACCCTCATTGAATGCAATCCACTTGCATATCTCTAACATCCTTAATCTAATCTTAAATCACCTGTAATCCCCCTCTAACCTTGTCACATTCCCTAAGCAAGCTTAAGACTTTCCTAAGCCAAGAAAAGTCAACAATCTCAACTCCCTCCAAAATATCCCAACCACTAAGCCTTCAATGCTCTTACAAAATCATAAAAGACTCTTACAAGCAAATTCATTTCTCTTTCAAGACATTATGAAGGGTCTTTATGAAGATATTATCCCTTGAGCCTCCTTTGTTGACTCATCCTTGCCCTTTCCTCCATCCACTCACCTTGTGACATGTCTCACTCCCTGATTGGTTGTAAGAAAGCACAATCTGTGTGCTCTCCTCTCATGCAATCTAAGCCCTCCATGAGCTTTTCTCCATCCTTGCATCTTATCCCTCCATCCCTCAAGCCCTTTGCCTATAAATTGAATCCCCTTCCAAGCCATTTCATCACAATCCTTGAGCTAAAGTTATAATGCCATTTTGAGAGTAAGTTTTACATCAAATCCATTCACCTAAGCCAAAATCCATCAAGAACACCATTGAAGCTAATTTGAGAAGCCTTAAGAATACATGCTAATCCTTCATTTAGACTCATCTACAAAGCAAAGAGCTAATTCCTATTGGGAGAGTCCATTCATTTTACTCACATTCCTAATTAGGGGTTTCTCTTTAGTCTCTCTTATATGTTATATTAATCTTTATTAGTTAATGCTTTGTTCTCTTAATGGATTAGTGTTTCTTGCTAACATATTAGTATATAAATTTTGGCATGCCTAATGGGACCCCACTATGGGTCATTTAATCATCCATTTCTATCTATATGTTATTTTTTCTAATAATCAAATATTTTTTGTTACTTGAGTGAGTTGTAGGGTGTTTCATTTGTTTTTGCAGGTTGAAGAATGCACTTGGGAAGAAAACATACCCTCTAAAACTCGAAAATAATCAATTTTTTTTTTTTTTGGAAAAATCCACGCATTTCAGTTCTATTTGCACAGTGTCGTCTCTGCAGATTGGTGTCTACACCTGGTGAACTGTCATCTGCACTTGGTGAATTGTCATCTCTGCAACCTCAACTATCATCTCCGTAGATTGGCATCTGCACCTACAAACTATTGTCTCCACTAGATACTCGGTCATCTTTGCCGTCGTCTCTAATATTTTGTCATCTCCGCCACTGCCAAACCTATTGTCTCCACAATTTAGCATCTTCACATTGTTTCCTATTTTTCGTGTTGCCAAACTAAATTGTTATCTCTACCTCTTTCTCTGTCATCTTCGCAGATTGGCATCTTCGCAAATTGGCATCTTCGCAGTTTAGTGTCTCCGTAGATTGGCATCTCTATAGTTCAATGTCTCCACAGATTGGCGTCTCTACCTGATGAACTGTCGTCTTTGCCTATCATTGTTGCATTTCTATTTTAACATCTATATTCCTGCACTTTTTAATTTTTTTTTTTAAAAGAGTATAAATTCAATTTTAACTTTTGGTGGTTCCATAGAATAGAGGTTTTCCTAAGCATTTTTACAGCTAGGACAAAGAACAAAAAAGGTTGATTTTATTTTCTCCATAGTTAAGCTTCAAATTTTGAGATTTTTTGGTTACTAATCAAATTGGCTTTTGTAGCCTTGCAGGTTGGAGTATCTACGAAACCACTAACCATGTTTTTTGTAGGTTCTCCTTACATGGTTTAATGCTCTTGAAAAACGAACTTGAATGTTTAAACACTTGTCTTTGAATGGATGTTGCTAAAATGAAATTGCATGGTTAAACACATTTTTCTTTGAATGAATGTTGCTCAAAGACAATCTTGAATGCCATGGGTTAAAATCAATTTTTTTTGGAATGCATGATTAAAACAACAAATCCAATCTTGAATGCCATAGATCAAATAATCATCTTTTGGGGCATAAAAATAATCTACATTCTAGAAACTTCCTAAATTATAAAAATCAAATAAAGATTCTCTAAGTGAGTTTGTAGTTGGACTCACCCTCTTTAATCACCCATAAATTTAACCATTGGTTGCAATCTCAGCACCATCTATGGGGATGGGTCCACCTAAGAGGGTGTTAAGTGCTCCGCAAAGATCAAACTTCACTTACTTATGTTTTTATTAGTTTTTCTAACTTAGAAACTTTTTTGAATGCACATTAGGCTTGCTAACACTTCATTTGGGCATTAAAATTTGAACAAATCTTGACGTGAAGGGCCTTTGGGTCTGTGCTTGAAATCGATTTTTACACATCTTTCTTTTTGAGCTTAAAAAAATCACACCAACTCTTGAATGACTTAAAGAAAATTAATTAATATTTGATGTGGAGGGCCTCCGGGCGTGTGGGTTTACTTTCTTGTTGACCTTAACTCTTCTTCCTTTTTGTATTCTTCGATCGATTTTGCTTTATTGGTGCATTTCAAAGTTGGAATTGAACATTTGCATCTTAAACATGAGTGCTTGCAAAGTCTAGATCAGCACACATAAGAGTTAGTTGGTAAAAGAATAAACGTGTTTTTTTTAGCTCAAGATCATCCAAGTCTTTTCTCCCCTTGTCATCTTTCAAGGCCATCTTGGGTGCATAATATTAGGATCCAAAATCTTATTTAAGTTTTAGGAGGCCTGCTTGGGGATTTCATCACCCCTTGGATGACCTCAATTTCAACATTCCAGCAGAGTATAAAAATTGGGAGGTGAATCCAAAGACACCTCTCTTGAAATCAAGATTTTGTCACTCGAGCTAAGCCTCAAGGAACTTTATACCCTTGAGAAGTGAAAGAGGAGAAGTGGGTTATTGCTCCTCTCGGCTATGTGACATCTTTTTGATTTCATCTACGAATTTGGGCCTCACGTACCTTGGGTATATCGAGGACTCCCTAGCTAAACCAACTATCAGCCTTGTAAATAACCATCTAGGGTGTTAATGTGTTTGAAGTGACTAATCAAAACATTTGTAAAACATACACACTCCTTAGCACAAGTATCACATTCTGAGAATCAAAAACTTCTATCTGGTTGTTCCTATCTATTGCTTGATTTTTTATTTGTTGAATGAATGTTTGCCAAACTTGGTCAATCCTATCTTAGGGCATACTTACCGTAGTCACTGCATATTTCAGAAGTCAAACAAGTTGAAGCAAAACAATCAAGATCTCTCAAAACCAAGCAGATTCAGGAATTGATGTTAGAACAACCTAAACCCAAACCCAAACAGAAGTTTCACAAAGTAAAACTCAAGACATCTCAGGCATACCAAGAACTTTCAGCCAAGAGAAAGGAAATAACACAAAGCCTTTGAATTGCCAAACTCCACAAAGAAGAGGACAAAGATACTGACAAAGCCCTTCAAGATGCCTGGTTAGATTGCACAATCCAACTTAACCAACATCCAGAAGTTAACCCTGCTTATGCCTTACCAACTAGGCATGATTTCTATGATTAGACCCCCTTGTTTCTCCACATCTTCTTGCATAAGATCCACTTTAGAGTCATCCCTGTAGGTAAACCAGCCATCTTTAGTCCTCCCTTAAGAATTTTAGCTCATCCATGTCATTTAGAACCAAACCATCTAGCCAGCAATCCAAAAGTTTGCCAAAAGTTTTCCATTCCTAACATCTTCCAAATCCACCAATCTCAACAAGATTATCCCTTTGGCAGAGCTTTGTCTAGGGTAATCTAGCTTTGTCACTTGTTATCCCCCATCACCTCAAGCTAAAGATTGGGATCCACAAGTGGTCAATCTCGTGTTCTTCCTAAAGGATCATCAGTCTATCCTTAAGTTGACACAATCATCACCAAGCTTGCACACAGGAAAGTAGACCTTTCATGCTTTGGCAACATATCTTTGAAGTTAGAATCCCCAACCCAATCCTCCTTAAGTTTTTCCATATAGCTTTGCCTCAACCTAGGAAATCATTTGCATAGAAAAGTCTTCCCCTTTTGCATCCATCAACATTGTTGCATCTCATCCCTAGAAAACATTCTGCATTTTGATGCCACCTATCACTCGCTTAGCCAAGAAGAAGGAAACAATGGAGCCCTATGATTTGGATCAAACAACATCTCTCCCCTTGATCAGTCAACCATCCTTTAGCCCAGAGAACACCATACCATCACCTACTAACATTGAAGCTTTCATGAACCAACTAGGAAATGCAGTATTGGTGAACGCCATTATAGATAAAAACGAGGAAACAATCATGGCTAACTTTCGAAGGGACAACATTGGAGCCTTCGAATTTGGAAAATCTCCTCCCCTATCAAATCCATCTCACCCGTTGTTTGGACAACTCCCACCACCCATAGGCTCTTATGATTCGAATTATCCTGAATATGTGCCAAAAGAAGAGCCTCAACCCACCCCATATGATCCAATAGACCCAAACATACTAGCCACCACCACTCCACCATTGGTCCATACCACTCCATCCCAAACCCCCTTTGCCCAAAACACCTCACCATTAACTCCCTTCACTATTATTGCTGCTACTCCCCAACCCAGCCTTCCAAATCCACCCATCTCCCAAATCAATGCTAGTATCTTTGGCCAACCTCAACAATATACAAAAGGGATGCCACCCATGGGGCCAAGTAATCAACCCTTCATCACCCCCATCTTGTTTACCTTAGCTCAGAACACAATTCCATCATTTCCACTAGGTCCTTGGAGCTTAGTGCCATCAGCCACAAATCCACAAGCTACTACCCTCACTCCACAAAGCTAGCAAACCCCACAAGCTACTACCAATGTTTTTCCAAGCTCTCAAGTGACCCAAGCTCCATCCAGCACTCTACCAAGCTTTCAAATTCAACCACCAAGCTATCAAACCCCATTAGTTCCATTCCCAAGCTTTCAATTCCCACTACCTCCACCACCAACTAATCCATTACCTCCCATTACCAACTATTTTTCTATGCCACTTCTAGGAGGGAATCCACCACCACCAACCACCAATTACTTGGCCTCTTTTGCCATGTAGATACCTTCCCAAATGGGGGCACAACCCACCTATATTGGTCAAACTCCTCAAATCCAAAGTCAAGTTCCACAAGCTCCTCGATCCTTTCCCCAAGCTTCACAACCATCTTATACCTTACCTCCACAAAGAAATCCATTTATCCCACAACTAGCTTACATTCCTCAATCCCAACCTCAAATCCCATACCAGCAGTAAGCCTCATAGCACATGCAGCAATATGTGCCACCACCACCTCAACAACCCATCATCGACCATTTAGTTGCCCAAGCCATGTACAATCCCTAACAACCCATACCTCAAAGCCATCCATATTCCATTGGCCCATCTAGCACATACCTACCTTAGGACACTCCTACATTGGGAAATGATCCAAAAACCTTCAAGTTTGAGAATGTGTGTCCTTACCCATTTGACAGAGCCATTACCATGACACCATTTCCCAAGCATTTTGAGACACCCAAATTTGAAAAATTTAGAGGAAAAGGAGACCCTATCACACATATCAAAGAATTTTACATGCACTACCAAGAAGTGGCATACGATGATGTCTTCCTCTTTCGTCTCTTTCCCAAAAGCTTTGTTGGACCAGCTCTTGAATGGTTTTATAGAATCCCCTATGGTATAATTAAATTTTTTGCTGAATTATCTGAGGCATTTGTAGCCCAATATGCCCATCTTGTTGAAACAGAGCTATCAATAGTTGATCTTGTCCACACTAAGCAAAAAGGTGGAGAAAGCCTTCTTGAATATCTACAAAGATGGAAAACCCCTACCACCCGCATATCTTGCACCTTGCCAGAGTGCCATTTGGTGAAAATGTTTATTGATAACGCCCATCCCAGCTTGGCTCACCACATGACCATGAACTGTTTGCAAACCTACAAAGATATCAAAGAGAAAGGAATGACCCTTGAGCAAGGACTCATTAAAGATGGTGTGGTCAAGATTTACAAGGAAGCCAACCAAAATCAAAAACATTCCAATGACAAGTCTAGGTATTGGAACAAAAACAAGCATGTTGCAACATATGGCATCACTGACACCAGGCATGTGAATATTGTTGGTCCTTCCCAAAGTCAAATCAACCCACCGTATCAACCAAACAATCAACAAGCTATCAACTACCAATAGCAAAATCACCAAAGCTATCAAAACCACAATCCAAGACCCAACTTTCAAGGGTCTAGCAATCAAGCTAATGCCATCAACATAGCTATAGGGAAAAATCCCAGATTCCAACCTACACCTAGAAATTATACACCCCTTGGTGAGCCTTTGGATGTCATTTTTGAGAAATTAGTCAAGGAAAACCTCATAAAATTTCCTCCTACCCAGCAAATCGACCCAAGCCAATCCAAATCTGCATGGTACAAAGACAATGAGTACTGCAAATTTCATAGAGTAAAAGGTCACACTACCCTCAGATGCATGAAACTGAAAGATTATGTGTAGGACCTCATTGATAAGAAATAAATCACCGTTGGTGCCCAAACCTCTCCCAATGTAGGCTTACAGATCTATCAAAATGCTTTTCCTCCTCACAACAACCAAAATCCTAGAAAAGCACCTATCCAAGCCAACAACAACAACACCAATAACCGCTAGCCAAACCAATAGCATGGGAAGAAAAATGACCACACTTCATCCTATATACACTATGGTAGCCTCATAGGTTGTATATCTAAGAAAGAGCCTTCTATCAATGTTATCAATATCCAAGGACCAAACAATGAGTGTGCAGTCACCACTCGAAGAGTGCAATTTAACATCGTAGGCCCACCCATTTCACCAGCACCATCAGCTCCATCAAAAAGTTAGTACAATATCTTGGAACACCTTGGGAACATGCCAGCCCAAATCTCCATTTTAGACCTTCTCCGCACTAGTCCTGTGTATAAGAACATCCTTGACAGTGCTCTCATAGAATCCCATGTACCTTCAGATATCAACACTACTGATTTTTGTAATCTTGTTGGACACCTTTCCTCCTCATGTGCCCTATCATTCAAACCCACTGACATACCCGTGGTCGAGCCAGATCACACCCTTCTGCTTCACATAGCCATCATGGTATCCAATTTTGCCATAAAAAGAGTAATGATAGATAATGGATTAGCCTTGAATATTTGCACCCTAAAATTCATAAAACAAGCTAGGTATAGTGAAGTAGGTATCATCTGTGAGGTTATCCCCATCAAAGTTTATGACAACTTAGAAAGAACCACAAAAGGAACTATTTTGCTGCCAATCAAGGTTGGGCCAATCATCCAAGAGAAACTCTACAATGTTATTGATCTAAACCTACCATTTAACATCCTCCTCAGTGGCCCATGGATTCATGTCATGAAAGTTGTTCCATCCACTTACCATCAGTGCATCAAATTTTTGCATCAGGGAACTGAGGTAACCATCCATGCCGATCCAAAACTCTTTGCTTACTGTAATGCGATTGAAGCTTCATATACAAACCTTTTCCCTAGAATTGATATCGGCACATCCATTGCTAGCTCATCCCACACTTGTAATGACCTAGAGACCATCCTTGCCTCCACCCTATCTACTATGAAGAGCAATAACAAAGGCTATGGAGAGTATAGTCTGTTAGATGCATTTTCTATTGGGGCACTCCCACTTGATCCACATGCCCATGGATGACTGACATATCACAAAGCTAAGGAGATTCTAACTCCTCGATACAAACAATTTGGCCCAACAACCTTTGTATCCTCAAAAATCCCTCTTCATGAGGAGCTCACTCCAGATATCAACAATTGGTTACATAAGGATGCACCTCCAAGAAATCAAGCACGCCTTGATCACTTTAGCTAGAAGTATCCCCAAGAACATAAGCTCATCACTAAAAAATGGAACTATCAAGGTGGTGGTCTCGGACCAGAAGAAAGAGGCATGCAGTGCCCCATCGATGCACACAAGTGGGAATCAAAGTCAAGTCTTGGCTTTGGCATACCCACAACTGGGGGCACCAATGAGAATGGTCATGCTTTTTCAAAAATTCACCATGACCTTGTTGAAATTGAAGACATTCCTGAGGAAGTTGAAAAGAGAGCCTACGATGATATCCTAGACCAAATCTCCCTAGGAGACTCTATTCTCCAAGAACTATCCATCCATTTCATTGACCTACCACTAGCCCATCCATAACTCATAGATTGGGACCAACCAAGTGTCATAAACATTGATGAGTTCACATCAAAGTAGGCACTTTTGAGATTCATGGGAGCTGAAACACCTCACAAGAAAAAAAAGCCAGATTCTACCTATATCTATAAGCTAGATCCCAAGGGGTATTTTGGAAAAAATCCCCAACCTAGTTTCGATACACCCAAAATTGGAACAAGGGTGAATCTAGGACTAGCTAAGGTAGTGAAGAGACCCCCTCAACAAGAAAATCTAGAGTCATAAGTAGAACATGAGGATCTAGCATTGCCTCCTCAAGATAATTGACCAGAGGTGTCTTCTATTCTAATTGAGGATACTAGAGAAGTCAACATCGGTTCTTCAAAGATCTCCAAACTTGTTCACATTGCTGCATCCCTATCACAAGACCAAGTTGATCTCCTCTTTGAGTTCTTAAGAGAGAACATTGACCAATTTGCATGGTCATATCAGGACATGCTAGGGCTGGATCCAAAGCTTGTAGTTCATCATCTTGCAGTCAATCCAAAGATCAAGCCCGTCAGACAAAAGCTTAGAAAAATGCACCCCAAGGTGGCTTTACTGGTCAAAGCTGAATTAGAAAGAATGTTAGCTGCTAAGGGGTAAAAGCACAAACCTGTGTCACCTTTTATAAAGAAACGTGATATCAGAATGTGACAGTTCAACATTAATGACAAAAAAAATGGTATTTGTGTTTAAAATATGAAGATGATGTAAACTGATGAAATGTGTAGAACTGTATGAATTTTATGCCTATAATTTTTAGAATTTTTTTGACTAAGAATTTATTCATTTTATTTTATTTTGAAGTCCCTTTTTTAACTATAAAAAATATAGGATGTAGTTCCCATCAAACAAGTATGTGCAAATCATCTTTTTTTGTTCTGATTTGAAAATATTTTATAGATGACATGTATAACTAGTGAACAAAAAAAGAAATAATTATTTTTGATGCATATTTTCTTTGTTATAAGTACTCAAGTTTGACCTTGTCAGAATCCAACAGTTTTTTCCTCCCGTCAAAACTTCCCTATCAAATCTATACCTTCTTGAAAAAAAATTACATATTCGTGAAGAGTATTCTCTCCTCTAGTGATAAATATAATTATTTTATTTTTTTGATATGATTTACTATTTTTTTTTCATTTTTTGAGAGAGTATCTTCTGAAATGTTGAAATATTGACTTATAATATTTTGAGATTATAACATATTATAACTAATCAAAACACTCAAAAAATTATATAATGATGATATTGAATCTGAGATCTATAAAAGGGTATTTTTAGTTTTTTTTAAAAATTGAGTCTTGATAGAGAAATGAGATTTGACCAAAATAAGTTTTTGTATCACAAATGGTAATACAGATATGTGCTTTTACCCTAAGGTTATCCAACCTATCGACTACTCAGTGTGTATCTCCAACATGGTCCCTATCACTAAGCCTTCTAGTGACATCAGAATCTACACTAATTTCAGAGATCTTAACAAAGCTTGTCCAAAAGATGATTTTCCTTTACCCAACATAGATATGATTGTAGATCTTACAGCTAGACATGAAATTCTATCCCTCATGGATGGATTTTCTTAGAATAATCAAATCAAGGTTGCAGAAGAGGATCAACATAAGACAACATTCACTACCCCTTGGGGAACCTTTTGCTACAACATGATGCCTTTTGGCCTAAAGAATGCTGGGGCTACCTATCAAAGAGCTATGAAAACCATTTTTCATGATCTCATCCATAGCATTTTGGAGGATTATGTGGATGATATCTTGGTCAAATCGCATACCTTCATGGATCATCTTGCTAACCTGGAGAAAGTCTTTGATAGGTTAGCCAAATATGATCTCATGTTGAATCCCAAGAAATGTGTCTTTGGGGTCACATCTGGCAAGCTTCTAGGCTTTATAGTTTCTAAATGAGGTATAGAAATCAACCCCAAGAAGGTTAAGGCTATCTTAGACATGCCTCCTCCTCAGACACTATGACAGCTTCGCTCTCTTCAGGGAAAGCTTCAATCCGTCTGGCGCTTCATCTCCCAGCTTGCAGATAAGTGTACACCATTTGCACATTTATTGAAGAAGGATGAGAACTTCAAGTGGGATCCTTTATGTTAGCACAACTTCGATCAGCTCAAGCAGTATCTCACCAATCCCCCTATCTTGGTTCCACCAGTTCCTGGTCATCCCCTGATCTTGTACATATCAGCAACACCTACTGCTTTAGGGGCACTTCTAGCATAGCTCGATGACTATGGCAGAGAAAGAGCCATCTACTACATCATTAGAACTCTAGTTTTTTATGAACTCAATTATACTCCTATGTAAAAAGCTTGTTTGGTAGTTGTCTTCTCAACTCAAAAGATTTTACATTACATTCTAAGTCATACCATCCAACTAGTCTCCAAGATTGACCCTCTCAAGTATATGCTCTCTAGAATAGCACTTACAGGTCGTTTGGCCAAATGGATTATGCTCCTTAGCGAATTTGACATCCAGTATGTGGACAAAAAGGAAATCAAAGGGCATGCTATAGCAGATCACCTAGTTGATGCACCTCTAACAGATACATATCCTTTGATCACATAATTTCTAGATGGGCATATCTATCTAATTAAAGAACAACCCCCATGGAAGCTTTATTTTGATGTCTCATACACATCTCATGGATTCGAGGCAAGAATATTGTTGGTCACACCTCAAGGAGATTAGATTCCAAAAGCCTTCAAGCTACAATTCCCTAGCACCAACAATATAGCTGAATATGAGGCTCTCATATTAGGATTAATGATAGCTGCAGAATGGAACATCACTGAGTTACAAATCTTTGGCGATTCTCAGCTCATCATCAAGCAAGCCCTAAATGAATTTGAAACCAAAGATGAAAAGCTATTACCCTACAAAGAGCTAGTTGATCAGCTAACCTAGCATTTTACAAAGCTTTAGTTTACACAAGTGCCTTGAATGTAGAACAAAGTAGTAGATGCTATGGCTACTATCAACTCGCTCTTGGAAATTCCCCAAGCAGCTACACAGTATGAGTTTTTAGTCAAGTAGCTCCTCACACCCACCTATGCGAATGAGGATTCAAATCGTGTTTGTATCTTGGTTGGTCCCCAATCCCCTTGGTACCATGAGATTCATGCTTACCTTAATGATGGTATCATATCCCCTCACCTCACATGTACCCAATGCCAGAACCTCATCCAAAAATCATCCCGCTATGTTATCATAGCCCATACCCTATATCATTGGGGTTATCACGATACTCTCTCTCAATGTTTAGATGACAATGAGGCTACAATGGCGTTAAAAGAAGTACACTCCAAACTTTGCGATGCCCACACAAGTGGTATTGTCCTAGCACAAAAAATCCTTAGATTAGGCTACTATTGGCCTACCATTGAAGAAGACTCCTATGACTTTTTTAGAAAGTGTCTCCCATGTCAGCAGCATGCAAATCTTGTGCATGCTCCAGCACAGGATCTAAAGCCTATTGCACCATCTTGGCCTTTCTCTTGTTGGGGCCTTGATCTAGTTGGAACTATCACACTTCTCTCATTTGATGGACATAAATGTATAATAATAGCTACAGAAAATTTCACTAAGTGGGTGGAAGTAGTCTCCCTAGTCTCAGCTATAGGAGTTTAGGTCTCCAAGTTCATCTTGTACCACATTGTTTTTTGCTTCAAAATCTCATCCACCATCTTCATCAACTACAGAGGTAACTTTGAAAATCTCAACATGGAAGAATTGTGCACTTCCCTCTGCATCCATCACCACTTTTCTAACCCATATTTCCCACAAGGTAATAGCCAAGCAAAGGCAACTAACAAAACCCTCCTCAAAATCCTAAAGAAATTTGTCAATAACTCTGGCTGCGATTGGCACCTACAAATAAACCTAGCCCTATGGGCCTATCAAACTTCCTTTCGTACATCTACCGGCACAACTCCATACTCCCTAGTCTATGGTGCCAAAGTGGTACTACCCATCGAGGTTGAACTTCTTTCCTTGTGCATATCTTTGCAAGGGAAAATATCAGATGAAGAATATAGAGTAGCTCGGCTCACCCAACTAGATCTCTTAGATGAGAAGTGACAACAAGCCTATGATCATCTCATAGTCTATCAAAATTTTCTCAAAAAGAATTTCAACAAGAAGGTACTCCTAGGACACTTTCAGCCAGGCGACATGGTCCTCAAAGAAAATATGAATGTCCAAGCTAATCGAGAAAAGAAAGGCAAGTTTGAACCTACCTGGCTTAGTCCTTATGTTGTCACTGCCTCCTTTGGCTCCGGAGCCTATCAGCTATCTACACCAGAAGGAGAACTCTTGAATGATCCTACTAACATCATTCATCTCAAGAAGTTCTATGCTTGAAGATCCTTGGCATACCCAGCTTTTGAAAAATACAAAAAAAAATAGTAAAGAGAAATAAGCGTCCAGTGGTGAAAACTTTGCAATTCAAGCACCTTGGATAGGTACTTTGGTGAAAACCTGGTAATTCAGGCACCTTATGTACTAAGACTAATCCATTATCTATCACTATCCTCTCCCTCATCCATTCACCCACCATCCCATAAAACACTTGCTTGTTCCCTTGGTGTTCCAACCAAATGTCCAAAATTTGATGAAGCTTGTAAATACCTCCTATACAACTTGTAAATCTTGTACCTCAGCTTGTAAATCTTGTACCCCAGCTTGTAAATCTTGTATCATCCCTTGTATCATAGCTTGTATATCCAAATCTTGTCCACAAATTGTACCATATTTTAGCTTGTATTATATACCAAATCTTGTATCCTAGCTTGTATCCTATCACATGCACACAAAGAATCCCATTTTCCTTAAGCTTTTCGCAAACCATCTACCTATCCACCTATCAACTATTATAGACATCCCACCCTTCATGAACATTTCCATCTCACAAAAACCAAAACATGAGCAACCTTGTACATTTGTAACATATCTTGGTTTGTCAGCTTGTACATCCTCTCTAGCTTAGTACCATTGTATCTATCCAACTTTCATGTCAGTTCCTCCTTGATCAGCATCTTGCACACATCACACAACCCTTCGTTAGCTATTCCAATGCATCCTTTAGCTAGATCTCCTATCACCAAAGTGTTATCCTTCTTAGTTCAGCTTGCGATATGCATCACTCATCCAAATCCATCAGCTTAGGTGCTCTCCGATAGATCCTTGCAGGATATAGCTTTCCTCATGTCTGATCTTGGTCCGTTAGTACATTTTCCTACCCATCTCATTGGCAAATGGTTCTCTTTTGGATTTTCACTTTCTTTTGATTTGAAATCTTCCCTTTTGGGTCTTGAAGTATCTTTTTCAAACAATCTTTTTGTTCCCTCCTCAAAGTTTCCACGATCTTCCATATCATGGTATGTTGCGAATGGGGCAATCTGGGCATAAGGTCTTGATCAGGTCTTTTATTTTTTTTTGTTTTTTGCTTGTGGGTTACCCAGTGTCAGTTCCATGCTGCTTCCTCTAGGATTCATGTGTGATGCTGGGGCAATCCTTGCATTTTTGTTTTGAGTCAGTCCGTCAGTCCTATGGATGGTTGGTGAAAAGGCCTTGATATTCTTGGTAACCTTGGCAATTAAACAATGGTCCTATAGCAAATCTAGTGCTCAACTACATGGTGGTACTTCTATTTGACATATCCCCCTACTCAAAAAGCTTCCATGGATTCCCTTCATCTCCATTATGCCCCATCCATATCTAGCATCTGTCTCTCCTACCCCAGCTTATGCATCAGTATCTCTTTGAATCAATCATCACTCTTAGCTTTAGGGATCCACAATCCTAGTCTTAGGGATCCACCAACCCAATTAATCCACCAATCCTCATCTTTCAAGATCCACAATCCTAGTCCTAGGGATCTTCAAAACCCATCTTTCGTCAATCTGACTCTTTCAGATCCTATTGCATCAACTTTATCATCCCCTTATCCATCTCCCTATCTTGGATTCCTTTGTATAGTGCTTCGCTCCTTCATCCTCCACCTTCCCTAAAGTCTTAAGCTTGCTTCCTCTTGTGCCTCTGACCTCCCTTTATCATTCTCCCATAGTGAGAGTTTGAGCTAATTTAGCCCCTTCTCTTTGCCAATCTGAGTCTGCTTCCTCATCCTAGATTCTTGATTTTTTCAAGAAGCTGTCAAGCCACGCTTTCTCTTCTCGCCACCTTCTTAAGGGGGCATCTCATAGTCCATTCTCTCCTCTTTTGCTCTAGCCTTGGGCATCTTATTTTCTTATCTTTGATGCCATGCCACTTGTGGCATTGCATCAAAGAGGGGCAAAATGTAGACACCTAAAATCCCTTAGAAAATAAAGTATTTTTATTTTCTGAAAAGTCTCTAATGACAGCATCATTTATTAATTAATTAATTAATTTTTATGCCATTAAATCCATTTATCTTAATTAAAAATATTTAATTAAGAAATCCCTCCCAAAAATGTTTAAATCTTATTTAAAAATTATTTCCTTATTTATTAATTATTTAATTAATAAATTGACCAAAAATCTCAAAATAAATATTTAATTTATTTTTTGCCCAAAACTTGACCAATTTCCTTAAGATCACTAACCTCTTCCAAAATCTTCTAATCCTTCTTTAATTTCAATTAAAGGCTAATCCCATCATTTTCTACCCTTAATCCCAACTCAAAATATTTAACTAAGGTTAAATATCAATCCTCATGTTTATTGAAAAATGTTTTAATAAATATTTCCGCAACCCAAACCCTTGAGATAAATAAAATTTATTTATCCTAACCCTTAGCCTATCCCTAAACCCCCTTTTTAGCTTAATCCACCCCATCCTCCCATGCTAACCAAGTTTTTCCACTAACTCACCCACCCTCATTGAATGCCATCCACTTGCATATCTCTAACATCCTTAATCTAATCCTAAATCATCTCTAATCCCCCCCCCTAACCTTGTCACATTCTCTAAGAAAGCTTAAGAATTTCCTAAGCCAAGAAAAGTCAACAATCTCAACTCCCTCCAAAATATCACAACCACTAAGCCTTCAATGCTCTTACAAAGCCATAAAAGACTCTTACAAGCCCAGTCATTGCTCTTACAAGCCATTATGAAGGGTCTTTATGAAGATATTATCCCTTGAGCCTCCTTTGTTGACTCATCCTTGCCCTTTCCTCCATCCACTCACCCTGTGACATGTGTCACTCCCTGATTGGCTGTAAGGAAGCACAATCCATGTGCTCTCCTCTCATGCAATCTGAGCCCTCCATGAGCTTTTCCCCATCCTTGCATCTTAGCCCTCCATCCCTCAAGCCCTTTGCCTATAAATTGAATCCCCTTCCAAGCCATTTCATCACAATCCTTGAGCTAAAGTTATAATGCCATTTTGAGAGTAAATTTTACATCAAATCCATTCACCTAAGCCAAAATCCATCAAGAACACCATTGAATCTAGTTTGAGAAGCATTGAGCATACATACTAATCCTTCATTTAGACTCATCTACAAAGCAAAGAGCTAATTCCTATTGGGAGAGTCCATTCATCTGGCTCACATTCCTAATTAGGGGTTTTTCTTTAGTCTCTCTTATATGTTATATTAATCTTTGTTAGTTAATGCTTTGTTCTCTTAATGGATTAGTGTTTCTTGCTAACATATTAGTATATACAACATGCACCTAAACAAAAAAAAGGGGTCAAAAATCCTCTACATAGAAAAATATTCATGTGCAAAGTTGTGCATGTGCACAAGGTGTGAAACTATGCACATTATGCTCAAGCACCAAAATACAAGCACAGTAACACACTGATTATTTTTTGTTAAATCTTGGTAAATCTAGTTTCTTTTGGCTTAGTTTTTTTGTCAATCTAGGTCCTAGCTCAGTGTCATTAAGGTCTTCTAACATAAGACACTAATTCCTTTTCCATTTTGTGAAGATACAATGGTATCATCATCATCCTCTATGGCAAAAAAGATGCCACCAAAGCCAATAGCACTCAAATCCCAAGAAACTCCTAAGATATCATTTAGATAGGCTCATACTACTTGAGATAGATCATCAACTCACTTTTGCATATGACAAAGTCAAAAAATAACATACGAAAACATGGGTTTGGTTAGTCACCATTGGAGAATTTGAAGTGAACCAGAAGCAAGATATTGCTATATTTGACTCAAAATGGTATCAATATCCCCTAGAGGATTATCAAGTTCTACGCCCATATTTTGATAACATTATTATGGTGCAACATCCAGTAGAGAAGACATTTGTTCATTAGGAAACACTAGAGGATCACCAGATGAAAGATGACTATGATGTCCATATTACGGACTATTGTAGAACTAGTCTACATTTGTCATAAATGGTGCTAAACATGGAGATTTTTGAGTTGTCATTTTGCATGATGCTAAATGGAAAGAATTCTTGCGAACTCCTCTCTTGAAAGGTTGATTTTGTGAATCAACTCCAAGGTTTCAAGAGCTCTTTCAACCTACTAGAATCTACTCAATTGAAGATAAATGTGAATGTTCCTAGGGATGCCTTTGATAGTTCATTTTGATTTTGAATGAAATGAAGAATATGTACACTATTTCAAAAATAACACTAAAAAAGAACTATGTTTTTGTATTTTTATATTTTTTATGAATTCAATCTAACCGTGTAACTAGTATGAAATCATATTCTATCAAGGGGGTTAATAAAGAAAATAACAACAAATTTAAAGAAAATAACACAAAATTCAAATAAAATAATGCAAAATCAAAATTCTAACAGACATAAGCTACAAAGAACAATACATTTGCAAGTTAAGCTTTTGAAGAGATCAGTAGGTAACCAATGAAAGTAGGAGTAGTGCTTCCTCAACTCCACTAATGCAATCATCATTGAGAAACTTTAATGATCATAGGATATTTCACCCTTCATTAAATCACAAGGACATAGAAAGTGTGCTCATGTGAGACAAAGAGTTATGTAGGTACAATTCAATGTTTTCTTTTCAAGCTAGATACATTGATGAAATTTGTTAAACTATAGCAAACACAAAAACTAATAAGTTTCACAACCAAAAATAAAGCAATAAACCATTGGCTCAATCACAATTCCATGAAAAAAATTCACAAAATATGACACATTCAAGCAAAAATTACTACACTCCAAATGCAAGCACCAAAAGCATAATTTTATTACAAAATAGTAGCGACCCTCATTACATATTACAATGGGGTATTTATAAGAAATCATCTCCTTAATTTGTGTTGAGAGTGAGAGATATTCTTCATGCAATAAATTTCTTTTAATTGACAAAATTAACTAATTAATACAAACTATAATCGAATTGGTGCTACATAGAACTCCATCCTTATTTTATTCATTAATTGGATGCATGAACCTTTTACATTTTTAAAAAAAAAATATGGGAGAAGAAAGAAAGAGAAAGCTCTGAGTCAAAGTGGAAGTGTCTGGAAGTGCCAAAATTGGAAGTTGATCCTTCATAGTGCATTTGTTGAAGTTAAAATACCATCAAAATGCATTCTTGATGCATAGAAAGCTCTATTTTTGGAACTAGCAGTCAATTGTTAGTGAAACTTTCAACAATGTGCACATGTAGAGCTATGTACTTGTAGACCTATGGAGCTACATGCCTCAAAATACTCCAAAATCTCAAAATTTAATTGCATGTCAAAATTGAAATTCTAGCATTTGGAATTTGTTTTTCTTCATCCCAAATCTATGTTTGGATGCTTGCCCTCGAATTTCTCTATAATCTCAGTAATTTTGGCCACATCTGGTAAATCCAAAGCCTCATACTTTTTCCTATAATTATCTAGCTCAATTCAGGTGTTAGCAAAATCCTCAAGTTTGGTATCCAATTCTAACAAAGCTTCTTCAGTCCTAAAGGCTTGCCAAATATCTTTGTCATCAATAGCTTCCATAAAAATCATCCTAAAATTCTCTACCACTATCTCTATAGGTAATGATTTCTCTCATTCCTCATCTTCAAAAATATCCAAGAAAGCATCATTTTAGTGTCTCTCTACTTCCAAAATTCACTCTTGTGCTTTTTCCTTGAGTTGATGAATCTCCTCATGTAATGTTTCCATTACTTTATTGCTATCTACTATTTTCTCTATCCAATCATCAATCATATATAACTCTTCTCCTGTATATACATCAATCAAAATCTAGTACCTTTGCCCCTTTATGGCTTCCAAAGTTTGTAAATCCTTACTCCCTATCCCTTACTTCATCCATAATGCTCAAGTCCTACTTCAAAATTGCTACAATTTTATTCATGTTCTCCTATGTAGCTTACAACAATTTCAAATTTCCTATGATAATAAGAACACCTTTCTCCTCAAAAATTTCCCACCATTCCTAGTAGGATTTCAAAAATGGATCTGACTAAATAGCTCTCCCTTCTCTAAAATGTTATTCAATGTATCCTTGGGGTGCTTAGGATCAAGAGGACCAAATACTTCAGCTAAATATCCCTTTAGGATCTCGATCTACCTTCAAAGTGTTTGAAGTTTGACCTCATCCTGCTCCATGCTCTTTAAGACTTCTTTGATTCCCATGGTCACCATCATTTGGGTTGTATCTTGTGTGGGTCTTCCCAACATAACCTCTTTCAATTGATAATCTTTGGGACCAAGGCATTCTACATTTGTGTCTTCAGGAGGAACAAACACTTACACAAAGAATTCCTGGTCCTGTGTATTGGTGAAAAACACCAACTATTTTGCCTCATGTGATAGTGACTTAGGTTTATTCAAAATCTTAGCAATCTCGTAAATATCTTCCTCAGTAGCATGGAATTGAGGTCTTGTACTCCTTATTATTTCCTTCCAGACCCATCTTAGGATGCACTCAGCTAAAGACCTACCTCTCGAGAATGAAGGAGTATGTTCTACTACCTCCTTCCTCTTATTGCTCCTCCTTAGAGTTGTTTCATATTGTCAGGGATCTCCTTCTATGGTCTCAGTCTCAGTGGACCATGTAGCTTGCACCTCAATGTCTTGAAAAGGTGATTGATAATACTCCACTATTTGTCCATCCTTTGACACTTCATTGGTCACCATTTGTTCTAGTTCCTCCCCTTGTGAAAGTTCCTTCTAAACCTATTCTTCTTTGGAACTCTGATGTAGAGAAGTAACTAAGCCCTTATCTACCACCATGACTTGTGGTGGAGATGGGGGAGTAAGATTAGGACCCGGTGAATCTAGTGGCATCTATGTCTAGTCTTCTTATTGAGGTTCACCTGTAGTGGTATCCCTGATCTTATCATAAACGAATTTTGTACCAATAGGCCTAAAATCAAAATCTAACATTTTGAAAACATCATCACCTTCTTCACTTTTCTCATCCACCCATTGTTGTACTTCATCTTTCAAAGAAGATACTTCCAAGGGTCCTGTTGGGGTGGATGACAATATTCCTATGGTACTTCTTCTCCTTTCTTGCTTAGTGGCTCTAGTTAGCCAAGTTCTTTTCTCCAAGGTTAGCTGCTCTTCTTCTTCCATATCCTCTTCTCCTTTTGCAATTGTCTCAGAAACAAATGGAAAAGGCACCATTCTCCTAGTGACCTTTATCTTTTCTTCATTCAGATCTTGAACCTCTTTTTTTTTGTGGATGTAGAAGGAGATGCTAGCTCTTTTTGTGAAAGAGGAATGGAAACATGTTGACTCTCTCCCTCTTTTAATTGGCCAGGCACAAAGGGAGGCAATTGAGGGTCATCCTAAACTTAAGTAGCTCCAATATCCTCAGATCCATGTACAATCTCTTCTTGTTGTTGGGGAGGTACTTGTGCTTCACCTTGTTCTATTTGAATCCTCTAAGGGGAGGTCCTCTTCCTCTTGTTCTTTCCTTTCCTTTTTGGAGGATGATAGCATCCAACTAGCCAATCAAGTTGGTACAATGTCTCTCGCCCGATGGGAGACTAGGCCACAAAGGTAGGAATTGTAATTTTCCTCCCTCTACCTTTCTTAGGGCAGGCTTGAGCATGGAAGATCATGGTGTCAAGAACTAGATCAAGTTGAAAAGGCTTCTTGATCCAATCCTTCATCATTCTAATGATGTTCCTTTCCTGATGATTAATAGCATTTCCCTCCTCCATATCAACTTCAGCATTCATGATGGGCCTCTCTCCTATTCTGTCCTAGTTGAATAGGGGATACAACAACTCCCATGAATCTTGTTTCCTTATTTCCTCTAGAAAATTCAACTTGAGAGCCTTCTCTACTAAATGCAAAGTCATCCCATAATAGTCCCCTATGTAGATATCATAGTCATTTTTTGCATTCATCCAATGATCTTCAATAGCATCTTCATGGTGAAACTCCTTACCTGCCAAACTCTCCACTCTCCCATTATTATCAAAATATAGCCTAGGGGAGTTGTATTCCTCAAGGGGATAATTCTCCCATTCCCACTCAAAGGAAAAAATATCTTGCTTTTGTTTGACCTGGTATGGTCCAATGACTAGGGGCCATGTTCAATCGGGTCTCCTTTGTCTCTTCACCCTCTCATACAAAAATTCAATTTGCCATGCAATTTCTAATAAGACCAGCTTGTCAGTTAGATATCTAGGGAGCTTCTTGGAGTTGACAGTGGCATCAACTACCCATAGATAAGTGAATCTCTTGAATTGGATGAAGTAGGCCCCACGAGATGTTATCTATGCTTTTGCCTCATTGGATAACCTCTTTTCATAATCCCCCATTATAAATTAGATTGTAGTGCCTCTCCTATTTGAATTTTGTAATTCATCCTGATGGATACAACCTTGTTGATCTTTTGTTTTGTTGGATCATGATTGTGACCTTGATTGGTCTACGCCATCGAGGTGTTTGGATTTATGTTTCTGTATCAATTGCTTTGATTATGCTTTTGACTAATCTATGAGATTATGATTTGATTTATGGTTCATTGAGGTTTGTGTCAGTTCTTACCAGGATCGATGTGGTATCATGAGGTTGTTCCATGATTACCTTGTGATGTGTGTAGAGATTGCACTATATACTATTACCATGCTACACTAGATTAGGTTCCTGTAGTAGTGGGTAGTCATGTTTATGACTATGCTTGCTTATGTGTTTTAAGTGCCTTTTTTTAATGTTGTTTTAACAATCGTTATTAAATGTGTAAGTAATTAAAATGGGTTGTTCTTGTTGGATTCTTTGGTTATGTGTTGTAGACATTTACCTTGTTATATTTTGATCTATGAGATATCTATTACTTATGTGATGTTTTACATTTGAGATAACCCGAGGGTCAGATGTTATACTTTGATTTTAGTATCATGGATATTAGACTACTATGCTATTTAGTTAATCATATTGCATGATGATGCCATTTTGAGATGACAATGTGTTTTATGATGATATCTAGTTATCTGGTATTTGGACATACCTTTGATTATGTTAGGTGATGGATTTAATGCTATGGTTGTTTACTTCATTCCTACGTTGCTATGCTTCATGCGAAGGTGAGTGATGTAAATAGATTATTTTAATATAATTAAATAAATGGTTAAAATAGGTGATTTAATGCATTTATTAATTCACCTATGTTATTATATGCAATTGCACTTGATTGTGTTGTTTAGTATGCAGGTATATCCCTAGCAGTGGCACATGGAGTTAGTGATTCAACCTTTCATATTTTACCAATTTCATCCTTGTATGGTCGACATATCCTTAATTAAATGTTTAATTTAAACCTTTCAGTGATTATTAAATCCAAACTTATTTGCATTATGTGATTAGACTAGTAAGCGTGTCTATGCATTTAGATGTTCACATTGTCACAAAAGTTATTAAGGAGATTTACGTGTTTTTGGGTTTTCAAGCTTTTTAACTGATTTATTTTAATTTCTAGTAGATTTTCCATAGATGAATTCCTATTTATAAGAATAGCCTATTTTCATTCGGGTCGACTCAAGGTTTAACTAGGTTGGCTTGTTAAATGCCCTAATCGATTGTTCACTCAAAAAGTGAATAAATATCCAAAAAGGAATTTAATTCCTCACTTCTCACTTTTGAATTAGAAAGTTGGAGAGTAAAATCCAAAATCCTCTTCATGAGGATTTATTTTTTTATTTATTGTGGGAGCTATGGGCATGGGATCGTTGTGAGGTTGAGCTCATTGGATCCAGCTTAGGGAAACCTTGGATTGCTGTGATTTTTGGCCACTTCTGCGAACATTTTATTTTTTGGTTCAGATTCCCATTTTACCCTTTTGGTTGTGAGGTAGGGCTTTCCCATTTTATTGTTTCTACTCTATTTCTACTTCTATTTTTGGTAGCTATTTGTTTGGAGGTTGAGAACTAGTGTTCCCCTCCATTTTTCTATGCTGGTTCTACCCAGTTGGCCGGGTGTGAATGTTTTTCCTATTTTTGAAATGGAGGTTTGGGTTTTTGAGCCGTTATGCTGGTTGTTTTTGCATAGAGTGTTTGAACTTGATTTTTTTTTGGATTTTTGGAGTTTTTGTGCCCAAAGGCCAAATGGGTTTTAATTTTGAAGTTTTTCAAAATTTTGGAATTTTTGTCTCACTTTGTGTGCTACCCTATTTTTTTGAGTTTTCTTAGCACAGTGTGGGTCGTGGACTTGAATGATCCATTTGGACATCAATCAAACCACTATTGCACTTTTTTGTTGCATTGGGATGCATGTCACATCTATACTCTTGACTTTTTGTTCGGATAGTGATTTTCATACCTGGAGTTATTATTTCTTTTAGACCTTTTCTTTTGTTTCATGAGTGCTAGGATTTGTCTAGAATCCATACTCTTAGATTGAGGTCGATTGAGTGAGTTCATGATGCTTGGTCTTGTTGCATCATTGGGATTCATGTAGAATCCATACTCTTGGATTGAGGCTGGTTGAGTGATTTTATGATGTATGGTTTTATTGGCTTTGGGATTCATGTAGAATCTATCCTTCTCGTGTTGCTTTTAGTTGGGTGTTTTCTTTGCATTATGTTCTTATCCTATCCTTATGTTGTGATCTTCATGATAGTGGTGTACCAAAAAAAAGTACGTGTGCGTACATTTTTTAAGTGACTTGCAAGGCCTGATCTTCTATGGTACTTTCAAAAGTTATGATCATTGGGGTTGGGATGGGTATATGCATGTCTGCATGCACTTTTCATAGGATGAGCATGGGTAGGGTAGGGTAGCATATGGAGGGGCTTCTATCCTAAAACTTGGTGACTATTCCCTGGTTGGTAGAGAAAGTTTTATATAAGTAATAATTAAATTAAAAAATTGGGTGGTAATAAATACAAGATAAAAAAATGTGTGGGTTGTGAGCCTTTCGTCATGAAGAGTTACTACCCTAGGTTGTGTGCCTTTTGTTGAGAAGAGTAGCTTCCTATACTAGCTTGGGATTTTGGATGCTAAGAGACTCTCCATGATGTCAACCCATACTTATTAGCCTATTGAGTGTCTAACCAGGACCTATACTCCTTGCATTGTCTTGGGTTCTTGGTTATAGCCATCATACTGTCTGGCATGAGTGTTAGCCATGGATATTGTTTTGTGTGTTTATGGTTGAATCATTATCTCCATCAGCATGGTGGGTGTGGACCTATGGGTTCCATGTGGTTGGGAGGCATAGCTACCTTCACCACTGCTAGGGACTGGTGTACAAAGATTGTCTCTTGTCCTAGTGTGACCATTGCTAGATGTTTTCACTTGATTCTTCAAGTTTCAGAGTATGCTTTCTTGTGATTTATGTTTTCATTGGAATGCTTGGATATCATGTTTAGATTATGTTAGTTTATTTGATGCATTCCCAAATTATGATGTTCAGCATATGCTTAGATGATGTGAATTGTTGTAGTAGCATATCCATTGCTTATTGATGTTTAGCATGTGATAGGTGATGTTATCTACTATAGGATTATCTTATGCTTTTCTACTAGCATGTTAGATTCCTTATGCTTATATTGTTGCATGGTTTAGTAGTGACATCCCTATTATGACATTACTAATAATTTGGTCGGTGGTTTGGGATGTTACATGTGGGGAATGGCTAGGACCCACGATGGTCTTATGATACTATTGATGGTTGGGAGGAACCGTGTACTTAATTTGGTTTCTTTTTTATTGGGATATTATCTATGTTCACTATGATGTTACTTTCAATATGTTCTTTTTTGCCATAGTTTTAAATGGATAGATGTATCTCCTTCTTGATCACAACATCTTGTTGATTATGCACTCGAGTATTCACACCTTGATCTATGTGGATCTGGTACTCCCCAGTGTGGAGGTTTTTAACTTAGTTTTTCTCTATTTTCCCCTTTTTTGTTTTCCTTGTGTATTTTTTTGTTTCTATGGGTGACATTTTATTAGCATGGTGTGACATAAAAATGTCTCTTGTAGATTGTCTCTTGTCCTAGTGTGACCATTGCTAGATGTTTTCACTTGATTCTTCAAGTTTCAGAGTATGCTTTCTTGTGATTTATGTTTTCATTGGAATGCTTGGATATCATGTTTAGATTATGTTAGTTTATTTGATGCATTCCCATATTATGATGTTTAGCATATGCTTAGATGATGTGAATTGTTGTAGTAGCATATCCATTGCTTATTGATGTTTAGCATGTGATAGGTGATGTTATATACTGTAGGATTATCTTATGCTTTTCTACTAGCATGTTAGATTCCTTATGCTTATATTGTTGCATGGTTTAGTAGTGACATCCCTATTATGACATTACTGATAATTTGGTCGGTGGCTTGGGATGTTACATGTGGGGAATGGCTAGGACCCACGATGGTCTTATGATACTATTGATGGTTGGGAGGAACCGTGTACTTAATTTGGTTGCTTTTTTATTGGGATATTATCTATGTTCACTATTATGTTACTTTCAGTACGTTCTTTTTTTCCATAGTTTTAAATGGATAGATGTATCTCCTTCTTGATCACAACATCTTATTGATTATGCACTCGAGTGTTCACACCTTGATCTATGTGGATCTGGTACTCCCCGGTGTGGAGGTTTTGAACTTATTTTTTTCTCTATTTTCCCCTTTTGTGTTTTCCTTATGTATTTTTTTGTTTCTATGGGTGAAATTTTATTAGCATGGTGTGACATAAAAATGTGTCGCATGCGCATAGAAACTATTTCGTATGATGCTGAAAAGTATCGCATACCTCTTGGAGAAATGTTGTGTGATACTAGAAAGTATCACACCTCCTTTGGAGAAATGTCATATGATACCCTAAAATTATTTCACACCCTTGAGAAAAGTATCTCTCAATCTCTAAAAGTGTCGGCCTACTTTTTTAGAAATGTCACACGATACTTTTTAGTGTTGTATTAAAGTATCATATGAGTTTTGTAAAAACCTACATGGGCCGACAATGGGAACTTTTCGATTTGATCCAAACTTTTAGAGAGTTGTTCTGGATACCCTTTTTAGTGTTCTTCAACCTTGTGTTGTTTCTTTTTTGTTACAAGTTGTTTTCTTTCAAAAAAAAATTGTGTGTTTCTATTGGTCCTTTGGGGTTTAAAATATATCATTTAAGTATAAGTTGATGTATATTTAATTCCTTATACTTAAGATAGATTTTAATATATGCAACGAATCTTTTGAGATAGCTTTTAGACCTCTTAGAGATAAGATAAAGATTCTAGAAAATTTTAGAGCTTCAAAAATCTAGACTTTGCCAATTTTTAGAGCTTCAAGATTTCAAGCTTAGCCAAATTATAGGTATATTTAATTCCTTATAATTAAGATATATTTTAATATATGCAACAAATCTTTTGAGATAGGTTTTAGACCTCTCAAAGATAAGATAAATATTCTAAGAAATTTAAGGGCTTCAAAAATCTAGACTTAGCCAATTTTCAAGGCTTCAGGATTTCAAGCTTAGCCAAATTCTAGATTTTTGCATTCTACCCCAACTTGGTGTTTTGTTGATGAGTGGTCATTTCTTGAACCCTCATCATGTGCATTGTTGTTGTTGGCTTTTTTTGTGTCTACCAATTTTGTATTGGCATTTGGAGATTCGTTGGTTGTTAGTATTGTGGTGAAGTCTTCTATTGTGATCGTTGTGATCCCTATATGATGTTGTCATGTGCATTCATACTTGTAAAAATAAAAAAAATTCTTGGCTTGTATTTCATCCTTATTTCTAAGGATCTTCGGGTAGGAAATTACATGGATGACTATGAAAATGAATGCATCATTCATGATTCTATACTCCTTACTTTGCACCAAGAGCTTCTTCCTCACCAACTAAGGGTAGACGATGTAGGGCCAAGCATTAGGATTTTGCATACTTCCTCTCTTGTACAAACCTGGGTAGTTTTTTGCCCTTGCTGCAAGAAGATAAACCATGTAAGAAGTCATATAGAAGTTCTTCTTCTCCTTAACTACCCCTAATTGTTCGCACAAGTTTTCACTTTGTGTGGTGGCCCAGCCTAGTGGCATCCTTGCCATTTTGATTGTCTCAATGAAGTTGACCATGAAAGTGTTGAGGTGGCTAGTTGTGGGTAGACCCATGACTCTACTCAAAATAATGATGGAATATCCAATGTGGTCCTTCATGTATCCCCTAGTTATGTCCACTTTCCCTATACCCCTACAAAAAGGAGTCTTCTCAATGAGATAGGAGGAATAGGTGATTTTTTATTCTTTTTTAGGGTGCTCCTTGTACCATTTATTTTCCACTTCATAGGAGAGTCTAATAAATTTATTTTCCTTTGGGAGATGGAAGACCTTTTCAATGTTATCAGGTCATAGGTATAGTACCACTTCTCTGGTTACACTTTTAACCACTCTCTCTTTAGGAACAAAATGTTGTGCTAGTGTCATAATCAACTCTGTTGATTGCACTAATACTGGATGTGAAGCTGCACTCACCAACCTAGAATAGATCAAGGTAGATACTAGAGCGGATCTTTGAGTGGGTTTGTTGTAGATTCTAAGCAACTCTCCCAAGTTTGTATGTGGATGCCATTTAACCTACATGACACAAGGATAATGTTTATTAGCTCAAAATGAAGTAAACTTAGAAATTAAAACACAAAATCATCTAATTCTTTAATTAAAAAAAAATTAAAAATTAAAAAATACAATGCTCAAATTTGGTACTTTTATTTTTATATTTATTATTTATTATTAATTTTTAAATTATATATATCTATATTTTATATTTTTATATTTTTATTATATATATATTATTTTTTATTTTTTATTTTTTATTTTATATATATATTTTAAAAGGGCTTAGTGAGTGTGGCGTGAATTGGTGGAAGCGAGTGTACTAGAGGCACATGATTAAGGTTTTGGCAAAATATGTCATTGTGGGGGTTGCACTTTGCATAAGGAGTGACAGATAGAAGCACACAGAGTGGGGCAGAGCATGCATGTGTGGGAAGTGCATGGGCACACTTCACAAATGGTGTGGAGTGTGGCACTAATGGACATATCACACAACACTTCATGTTTGGTGTAGAGGGGAGGTGTACATAAATGATGTTGTACATGACATGTGCACTATGGGTGAGCATGGGGGTGCATGTGTATAAATCATGTGACCCTCACATGACAAGGATTTTGTGAGTGGAACAACATTATAAGAGGCACATGGCACCATATCAAAATGAGTGCACAAAACCATATCAAAATGGGTGCATGGTGCATGTACTCAATGTGCTGCGTATGAATTGAAACTTGGATCCACCTTTTGTAAATGTAAGGGCATGGCATGCCAAGAAATCTAAAGCTATTGAAATGCAATGTTGAAGACAATAGTGATGAAGTTTGCTAGGGGATTGGGGTTTTATAATCCTGCCTACCCTCAGGTTGTGTGACATGCTTGTGCACCACCATGGGTGGTGTGCACCTCGTGCCATGTATGTGGTGCACGGGCTTTTTTTTTTAAAGGGCTTAGCATGTGCAACTTGAATTTTACAATTTTTTATTTTTCAAATATATATTTTAATATCCTTTTTTGATTTTCCAATATTTTCTTCTTTTTTGATTTTCTAGTTTTTGACCTTTTTTGATTTTCCACTTTTTGACCTTTCCTAATTTTTAAAAAAATTTTTGACTCTAACATTTTCCCAAATCTTGAATCATGAATTCAAGAATAGTTCACAAAGTAAGGGGGCCCATTCCAAGTAGAGAATGAGGCATTTGTTTTGGGACCACACAAAATAGCCCCATAAAAAGGAAGAAATGACCAAGGCATTTTTTCATCAACAAACAACCTTTTAACATGTGTCCAACAGCAATGGAACTTTGAACACTTCGAGTATATCTTAGATGAATTTGCAATCAAAATTTTTAGAGTTAAAAACCTTCAAGTTTAGTGTGTGATTAGTGTATTCATTTCCTTTGACATCTCAGGATGCAATCTATCAAATTTTTCAAACAACTTGAAAACAATCTTCCATTCCTCCTGGCCCATGTATTTAGAATCTTCACAAAGTTTGTTTATCAATCACTACTTGATCAGATGAGAGAATTAGTTCAAGGACTCTTGGTGGGATGTCACCTTATTTTACACTTTTTGGTAGACTTTGAATAATCATTCCATGTAGTTCATAATGTCGCTCTTTGATGGAGAAATGTTTTCGATACAAGATGCTTTGTTTTGGAAACATATGTTTTTCCATGTTAGATCCTTTAGAATCCTTCAGTCTTAACACCATTATTTTCTTTTATTTTCTTTTTTTATATATATCTTTTGTATCTTGACTATTCTTAGACTATGTAGCTAGGACATCAGTGTCATTTCTTAGATTCAAACTTTTGTGAACATCCCTTGCATTCCTCTTTTAGAACTTTTAGAAATTCTCATGTCAAACAATGATCCTAGCAACCTTTCAAGAAGACCCCTCCTATTTGAACCAACTGGAGTTTGAATCATCCCTTGCTACCCTCAACCTTAATTTGACAACACCTAAGATGGTAAATTCGTAATTTTACAAAGTGTTGAGAGCTTGTTGGTTCAAAACCCTAAACTTAGGATTGAAAGTCTCCCTATTTTTGTAAGCAATGTCCATTGTTTAGTTGGTATAAAACACACAATCATCCAGATGTTTTGATAAAGAAATACCTCTCCCTAAAATTGAGACCAAAGAGTGGTTAGTGAAGTATTTCAAGATTAAATATTGAGTTCACCTTACCCCCTGGGACTAACACAACTTCGAAAGAAAACACATGATAGGAAGAAAACACACTTGCAAAAAAATAAAACCTAACTAATTGTAGAAATAAAATCTAACTAATTTTTGGTTTCTTCTAGGCTTCAAAATAATATTTTAGGAATTGCCCATTTATGTGAAAGAGAAGAAATTCCCCCTATAAGGAACTAAGCCTAAAAGTGTTTTCTCTGAGAATTTATGTAATCTATTAAGGGCTCGTCCACAAGCATTGACACTTGGTATAATTGCTAGGATTTTCTTTCACCTTATCTCAGAGTAGAACTAGGTCATAAAGCTTGAACAATTTTATTGTGGCCCTCTTGTCAAGCCATCTTTTAACAAAATACACTTCTTCAAATTAATTAACAATATCTCTTCCCTTAGCCTTTTGAGGACACTATGAATAAAAGATGGCTTGACAAGAGAGCCACAATAAAATTTGGAAGTTCCAACATAGGTTGTTCTATCACCTTCTTCTTCAGCAATTCAAAACTTCTCGCAGCTGTTGCAGTCCATTTGAACTCTTTTCTATCCCCGCTTATTGTGTCAGTTAGGGGTGCACATATGCCACTAAAATTCTTAATAAAATTCCTGTAAAAACTAACTAGACCATGAAATGATCTTACCTCAGTAGCAGACCTTGGAGTAGGCCATTCCAAGATGGCTTTTACCTTCTCTAGATCCATTTTGAGACCTTCAGATGATATAACAAACCCCAAGTAGACTAACTCCCTTTTTGCAAAGATACACTTCTTCAAATTAATTAACAATATCTCTTCCCTTAGCCTTTCGAGGACACTACGAATAAAAGATGGCTTGACAAGAGGGACACAATAAGCGGGGATAGAAAAGAGTTCAAATGGACTGCAACAGCTGCGAGAAGTTTTGAATTGCTGAAGAAGAAGGTGACAAAACAACCTATGTTGGCACTTCCAAATTTTAGAAAGGTGTTCCAGGTGGATTGTGATGCTAGTGGCAGCACTATTAGGGCTATATTGAGCCAAGAAGGTAAGCCTATTGCATATTTTAGTGAAAAATTAAATGATGCAAAGAAGAAGTATTCTGTTTATGATCAAGAGTTCTATGCAATAGTTCAGGCCTTAAATAAATGGAGGCATTATTTGTTGCCAAAGGAATTTGTTTTGTATACTGATCATCAAGCATTACAGTACCTAAATAGCCAAGGTAAATTGAATCAAAGGCATATGAAGTGGGTAGAATTCTTGCAAAGCTATACATTTGTGTTGAAACATAGAAGTGAAAAATCTAACAGGGTTGCAGATGCACTAAGTAGGAGACAGTTGTTGCTTAGAGTAATGCAGGTTGAAGTAGTTGGGTTTGATGAATTCAAGAATTTGTACCCTAAGGATCCTAATTTTTTTGAAGCATGGAAAGCTTGTAAAGAGCCTGTTGCTGTAGATAGAACCCAGTGGTTAGACTATTTGATTTAGGATGGCATGTTGTTCAAGGGTAGTCAATTGTGCATTCCAAGGAGTTCCATGAGGGAAAATCTGATTAAGGAGAAACACAGTAGAGGGTTGGCAACACATTTTAGTTGAGATAAGACCATTTCCAATCTTAGAGAACATTATTTTTGGTCTTAAATTTTACAAGATGTGAAGAAGTTTGTACAGAGTTGCTAGGTGTGTCTACTTGCCAAGGGATTTAGTCACAATATTGGGCTATATCAGCCATTGCCTGTTCCATCAAGGCCATGGGAGGACATAAGTATGGATTTTTTTCTTGGATCACCAAAGACACAAAGGGGTAATCACTCAAGATTTGAGGTGGTTGATAGGTTCTCCAAAATGACACATTTCATTCCATGCCACAAGACTCATGATGCTGTCCATATTGCAAACTTGTTTTTCAGAGAGGTGGTAAGACTACATGGTCTTCCAAGGATTATAGTTTCTAACATAGATACTAAATTTGTGAGGTATTTCTGGAGGACACTGTGGAAAAAGTTGAGAATAGACTTGAAATTCAGTTCCACTCATCACCCACAGACTGACGGCCAAACAAAAGTGGTAAACATAAGTCTGGGCAATTTGCTGAGATGTTTAGTTGGGGATAAGCCCAAGGGATGGGATTTGATTCTACCACAAGTAGATTTTGTTCACAATAACTCTATAAATAAGAGTACTGAAAAATCACCATTCCAAATTGTATATGGAAGTAGCCCAAGGATTGCACCAGAATTGAAGAAGATAGAGCAAGGGGAAAGGACAAGTGCTGAAGTTGAAGAATTTTTTGAACATATCAAGCATCTACATCAGGAGGTTCAAGCACACATTACCAAGATGAATCAAGAGTATAAACCTAGGGCTGATCAATGGATAAGACATAAGGAATTCCAAGAAGGGGATCTACTCATGGTGCAATTACGAAAAGAAAGATTTCCAGCCGGTACTTACAACAAGCTGAAAATAAAGAAATTTGGCCCCTGTAAAATTTTGAAGAAACATGACTCATGAAATGCATATTAGGTGGAGCTGCTAGATGGTGTTCACATTTCTCCTATTTTCAACATTGCAAACTTAACAGAGTATCATGATGATGGTGCAGATGAGGAGCTGGTCTTAGTGCAATGTCCAATTCCTGCTTCTAAGAAGGAGGAGATAGAAGACATTCTAGATCATCGTGTGGGTAGAAGTACCAAAAATAGGTAGTATGAAGAGTACTTGGTCAAGTGGAAAGGACGATCGATTGAGGACTCAACTTCGATTTCAACAGTTGAGGTTTCCCATTTGGGATTTCCTCTACCATTCATAAAGTGACAGGGTCACTTTTCAATCTACCCTGTGTGTCTAATGCAGGAGCATCCAGAGGTATAAGGGAAATCTTGTGTCACCCAAAAAAATGTACTTAGACTTAGTTTTTGTTTCATGTGTTTTCATTTTTGGAAACCCATTTGGGTCAAATAGAGGTTCCAACTCTCACAGTTCCACTATCAGTGTTCTAGGATAGAGTATTTAAACACCTTGGCATACATGTAAATATCAAAAAAATAGGAGTATGTAATTGAGCCATTATTTTGGTGAACTAGGAGGTGTAAAATTGGTCAAATTAATGTAATTTTAATTTAGAGCATTCCAAAAAAAGAATCAGGTTAGAAGGCCCCACGGTTTGAAAGTTATCGCAGTTTTTTAGGTTTTGGAGACCTCCTAAGAATGCTTTAAAGAAAAGTTAGGGGCATTAAATGACCTTGAAAAGGGCCAAAAAATGGGGGATGAGTGAAGCTGGTCCATAGGGCTATAGAGAACTTCAAGAGCTTTTCAAAAATGTAAAAGGTTCATCAATTGGAGCTACAGTTCAAAAGTTATGCCTCCCAAAAGTTTGATTACTGTTTCTAGATTCTTCTAGATTTGCGTCGACTTCTAACGCAGCTTTTAGAGCCTTCTATTTGGTCAGTGGATGCCTACTAGCACTTTCTAGAATGTATTCCTAGTCCTTAACCCTCTGGGGTCTATTTAAGGACATTTCTAGAATTGTAAAAGGTAGTTCAGAGTGGAGTTTGAGAGGAGGTACCGAAAGGAGAAATTATCTCTAGATTTATGTTATTGTAAGCCCTTAGGGCATTTTTTGAAGTCTATTTTTTTTGTACCAAATGTATTAGATTATCTACAAAGTTAATAAAATTTCCCTTTCTTTTTGTGTCCATTCTGTGCGTGGGTTGAGTCCCCATCAAGTGGTATCAGAGCTGGTTTTCTTGAGTGTGTAGACAGAGCGCCGATTGTGAGGCAGTTTGCACCAGGATTGTGTGGTTGTGGGTTTGAGTTAAGAAGATGCCTCCATGAAGAGAGCATGGTGGAAGGGCCAGAGATTTTAATCTTGAGGAGGTTAGAGCCCTCCAAAGGTAGGTACAAGCATTGTAGGAGGAGCTCCATAGAGGAACAAATGTTGTCGCAGGTGACGATAGTGAGGATGACAATGAAGAAGAAAAAATTGGACCAGAAGGGAAATTTGATGGGGAAGTTCTGAATTAGGCAAAGGAAACACTTTTTAGGGCCATTACTAAATTTGGGAAAAAACCTACAATTGATGTGGGTGTATTTTCAGGAAATTTGAAACTAGATGAGTTGATCGACTGGATCAATGAACTAGAAGAATACTTTCAGTATGAGGATATTAGGGACCTAGATAGGGTTAACTTTGCAATGGCCAAACTGAAAGGCCATGCCAAAATCTTGTGGCAAGAGGTTCAATTGGAAAGAAAAAAAAGAGAAAAGGAGAAGATCACAACGTGGGATCACATGGTGGACAAATTGAAGAAGCAGTTCATTCCTGTAGAGTACGAGCTTGATTTGTTTAAGAAGATGCATGGGCTAAAGCAAGCAGGAAGATCAGTCCAAGAATATACAGAGGAGTTTTATCAACTTTTGATTAGATTAGGGCATTCAAAAGCAAATATGGAGAAGGTTGCTCGTTATATCAGTGGGTTACGACCTAGCATCCAGGAGGAATTAAGTTTGGTAAGAATGACCAGCATTGAGAAAAGCATACCAGTTTGCCCTATGTGTTGAAGAGAAGTTGAATAAGAGGTTTGAAGGGAGACAAAGAGGGCATGGTCAAGGAGGAAGGAGAAGTGGTAGGACATTTGGAGGTCAAAATGAAACCCAAAAGAAAAATGAAGATGTGGGTACTAGCAAGAATCAGATGAATGAGGGTTTCAACCACTCTCATTATCAAGACTTTGGAAATTAGAGAGAAAGAGGTAGAGGACATGGAAAAGAAAGAGGAGGCTTTTGTGGTACCTATTTCCATTGCAATGAAGAAGGTTATCATGCTTTGAATACCCTCAATGACAAGGAAGGACAGATAGGAGAGCTGAGGTCCAAGCTAGGGTTTCTCATGTGGATGAGGATGCACAATCATCACATTTAGAGGATGCAGAAAGAGGAGAGACCTTGGTGAATGAAAGGGTCCTACTAAGTGGTGAGATTGAACTAGGAGAAAGGAGGAGTTTGTTCTATACTAGATGCAAGTGTGAGGATAAATGTTGTGACATGATCATTGATGATGGTAGCATTGATAAGTTGGTATCAGATGAGATGGTCTTCAAGCTAAAGCTCAAGAGGGAGAGCCATCCCCAACCCTATCAGAATGCTTGGGTAAAAGATGATCATATGGTCCTGGTAAGTGAGCAATGTCTCGTGAAATTTAAAATTGGGAGTTACCATGATGAAGTTCTCTATCATGTTATTTCAATGGATGTTTGCCAGCTATTGTTGGGTAGACCATGGCAGTTTGATAGACATGCAGTACATGATGGTCATGCAAACACATACTCTCTAACAAAGGATGGAGTTCACCACAAACTAAAGCCCATGAAAAAGGAAGGTGAAAAGGTATGTAGCAGTGCTAGGATTTGTCTTGTTGATGAAAGGAAGTTTTTAGATGGAATGAAACATCAACGTATGTTGTAGGCTTTGATTCCTACGAAAGATAAAGAAGGTAGTAGTGAAATACCACTTGAAGTTTCAGATGTACAAGGTGAATTTGGAGATATTATCTCTAGTAATGTTCCAGAAGGATTGCCACTAGTAAGGAAAATCAGTCATTAGATAGATCTGACTCCAAGAGAAAGTTTGCCTAACAAGGTTGCTCACAGGATGACTCCTACTGAAACAGAGGAGCTAAACAGACAAGTTTAGGAGCTTTTGAGGAGGGGCTTGATTTGGGAGAGCCCAAGTCCATGTGTAGTACCAGCAGTACTCACACCAAAGAAGGATGGAGAGTGGAGGATGTGTACAGATTCTCGAGCTATAAATAGGATAACCATCAAGTACCAATTTCCTTTGCCAAGAATTGATGATGTTATGGACTGCTTGAGTGGAGCTCAGTACTTCACAAAGATAAATCTCAAGAGTGGCTATCATAAGATACATATTTGAGAAGGAGATGAGTGGAAAATGGCCTTCAAGAACAAAGAGGGTCTTTATGAGTGGTTAGTCATGCCCTTTGGATTGATAAATGCCCTGAGCACCTTCATGTGGCTTATGAATGAGGTACTTAAGAAGTTTTTGGGAAAATTTGTTATTTTCTATTTGGATGATATTTTAATTTTCATCAAGACTTTGGAAGAACATTTATTGCATATTCCTAGTGTCCTCGAAAGGCTAAGGGAAGAGATATTGTTAATTAATTTGAAGAAGTGTATCTTTGCAAAAAGGGAGTTAGTCTACTTGGGGTTTGTTATATCATCTGAAGGTCTCAAAATGGATCTAGAGAAGGTAAAAGCCATCTTGGAATGGCCTACTCCAAGGTCTGCTACTGAGGTAAGATGATTTCATGGTCTAGTTAGTTTTTACACGAAGTTTATTAAGAATTTTAGTGGCATATGTGCACCCCTAACAGACACAATAAGAGGGGATAGAAAAGAGTTCAAATAGACTGCAATAGCTGCGAGAAGTTTTGAATTGGTGAAGAAGAAGGTGACAGAACAACCTGTGTTGGTGGTTCTAGATTTTAGAAAGGTGTTCCAAGTGGATTGTGATGCTAGTGGTAGTGCTATTGAGGCTGTAATGAGCCAGGAAGGTAAGCCTATTGCATATTTTAGTGAAAAATTGAATGATGCAAAGAAGAAGTATTCTATTTATGATCAAGAGTTCTATGCAATAGTTCAGGCCTTAAAGAAATGGAGGCATTATTTGTTGCCAAAGGAATTTTTTTTGTATACTGATCATAAGGCATTACAGTACCTAAATAGCCAAGGTAAATTGAATCAGAGGCATATGAAGTGGGTAGAGTTCTTACAGAGCTTGTGTTGAAACATAGAAGTGGAAAATCTAACAGGGTTGCAAATGCACTAAGTAGGAGACAATTTTTGCTTAGATTAATGCAGGTTCAAGTAGTTGGGTTTGATGAATTCAAGAATTTATACCTTGAGATCCTAATTTTTCTGAAGGACGGAAAGCTTGTAAAGAGCCTGTTGCTGTAGATAGAACCAAGTGGTTAGAGTATTTGATTCAGGATGGTATGTTGTTCAAGGGTAGTCAATTGTGCATTCCAAGGAGTTCCATGAGGGAAAATCTAATTAAGGAGAAACACAGTGGAGGGTTGGCAGGACATTTTTGTTGAGATACGACCATTTCCATTCTTAGAGAACATTATTTTTGGCCTTAGATTTCACAAGTTGTGAAGAAGTTTGTACAGAGTTGTCAGGTTTGTCAAGTTGCCAAGGGATTTAGTCATAATACTGGGCTATCTCAGCCATTGCATGTTCCATCAAGGCCATGGGAGGACATAAGTATGGATTTTGTTTTTGGATTGCCAAGGACACAAAGGGGTAATGACTCAGTATTTGTGGAGGTTGAAAGGTTCTCCAAAATGGCACATTTCATTCCATGCCACTAGACTCATGATGTTGTCCATATTCTAGACTCATTTTTCAGAGAGGTGGTAAGACTACATGGTCTTCCAAGGATTATAGTTTCTGATACAGATACTAAATTTGTGGGGTATTTCTAGATGACATTGTGGAAAAAGTTGAGAACAGACTTAAAATTCAATTCCATGCATCACCCATAGACTGACGGCCAAACAGAAGTGGTAAATAGCAGTCTGGGCAATTTACTGAGATGTTCAGTTGGGGTTAAGCCCAAGGGATGGGATTTGATTCTACCACAAGCAAAGTTTTCTTACAATAACTCTATAAATAGGAGTACTAGAAAATCACCATTCCAAATTGTATATGGAAGTAGCCTAAGGACTACACTAGAATTGAGGAAGATAGAGCAAGGGGAAAGGACAAGTGTTGAAGCTAAGGAATTTGCTGAACATATCAAGTGTCTACATGAGGAGGTTCAAGCACACATTACCAAGATGAATCAAGAGTATAAAGCTAGGGATGATCAAAGGAGAAGACTTAAGGAATTCCAAGTAGGGGATCTTGTCATGGTGCACTTACAAAAAGAAAGATTTCTAGTCGGTACTTACAAAAAGCTGAAAATGAAGAAATTTGGCCTCTGCAAAATTCTGAAGAAACATGACTCAAGAAATGCATATGAGGTGGAGCTATCAGATGGTGTTCACATTTCTCCTATTTTCAACATTGCAGACTTAACAGAGTATCATGATGATGGTGCAGATGAGGAGCTGGTCTTAGAGCAATGTCCAATTCTTGCTTCTAAGAAGGAGGAGATAGAAGACATTCTAGATCATTGTGTGGGTAGAAGTACTAGAAACAAGTAGTATGAAGAGTACTTGGTCAAGTGGAAAGGATGGTCGATCGAGGACTCAACTTGGATTTTAGTAGCTGAGGTTTCCCATTTGAGATTTCCTCTACCATTCATAAAGTGACATGGTCACTTTTAAATCTACCCTAGGTGTCTGATGCAGGAGCATCCAGAGGTATAAGGGAAATCCTGTGTCACCCAAAAAAATGTACTTAAACTTAGTTTATGTTTCATGTGTTTTCATTTCTAGATACCCATTTGGGTCAAATAAAGGTTCCAACTCTCATAGTTCCACTATTAGTGTTCTAGGATAGATTATTTGAACACCTTGGGATATCTATAAATGCTAAAAAAATAGGAGTATGTAATTGAGCCATCATTTTGGTGAACTAGGAGGTGTAAAATTGGCTGAATGAATGTAATTTTAATTTAGAGCATTCTAGAAAAAGAATCAGGTCAGAAGGCCCCATGGTTTGCAAGTTATCACAGCTTATTGGGTTTTTTAGACCTCTTAAGAAAGCTTCAAAGTTAGGTTAAGGACATTAAATGACCTCGAAAAAGGAGTGAAAAATGGGGGATGAGCAAAGATGGTTCATAGGGCTATAGAGCGCTTTGAGAGCTTTTCATAAATGTAAACGGTTCGTCAATTGGAGCTACAGTTCAAAAGTTATGCCTCCCAGAAGTTCGGTTACCAATTATGGATTCTTCTAGATTTGCGTCGACTTCTAACACAGCTTCTAGAGCCTTCTATTTGGTTGGTGGATGCCTACTAGAACTTTCTAGAATTTATTCTTAGTCCTTAACCCTTCGGAGTCTATTTAAGGACATTTCTAGCATTGTAAAAGGCAATATGGACTGGAGTTTGAGAGAAGGTACTGAAAGGAGAAATTATCTCCAAATTTATGTTATTGTAATCCCTTAGGGCATGTTTTGAAGTCTATTTTCTCTATACCAAATGTATTTTCTTATCTACAAAGTTGATAAAATTTCCCTTTCTTGTTGTTCCCATTCTGTGCATGGGTTGAGTCCCCATCAAGTGGTATCAGAGCTAGTTTTCCTGAGTGTGTAGATAGAGCACCGACTGTGAGGCAGTTTGCACCAAGACCATGTGGTTGTGGGTTTGAGTTAAGAAGATGCCTCCATGAAGAGAGCATGGTGGAAGGGCCAGAGCTGTTAATCTTGAGGAGGTTAGAGCCCTCCAAAAGCAGGTACAAGCATTGCAGGAGGACCTCCGTAGAGGAACAAATGTTGCCACAGGTGACGATAGTGAGGATGACAATGAAGAAGAAGAAATTGGACTAGAAGAGGAATTTGATGAGGAAGTTTTGAATTAGGCAGAGGAAAGGCTTTTTACGGCCATTACTAAATTTTGGAAAAGACCTATAATTGATGTGGGTGTATTTTCAAGAAATCTGAAACCATATGAGTTGATCAACTGGATCAATGACCTAGAAGAATACTTTGAGTATGAATATATTAGGGACCTAGATAGGGTTAAGTTTGCAAAGGAAAAACTCAAAGGCCATGCCAAAATCTAGTGGAGAGAGGTTCAATTGGAAAGAAATAAAAGAGGAAAGGAGAAGATCACAAGGTGAGATCGCATGGTTGATAAATTGAAGAAGCAGTTCATTCCTGTGGACTACGAGTTTGATTTGTTTAAGAAGATGCATGGGCTAAAGCAAGTGGGAAGATTAGTCCAAGAATATATAGAGGAGTTTTATCAACTTTTTATTAGAGTAGGGCATGTAGAAGAAAATAAGGAGAAGGTTGCTCGTTATATCAGTGGGTTGTGACCTAGCATCCAGGAGGAATTAAGTCTGGTAAGAATGACCAGCATTGAAGAAGCATACTAGTTTTCCCTACATATTGAGGAGAAGTTTAATAAGAGGTTTTAAGGGAGACAAAGAGGGGATGGTCAAGGAGGAAGAGGAAGTGGTAGGTCATCTAGAGGTCGAAATGAAACCCAAAAGAAAAATGAAGATGTGGGTACTAGCAGGAACCAGAGAAATGAGGGTTTCAACTGCTCTCATGATCAAGACTTTGGAAATTAGAGAGGAAGAGGTAGAAGAAGTGGACAAGGAAGAGGAGGCTTCTATGGTACCTATTTCCATTGCAATGAAGAAGGTCATCATGCATTTGAATGCCCTCAACGTCAAGGAAGGATAGATAGGAGAGCTGAGGGCCAAGCTAGGGTTGCTCATGTGGATGGGGATGCACAATCACCACATTTAGAGGATGCAGAAAGAGGAGAGACCTTGGTGAATGAAAGGGTCCTACTAAGTGGTGAGATTGAACCAGGACAAAGGAGGAGTTTGTTCCATACCAGATGCAAGTGTGAGGATAAATGTTGTGATGTGATCATTGATGGTGGTAGCATTAATAACTTGGTATTAGAAGACATGGTCTCTAAGTTGAAGCTCAAGGGGGAGATACATCCCCTACCCTATTGGATTGCTTGGGTAAAAGATGATCATAAGGTCCTGGTAAGTGAACAATGTCTTGTGAAATTCAAAATTAGGAGTTACCATGATGAATTTCTCTGTGATGTTATTCCAATGGATGTTTGCCATCTATTGTTGGGTAGACCATAGCAGTTTGATAGACATGCAGTACATGATGGTCATGCAAACATATACTCTCTAATAAAAGATGGAGTTTGCCACAAACTAAAGCCCATGAAAAAGGAAGGTGAAAAGGTATGTAGTAGTGCTAGGATTTGTCTTGTTGATGGAAGGAAGTTTTTAGATGGAATGAAACATCAATGTATGTGCTATACTTTGATTCCTAGGAAAGATAAAGAAGGTAGTAGTGAAATACCACTTGAAGTTTCAAATTTACTAAGTCAATTTGGAGATATTATCTCTAATAATGTTCCAGAAGGATTGCCACCAGTAAGGCAAATCAGTCATCAGATAGATCTGATTCCAGGAGCAAGTTTTCCTAACAAGGCTACTCACAGGATGACTCCTACTAAAATAGAGGAGCTCAACAAACAGGTTTAGGAGCTATTGAGGAAGGGCTTGATTCGGGAGAGCCTAAGTCCATGTGTAGTACCAGCAGTATTCGCACCAAAGAAGGATGGAGAGATGAGGATGTGTACAAATTCTCAAGCTATAAATAGGATAACCATCAAGTACTGATTTCCTTTGCCAAGAATGGATGATCTTATGGACTGCTTGAGTGGAGCTCAGTACTTCACAAAGATAGATCTCAAGAGTGGCTATCATCAAATATGGATTCGAGAAGGACATGAGTGGAAAATGGCCTACAAGACCAAAGAGGATCTTTATGAGTGGTTAGTCATGCCCTTTGGATTGACAAATGCCTCAAGCACCTTCATGCGGCTTATGAATGGGGTACTTAAGAAGTTCTTGGGAAAATTTGTTATTGTCTATTTGGATGATATTTTAATTTTCAGCAAGACTTTGGAAGAACATTTATTGCATATTCATAGTTTCCTTGAAAGGCTAAGGGAAGAGAAACTATTAATTAATTTGAAGAAATGTATCTTTGCAAAAAGGGAGTTACTCTATTTGGGGTTTGTTGTATCACCTGAAGGTCTCAAAATGGATTGAGAGAAGGTAAAAGCCATCTTGGAATGTCCTACTCCAAGGTCTTCTACTGAGGTAATATCATGTCATGGTCTAGTTAGTTTTTACAGGAAGTTTATTAAGAATTTTAGTGGCATATGTGCACCCCTAACTGACACAATAAGAGGGGATAGAAAAGAGTTCAAATGGACTGCAGCAACTGTGAGAAGTTTTGAATTTCTGAAAAAGAAGGTGATAGAACAACCTATTTTGGAACTTCCAAATTTTAGAAAGGTGTTCCAGGTGGATTGTGATGCTAGTGGCAGCACTATTCGGGCTGTATTGAGCCAAAAAGGTAAGCCTATTGCATATTTTAGTGAAAAATTGAATTATGCAAAGAAGAAGTATTATGTTTATGGTCAAGAGTTATATGAAACAGTTTAGGCCTTAAAGAAATGGAGGCATTATTTGTTGCCAAAGGAATTTGTTTTGTATACTAATCATCAAGCATTACAGTACCTAAATAGCAAAGGAAAATTGAATTAGAGGCATATGAAGTGGGTAGAGTTCTTGCAGAGCTATACATTTATGTTGAAACATAGAAGTGGAAAATCTAATAGGGTTGTAGATGCACTAAGTAGGAGATAGTTGTTACTTAGAGTAAAGTAGGTTGAAGTAGTTGGGTTTGATGAATTCAAGAATTTGTACTCTGAGGATCCGTATTTTGCTGAAGCATGGAAAGCTTGTAAAGAGCCTGTTGCTATAGATAGAACAAAGTGGTTAGACTATTTGATTTAGGATGGAATGTTGTTCAAGGGTAGTCAATTATGCATTCCAAGGAGTTCCATGAGGGAAAATTTGATTAAGGAGAAATACAGCAAAGGGTTGGCAAGACATTTTGGTCGAGATAAGACCATTGCCATTTTTAGAGAACATTATTTTTGTCCTCAGAATTAATATGATGTGAAGAAGTTTGTACAGTGTTGCCAGGTTTGTCAAGTTACCAAGGGATTTAGTCACAATACTGGGCTATATCAGCCATTTCTTGTTCCATCAAAGCCATGGGAGGACATAAGTATGAATTTTGTTCTTGGATTGCCAAGGACACAAAGGGGTAATGACTCAGTATTTGTGGTGGGTGATAGGTTCTCCAAAATGGAACATTTCATTCCATGCCACAAGACTCATGATGCTATCCATATTGCAGACTTGTTTTTCAGAGAGGTGGTAAGACTACATGGTCTTCCAAGGAGTATAGTTTCTGATAGAGATACTAAATTTGTCAGGTATTTCTGGAGGACATTGTGGAAAAAGTTGAGAAAAGACTTGAAATTCAGTTCCATGCATCACCCACAGACTGACGACCAAACAAAAGTGGTAAATAAAAGTCTGGGCAATTTGCTGAGATGTTTAGTTGGGGATAAGCCCAAGGGATGGGATTTGATTCTACCACAAGCAGAGTTTTCTTACAATAACTCTATAAATAGGAGTACTGGAAAATAACCATTCCAAATTGTATATGGAAGTAGCCCAAAGACTGCACCAGAATTGAGGAAGATAGAGCAAGGGGAAAGGACAAGTGCTGAAGCTGAAGAATTTTCTGAACATATCAAGTGTCTACATGAGGAGGTTCAAGCACACATTACCAAGATGAATCAAGAGTATAAAACTAGGGCTGATCAAAGGATAAGACATAAGGAATTCCAGGTAGGGGATCTAGTCATGGTGCACTTACGAAAAGAAAGATTTCCAGCCGGTATTTACAACAAGCTGAAAATGAAGAAATTTTGTACCCACAAAATTCTGAGGAAACATGACTCAGGAAATGCATATGAGGTGAAGTTGTTAGATGGTGTTCACATTTCTCCTATTTTCAGCATTGTACACTTAACAGAGTATCATGAGGATGGTGCAGATGAAGAGCTAGTCTTAGAGCAATGTCCAATTCCTTCTTCTAAAAAGGAGGAGATAGAAGACGTTTTAGATCATCATGGGGGTAGAAGTACTAGAAACAAGTAGTATGAAGAGTACTTGGTCAAGTGGAAAGGACGGTCGATCGAGGACTCAACTTGGATTTCAGCAGCTGAGGTTTCCCATTTGGGATTTCTTGTACCATTCATAAAGTGACAGGGTCACTTTTCAATCTACCCTAGGTGTCTGATGCAGGAGCATCCCGAGGTATAAGGGCAATCCTGTGTCACCCAAAAAAAAATGTAATTAGACTTAGTTTCTGTTTCATGTGTTTTCATTTCCGGATACCCATTTGGGTCAAATAAAGGTTCCAACTCTGACAGTTCCACTATCAGTGTTCTAGGATAGAGTATTTGAACTCCTTGGGATACGTGTAAATGTCAAAAAATAGGAGTATGTAATTGAGCCATCATTTTGGTGAACTAGGAGGTGTAAAATTGGTTGGATGAATGTAATTGTAATTTAGAGCATTCCAGAAAAAGAATCAGGTCAGAAGGCCCCACGATTTGAAAGTTATCACAGTTTTTTGGGTTTTGGAGACCTCCTAAGAATGCTTCAAAGTCAGGTTAGGGGCATTAACTGACCTCAAAAAGGGTCAAAAAATGGGAGATGAGTGAAGCTGGTCCATAGGATTATAGAGCACTTCGAGAGCTTTCCAGAAATGTAAACAGTTCATCAATCAAAGCTACAGTTCAAAAGTTATGCCTCCTGGAAGTTCAGTTACTATTTCTAGATTCTTCTAGATTTGCGTCAACTTCTAACGCAGCTTCTAGAGCCTTCTATTTGGTCGGTGGATGCCTACTAGCACTTTCTAGAATTTATTCCTAGTCCTTAACCCTCTGGTTTCTATTTAAGGACATTTCTAGCATTGTAAAAGGCAGTTCGGAGTGGAGTTTGAGAGGAGGTATCGAAAGGAGAAATTATCTCCAGATTTATGTTATTGTAAGCCCTTAGGGAATGTTTTTAAGTCTATTTTCTTTGTACCGAATGTATTAGCTTATCTAAAAGTTAATAAAATTTCCCTTTCTTGTTGTGTCCATTCTGTGCATGGGTTGAGTCCCCATCAATCTTGGTTATCAGCTATCATTCTTGACAACCCTTGACCTCTGACTAATCTCATAGGTTGAATTTCCAAATAAAATTCTTGAAGTATGGCCATGCATTTATCTCTCCTTTCACTAAGTTCATTCTACATCAAAAGCATCTTTACTAATTGATCAGGTACAATTGTATACACGTTACTTCTTAGTATGTAATAACATAACTTCTTCATAGCTTTAATTAATGCAAAGGATTGTTTATTGAGGTTTGAGTACTTCAACTCGGCATTCTTCAAAGCGAAACTCATAAAAGCAATTGGCCTTTCATCTTTCTTTTCCTTTTTCTAGGTCAAGATCCCAACACAATAGTGTTCTAAAGCAAAGGAATATATCTTAAAAGGAAACTTGTAATTAGGACCTACTAAGACTAGATTCATAGAAATGGCCACTTTGATATCTTTGAATGATTTCTTAATCTCTAGAACCCATTTTGTCTTAGCCCCCTTTTTGAGTAAATCATTAATAGGATGAACTATTTCTTCAAATCTTCTTATTAATTTTCACACAAAATTTATCTTTCGAAAGAAAGACTTGAGTTCTTTTCGATTATGAGGAGGTTATAACTTTAGAATAGCTTCAATTCTATCAAGATTGATGGAGATCCTAGCTTCAGAAATGATATGACCTTGGATCTTTCCTTTAGTAAACCTAAACAAACATTTCTTGAGATTGAGGGATATGTCATACCTATGACATCTATTGAATATCCACCTTAAATTAGAAATTTGAGTGCTTTGATCTTTTGAAAAGATAGTTAAATCATCCATGTAGATTACTATATACTTATTTACCAATCCCTTAAAAGCTTCATCCATGGCTCAATGAAATGTAGCCCCTGTGTTAATCAATTTAAAAGGCATTCTCCTATAGGAAAAAGTACCCCATTTCATTGTGAAAGCTATCTTTAGTTGATCTCCTTCATCAACCATCACTTGATTATATCTTAAATACCCATCTAGGAAAGAAATTTTTTTTGAATCATTTACAATTTGTAGAACCTTGTCAAGTGAGGGCAAAGGATAATTGTCCTTTTGAGATGTCATGTTCAAGTTTTGAAAATCAACACAAAGGTGAATCTCTCCAGTCTTCTTCTACACAAGAACCAAATTAGCCACCCATGTAGAATGGTAGATGGGGAATATGATCTTGGAATCTAGTAACTTCTTAACTTCTTTCATTATTAGTGGTTTAATGATAGGATTAATAGGCCTTTCTCTTTTCCAAAAAGGCTTGGCATCTAGTTTCAATGAAATGTCATGCATTATAATCTCGGGGTCATGTGTCTTTAATTTTGCATAGCTCCAAGCAAAAACATCTTTATACTCAATAAGAAACTTGATCATTTCTTCCCTTGTGTATTGTGTGATTTCCCTATTGGGACCATCCTCAAATCTTCTTTAGTTCATATATTTTATTCATCACACTCCTTGATCCCCTTTTCTTGGATTGTTCTTTTATTAAGTGTTGATTCATCATGATCAAAAAAGCATTCTAACTCAACCATCCCCTTGGGAATAGTGTTAGTCTTTAAATTCAAGATCCCATTTTCATCTTCAACTTCATCATCCTCAAGTTTTCATCTAGATTGTCATCAATTTCTTGACCTTTAAAGTGACCATTGCACATGCTAAATTAAAGTATGTGTTGATAATCCTGAAAGACTTGAAAGTTTGTAATATTGTCTGGAATAGATGGGGCAGCAACCAAATCCACTATATATATTTTTGCCTTCTTTCTTTCAACTAGTTGTAATGCACTTTCTGAAATAGTGAGAGCATCTACAACCATGTTCTTCCTCCTTGGAATGGACCTTATGTTTAGAGCTTTAAAATCACCAGTAAATCCCATACTCTTTTCCTATAAGAAAGTAACCTTTTGTTGTTGCAAGAGGATAATGATTTTACTTGCCAAATAACCAACAGAGAATATCCTTTGATTATGTGAGCTGTGACTCCTTTCTCAAGTGCAAAGAAAAGTCCTTAGATCAATGCTTCACATTCTACAACATTATTGGTGCATCTAAACTGTAATCGATATGCTGTGTAGAAAGATTTACCTTTTGGATTAACCAATTCTATACCTACACTAGCCCCTAATTTGCATCTAGAACCATTGAAGCAAAGTGTCCAAATTTGATCTTCCTTGGGCCTTTTAACCTTTTTTCTATTTTCTCTTAACTTCTCTTTCACCTGAAAGCTAAAAGATTGTTTCCTGGGAACCCACTGCAACTTGCTAGGGGGTGGACTTGATGATTCCTCTTTGTAACATGTTGATAACAAAAATGTATGTTTTTCTTATTTTTCTTGAATTTCCTCTATCAATTCTTTAATTTCATCTATTTTGGGTTTAGGATGACCAATTATTGAATTCCACCCTTGGCCTTTCATGTACCATCTTCTTCTTTGAATCTTGATCATTCCTGAGGGAGGAGAGGATAAACCACCATCATCTGAAGAGGTATCACTATATGATAAATTTAGATCTTCAATTTACTCTTTGGTCTTCTTAGTCAACTTAGTTGAATTTATAGGAATTTGATCTACCATAGGTCCCTTTTCTAGAATTTGGTCATCCTTGTCTTGTATCATGTGTGTTAACACCTTTGTGATCGCTTCTTGGCATTATGAGCATTCAAATTTAGAGTGACTAACTTTTTGTAATCAACAAAATCTTGGGAGGAGTAAGATACTAGGATCTGCTTGTTCTTCTAAGCATTTCAAATTAATCACCATGTTATCTATGAATTGTGGCACAATCTCACCCTTTGGGGTTGATATATTGAGTTCTTTATCCTAATTCCATGATGCTTTGGTGGGAATCGTATCAAATGCCATCAGTTTGTATGATCCCAAATCTAATTGAAGGAATGCCACCTCATTCAGAGTATTGTATTCTATGACCATCATTTTCAATTTGGGTTTAGAATCTATCTTGATTTGATTTTTCAATCCCTTACATGATAACCATAGCTAAGTAAAATCTATAGAAAACCATCCTCATAGGCATTCATCCATTCTCTACTCAAGAGCAACCCATACATCTCTGGAACATCCACCACATGTATATCAATGACATCTTGAATTTGAGGATCGAATGTCAATTGTATTCAAATTTCTTTCAACATGTCAATGACTTTCACCTCTATTTTGTCTAACTATATCACTATCTAATTGGAAGGTTGAGGATTTACCCCTAACCTTTGGGTTATTGATAGTGGCATGACATTACATGAAGCTCTCGAACCAATCAAGCAATTGTGAAGATTCTTTCCATATATCCTAATGTTGAGAAAAAATGAGGGTACTTCAACCTTGTCTTTAAACATAGTAGACATCGCTTCTATAGCATTGAATTGTTGAGATACTATCTTTTGAGGGACTGTATTTGTGTTATGGAATACTTTTTTATGATCCATAGTCTTCATGAGTGCTTCTTATTGTTGTGGAAAATTTTGCAACATGTCAAACATGGACATATTTGCTTTGGTTCATTTCAAATCTTTGACAACACTATACTTTTCAAGAGACCAAGTAGGATTTTTCAATATTGTTGGCACATTCACTGGGTTCTAATTCTATTGTCCTCCATATGGTGGTCTAATTGGTGCCAGATTGTTACTCATTCTTGGATTGGGATGAGTTGGTTGTAAAGCTAGAGGAATTCCATCTATCAAAGGTTCCTTCCTATTTCTCAGATTATATGTATTCTAATTGTCATTGCAAAAATAAAAAACCTCTTCATGCTAAAGGTCAAGTTCCTGACCAAATGGAAAAGAGAACTCTTCACTAGCTAGTTGTTCTACCTACACATTCTATATAGAATCATAGGATTCTAGTAGCATAGCATTGAACTATATAGGAGCAGTATTGTCATTTACTTGTGAACTTCGAGTCATCTCTTGATTCCCATTATAGTACAAACCATCATTGATGGATACATTTTGACCATCATCATACTAATTAATATCTAGATGTTGAACATTGTTATTGTTGTTGTCAACAGGAATGCTTCCATTATTTGGTCAAGTATTCCACTATCTATTTTGTCTTTGGAAACCATTATTATGATCAAGAGGATTGAAATTATTTCCCCCATTGTTGTTTATTACATTATTGTTGTTGTTTTGACTAAAGTTCCTATTATAATTTTGGCCATAATTGTTCTTGTAAGGGCCAACATTGTTTCATTGGATGTTTTTATTCTATCCTTGTGACAACCTTAGACAAGTTAGTTCGTAATTCATTTGGGACATAGTCTTTTTCATCTAACCAAATTAAGAAAAAAATCCAATGTATGCTTTAGCGGGTGCTATTACCTTTTTCTCAAAGAAGGCAGCTTTCAGAGGTTCAAATCTTGGATATGTTAGAGTGTGGATATGTTAGAGTGAGATTTTGTGGACTGAGTGCCTATTGCAATGGAACTAGGTTCATAGGTATGAACTAACTAGGTAGTCTGGTTACTCTGGCAAAGTATGTTGGCATCGTTGTGATAGCTAGAGTTGGAAGCATCAATCCTCCTCCATTAGGATTAGCTTGCTTAGTGAAGGTAATTACCTCTTTGAAGACTTTATCCAAAGTGTTGATACTCATTGTAGGAAGTCTTCTTAGAAAGATGGCAGTAAGATGGTCCATAACATTCAAATAAATTTGAATAACAACTTCAACTGGTATAGTGTATGGTGCCTCTAGCTTGGGATATGCCATATGAAAGTGATGGTTGAAGTGAGAAACTATCTTAGTTGGTTCCCTTTTGATTGATATGAATTTTTGACGTGTCATAGCTTGGTTGATGAATATTTTAAATTTTTCTAGGAACAATTTCTTGAAAGTATTCCAATATCCAATACATCTAGGTGGCAAATCAATGTACCAATTAAAAGAAATTCTCACAAAGAGTAGGGGAATAAATTAAGAACCAAATACTCATTAGCAACCTACTTGTGGTTGCAAATTTTTTTGAATACCTTGATGTGATCTTTGATAGTTCATGTCTCACCATAGATGAATCTTGGGCAAAACTTATCGGGATTCTTGGGGAGGTCATGGAGTGCACCTCTCAAGTTTATTGGTGAGTCTACAACATTTTTGAAAAAGGCCATCAGAGGGTTTGGTGGACCTAATGGTGGGTTCTAAGGTATAGCTATAGGAACATGTGGTGGTCCACCAAGGGGTTGGAGTGGAGGTGAAGTTGAAGAATATGATGAAAGTTGAAATGAAAGTGGTTGAATTTGGGACATTCCCTTATCATATGTGGTTTGCGGAAGTGGGTAATCTCAAGAAACTCATGTGCACTTTGCATAGACCTCAATAATCATTGAAATGGGGATTCTAGATTAGAACCCTCCAATTCCCAGTAGTTTTGGAAAAATCACACCTCTATAGAAGTACACTTTCTCACAACACTAGATTTTGTAGACCACAACATTTTGCACACCTGCAAACTTATATAGCTATGGATCTACAAACCTATAGAGTTGTACATCTAAATTTATCAAAGCTCAAAAAAAAATTTGAACTTGTGTGAAGTGAAAATTTTTGCAAAAAAGTGCAAAATTTTGAAACTTTGGCAAAATTTCCTTCCTTTTCTGAGAATCAAAAGTGCCACCCTCCTTCTAGCACAACTTTTGTTAAGTTGTCATTTTGCATGATGCTGAATGGTAGGAATTCTTGCAAATTCCTCTCTTGAAAAGCTAATTTTGTGAATCAACTCCAAGGTTTCGGGTGATCTTGTGACCTACTAGAATATTCTTAGTTGAAGATAAATGTGAATGTTCATGAAGAGGCCTTTTTCTAGTTTGTTTTGATTTTGGATGAAATGAAGAATCTGCACACTGTTTCAAAAATAACACTAAAAAAGAACTATGTATTTGTATTTTTATGTTTTTTTATGAATGCAATCTAACCATGCATCTAGTATGAAATCCCCTTCTAACCAGAGGGTTAATAAAGAAAATAACAAGAACTTTATAGAAAATAACATAAAATTCAAATCAAATAACACAAAATTAAAATCCTAGTAGACATAAACTATAGATAACAACACATCTGCAAGTTAAGCTTTCAAAGAGATCAATAGGTAACCAATGAAAGTAGGAGCAGAACTTCCTCAACTCCACTAATGCAATCATCGGTGAGAAAATTTAATGATCATAGGATATTTCACCCTTCATCAAACTGCAAGGCCATAGAAAGTGCACTCATGTGAGACAAAGAGTTATGCAAGCACAATTTGATGATTTCTTCTCAAGCTAGATACGTCAACAAAATTCATTAAACCATAGCAAACACTAGAACTAATAAATTACACAACTAGAAACAAAGAAATAACCGTTTGGCTCAATCACTATTCCATAAACAATATTCACAAAATATGACACATTTAGGAAAGAATTACTATACTCCAAATGTGAGCACAAAAAGCATAATTTTATTGCAAAATAGTGGCGGCACTCATTACATATTATAATGGGGTATTTATAAGAAATCATCTCCTCAATTTGTGTTGAGAGTGAGAGATATTCTTCATGCAATAAAATGCTTTTAATTGACAAAATAAACTAATTATATACAAACCATAATCTAATTGGTGCTAAGTAGGACTCCATCCCTATTTTATTCATTAATTGGATGCATGAGCCTTTTACATTTTAAAACAAAGAAATATGGGAGAAGAAAGAAAGAGAAAACTCTGAGCTGAAGTGGAAGTGTTTGGAAGTGCCAAAATTGGAAGTTGATCCTTCAAATGGTGTTTGTCATAGTTAAAAAACCCTCAGAATATGTTCTTGATACATGCAAAGCTCTATTTTTGGAACTGGTAGTCAACTGTTGGTGGAAATTTTGAAAATGTACACTTGCAATGCTATAGACCTACGGAGCTATGAACCTATAGAATTGTAGAGCTCCACACCTCAAAATAGTCCAAAATCTCAAAATTTTATTGCATTTAAAAATTGAAATTTTGGCATCTAGGTTTTGTTCTTCTTTATCCCAAAGCTATGTTTGGATGCTTTCCCTTGAATTTCTCTATAATCTTAGTAATTTTTTCTACATCTAGTAAATCCAAAGCCTCATACTTTTACTTGACCTTTTTCTTGTAATTTTCTACTTCAATTTGGGTGTCAACAAAATCCTTGAGTTTGGTATCCAATTCTAACAAAGCTTCTTCAATCCTTAAGGCTTGCCAGATATCTTTGTCATTAGTAGCTTCCACAAAAATCTTCCTTAAATTCTCTACCACTATCTTTATAGGTAATAATTTCTCCCATTCCTCATCTTCAAAAATATCTAAGCAAGCATCATTGAAGTGTCTCTCTACTTGCAAAATTTTCTCTTGGGCTTGGTCGTTGAACCGATGAATCTTCTCATGTAATGTTTCCATTACTTTATTACTATCTTCTATTTTCTCTATCCAATCATCAATCATATCTAACTCTTCTCCTATATATACATCAATCAAAATATAGTACTTTTGCCCCTTTATGGCTTCCAAAATTTGTAAATCCTTACTCCAAGCCCTTACTTCATCCATAATGCTAAAGTCCTACTTCAAAATTGCTATGATTTTATTCATGTTCTCCTACGTAGCATGCAGTAACTTCAAATTTCTTGTGATAATCAGAATGCTTTTCTCCTCAAAACTTTCTTGCCATTGCTAATAGGCTTTCAAAAATGGATTTAACTACATAGTTGCCCCTTCTCTAAGAATGGTATTCAATCTATCCTTGGGGTGCTCAGGATCAAAAGGACCAAATACTTTGGCTAAATATCCCTTTAGGATCTTGATCTACCTTCAAAGTGTTTAAAGTTTGACCTCATCTTTTTCCATGCTCTTTAAGACTTCTTTGATTCCCATGGTCACCATCAATTGGATTGTATACCATGTGGGTCTTCCTAATATAACCTCTTTCAATTGATAATATTTGGGACCAAGGCTTTTTCACCCTTTTCTTTAGGAGGAATGGTCACTTGCACAAACAATTCCTAGTCACATGTATTGGATGGCCATATGCCCATGGTACTTCTTCTCCTTTCTTGCTCAGTGGCTCTAGCTAGCCAGGTTCTTTTCTGCAAGGGTAGCTAATCTTCTTCTTTTGTCTCCTCTTCTCCTTCTAGAATAGTCTCAAGAAGAGATGAAAAAGGAACCATTCTCCTAGTCACCCTTTATGTTTTTCTTCATTTAGATCTAGATCCTCTATTTTTTTATGGAGAAAGAAGGTGACGCTAGCTCTTCTTGTGAAGGTGGAATGGAAACATGTTGACTCTCTCCCTCTTGTGATTGGTTGGGCACAAAGGGAGGCAATTTAAGGTCATCCTAAACTTGAGTAGCTCTAGTATCCTTAGACCCTTATACACTCTCTTCCTATTGTTGAGGAGGTACTTTCACTTCACCTTGTTCTAGTTAAATCCTTTGAGGGGAGATCCTCTTCCTCTTTTTCTTTCTTTTCCTCTTTGGAGGATGATAGTATCCAATCGGGCTATCAAGTTGGTACACTATCTTTGGCCTGATGGGAGACTAGGCCACAAAGGTAGGAATTGTAATTTTCCTCCCTCTACCTACCTTAGGGTAGGCTTGAGTGTAGAAGATCATGATGTTAGCACCTAGATCAAGTTGAAAAGGCTTCTTGATCCAATCCTTCATCATTCTAATGACATGCCTTACCCAATGATTAATATCATCACCCTCCTCCTTGTCAACCTTGGCATTCATGATGGACCTCTCTCCTATTTTGTCTGAGTTGAATAGGGGGTTCAATAGCTCTCATGAATCCTATTTCCTTATTTCCTCTGGAATGTTTAGCTTGAGAGCCTTCTTTGCTAAATAAAAAGTCATCCTACAATAGTCCCTTATGTAGACATCATAGTTATTTGTTGCATTTATCCGATGATCTTCAATAGCATCTTCATGGTGAAACTCCTTACCTACTAGACTCTCCACTCTCCCAATATTATCAAAATAGAGCCTAGGGGAATTATATTCCTTGAGGGGATAATTCTCCCATTCCCACTCAAACAACAAAATACCTTTCTTCCATTTGACCTGGTATTGTCCAATGACCAGGGGCCATGTCCAATAGGGTCTCCTTTGTCTCTTCACCCTCTCATATGTAGATTCAATTTTCCGTGCAATTTCCAATAAGACCAACTTGTCACTTGGAGATCTAGGGAGCTTCTTAGGGTTGATAGTGGCACCAACCATCCATAGATATGTCAATGTCTTGAATTGGATGAAGTAGGCGCTGAGAGCTATTATCTATGTTTTTGCCTCATTGAATAACCTCTTTGCATAATCCCCCTTTGTTTATTGTATGACCACAAAAATGAATGCATCATTCATGATTCTATACTCCTTGCTTTTCACAAAGCTTCTTCCTCACCAGCTGACGGTAGATGATTTAGGGCTAGGCATTAGGATCTTGCATACTACCTTTCTTGTACAAACCCAAGTAGTTTGTCACCCTTGTGGCAAGAAGATAAACCATGTAAGAAGTCATATAGAACTTTTTCTTCTCCTTAACTACCCCCAATTGTTCAAACAGGTTTTCACTTAGTGTGGTGGCCCAATCTAGTGGCATCCTTTCTATTTTGATTGTCTCAATGAAGTTGAACATGAAAGTGCTGAGTTGGCTAGCTATAGGTAGACCCATGATTTTTCTCAAAAGAATGATGGAATATCCAATGTCATCCTTCATGTATCCTCTAGTCATGTCCACTTTCCCTATAACCCTACCCAAAGGAGTCTTCTTAATGAGGTAGGAGAACTAGATGATTTTTTATGCTTCTTTAGGGTGCTCCCTGGACCATCTCTCTGTGGCTTCATAGGAGAGTCTAATAAACTAATCTGCACTTGGGAGATGGAAGACCTTTTTAATGTTATTAGGTCATAAGTCTAGTACCATTTCTCTAGGTACACTTTTAACCACTCTCTCTTCAAGAGCAAAATGTTGTGTTAGTGTCATAATCAACTCTGCTAATTGCACTAATACTAGATGTGAAGCTGCACTCACCAACCCAAAATGGATCAAGGCATATACTACAGTTAATCTTTCAATAGTGTTGTTGTAGATTCTAAGGAAATCTCACAAGTGTGTATGTCCCAAATCTGTGTCTTTGATTTCTAGATGATCATCATAGAATCTTGACTTTGACAACACACCTTGAAAGTTGAATACAATGGCCTTTGGTGTCATTTCATCTCCGGATGTGGATGGCATTTAACCTACATGACACAAGGATAACATTTATTAGCTCAAAATGAAGTAAACTTAGAAATTAAGACACAAAAGCATCCAATTATTTATTAACAAAAAAATTGAAAACAAAAAATACAATGCTCAAATTTGGTGCTTTTATTTTTATATTTTTTATATTTTTTATATATTTTCAAAATTATATATATATAATATTTTTATTTTTTATACTTTTTATATTTTTATATTTTTAAAAAGGGCTTAGCACACATGGCATGAATTGGTGGAAGTGTGGTGTGTTGGAGGCATGTGGCTAGGGTTTCAACAAAATGTGCCATGACTTTGCATGAAGAGTGGTAGATAGTGGTGTCCTGAGTGGGGTGGAGCGTGTGTATATGTGAACTGGGCACATAGGCATGAAGTGCAAATGGCTCATGGTGCGGTGCACATTTATGGGCACAATTCAGAGATGGCTCAGAGCACAATGCTAATGGGCATGTGTGCAACACTTCATGTTTGGCATGGAGGGGAGGTGTACAAAAATGATGCTGCACATGGCATGCATGCTATGGGTGAGTGTGAGGGTGCGCAGGTATAAATCATGTGACCCTCACATGACAATGGTTTTGTAGGAAACTAATATTATAATGGGTGGGTGGCGCCATATCAAAATGACTGCACGATACTATATCAAAATGGGTGCATAGTGCCATGTAAAAATGGGCATGTGGTGCTATATCAAAATGAGCATGTGTTTCCATATTAAAATAGGTGTGTGGTGCATGCACTCAATGTGTTACATATGAATTGAAACCTAGATGTACCTTTTGTAAATGTAAGGGCATAGTGTGCCAAGAAATCTAAAGCTATTGAAATGCAATGTTGAAGAAAATAGTGATAAAGTTTTCTTGGGGAGGGGGGTTTTATAACTATGACTAGCCCCAAGGTGTGCGACGCACCCCTGCACTTGTGTGCAGGTGTGCATCACACACCCCCATAGGTGGTGTGCACCTCGCACCACATATGTGGTGCATGGGCATTTTTTTTAAAAGTTCTTAGCACATGCAACATGAATTTTACAATTTTTTATTTTTCCAAATATATATTTTTTATATCCTTTTTCAATTTTTCAAAATTTTCCTAGTTTCCAACCTTTTCTGATTTTACAGTTTTTTACCTTTTCTGATTTTTTTGATTTTTTTGACTCTAACATTTTCCCAAATCCCAAATCATGAATTTGACAATAGTTCACAAAGTAGGAAACCCCCATTCCTAGTAGGGAATGGGACATGTGTTGTGGGACCACAACAGAGATACCATTAAAGGCCTAGGACAAGGATTCCCCTAAGATAATGGATCCCTTATGCAATAAAGATAAGGTCTATGATCAACCCATCATGAATGTAGAAATAGGGAATTAGGAGAATCATGAAATGGATCATTGGGGTTGACATGTAATCAAACTTATAAGGGAATGGATCACGAAACCATTTTTGATGGATCCAATTCCCCAAGCCATACCTCTTCAGGCTACAACCAAACCCAACAAAGGAAAAAGAAGTCACTATACTGACCTACCCTACCAAATCATCAGTGAGGCTAGAAATGGTACAACAACATGAGCTAGAGGTTGGGTATTTTGAGACCAAAAAAGGCAAGGGTAAGAGGAAAATGGTAGCCCTTAGGGAAAGAAATAAAGTGGTCAAGGCCTAGGAAATTGAAGCCTAGCAAGAGCCAAAGAAATTTCAGCAAGAGAAATAATAGGTATAGCTGGAAGAGAAAGGAGTCCCATCACCTAGAGCCTCAAAGGAAGAAACCTCCCTATTGGTGCCCAAAAGAGCCTAAATAGGAACAATGGTGGGAGGACTAAAAAGGAGAAAATTAAAGAAGAAGAGCACTCCCTCCCCATAGGTGCCAAAAATTATCCCCAAAGTGGAAGATGAGGAAGCAAGGGAACAAATTAAATTTATCACTTTGAATAAAAGAACTTTCTTGACTACTACAACCAAAAAAGAGAGGAGGAAAAGCTTTACCCAAACACTTCCATCTATACCTAGGGAGCCCCATCCATGTTGAGATCTTGGATGATGAGTAGTAGAGATGGAGGGTGAAGGAGAAGATATGTATGACATCTTAGATTTTGATTTTATGCCACTAGGCACCAAGATGGTAGGAGAGAAAATAAGTGTTGGTGTAAATAAGTATTTACTATTTAAACCTTACTTAAGTTTACTCAGGTTAATGCATTATTTTATTATTTATTAGTTTGACACCTAGGAGTATGCATACACATAGGAGTTGTCTTGTTGACAAAATAAGAGTTAGGAAACTCTTCTATGCATGTGGTGTCTACAATACAGGAGTTAGCACTCTAATTAAGCACATGGTGTCTACAAAATCTCTAGACAAGATACACTTTTTCATACTTATCCTCTCATCTACAATGGAGGATAATCCACTTCTGGTGGATGTGTGCTTAGTTGTCATGCTTATCTCCTAGCACCTTCTAGAGACATTCTAGATGCATCTTAGAGGCCTTTATATACAAGCACTCCTAGTGTGTATACACATAAAATGATAATACATCAATTTTGGATAGTGTTATTCTGGTGCTTATGCTTGAGTTCCTTGATCTTGGGTGTTTTTTTACCTAAAGAAAATTCTTACATGGGATCAAAGATGAGGGAGATTCTCTTCAAATAGACATTTCAGACCACCTTGTTGCCTCACCTCTTAGAGGACCTTGACCTAGATCTAGAGTATCGCAATCATTGGGAGTGTCTAGAGCCAAATCAGACCTCATCATTGCATTTGGGACATTGATTTAGTGAAATTTGACTATATATTCACCTACTCTAGGCCATAGTCAAATTTGAGGCAAAAATTTTTTGCAAACTAGTACTCGAAGGCCCAATTTACAAATCTACTATGATTTTTTTTTAAATCTGCAAATTTATTTTTAGATCTACATTTATTTCTTTACAATTTTGATTTTCAAAATTTTTTCAAAATTTTTTTAGGCCTATTGGGCCTATAGAGAATTTTTTTCGTAGGAACTAGGTGATGAAACCCTAGCCCCTGCAAGGAATATTCCCTATTATTTAGGAATATTCTATTTACATCCAATGGCATTCAAGTTATGACATTTTGGCATCTAAGCCATAAACTAGTGACTACATTATCGACCAAGCAATCAATCAGCGACACCATTTCTATTTCAACTCAGCAAATTATTTTCTTAATTGCATCTATAAATGAAAACCACAACAATGTGGGATTGAACTTTTTATGCCCTCAATGGCCAATAGATTTTGTGGCACTGCTTTATAAACATTTTCATTTGAAAAATTGAATTATGGTGATGCCTATATAATAGTTCCACACCACAGATCATAGTCTCTGGTAGTCAAAACCCTCCTCTGGCACTGGTGAAGACTTTTTGGCTCACTGCACATAACTCCAGCATGATGATGTAAAATCTGGCCACCTAGTAACTACCACACAATGCAACCATAACAATCCACTTGGTAGCCATTAGATAGGCCTACCCTTCACCAACCACTTGACACATGGACAACTCACTACACCATGCATGCTAGCAAGGAGCCCAATCATGCCACATGGCCCAATGATAGAGCTCCTCGAAGCCAGACACGTGCACACCCACTAGCTCAGTCGAAGGCCCAATCAACCACTAAGTTAGCTTTCCATGTAGGTGTCCACATCAGCACTAACATGCATAATCTATATGGTGACAGTGGAAAGACTGTACCATTTTGTATGCACAATCGACCTACCATGTCAGCAAGGGGATTTTTTTTGCCAATATCAGCATTTTACTATGCTAAATTTGATGGTCATCTAACCATCATTTCCAAGAAAAATTGAATTACTATGACAATAATTTGACCATCAAATTTAACCTAGTGTTTTGCTTCCCAGACCCCTCTCCAAATTTAGTTTTGATTTGATAGTCTAACTTGGGAGGCCATATCTCAGTCATCTGGACTCCAAATCAGGTGCAAATTTTTTTTATTTTAGGCAAAATTTCCTAAATTTTTTAGTGATTTTATTCTTTTCTAGTTTTTGTGCATGGATTTTTTAGAAATTAGATCTTTTGGTAACTATGCCTATCTAATCCTACATTTTGCAACTTGAAATGCATCATATGGGCTCATCTAGACACATTTTTAGATTCCATTTTTTTATAAAGTGCTTAATTTTTCATCTACTTTCTAGATCTAGATTCAAATTATAGGGTTATGTGGACAAAAATATCACTTTCAAAATTAGGTCCTTTTTCTACATTGTCTTTCTTTGATTACTTTTCAAAATTGTTGTACATATGAGATATAATGCTTAGTGTCAAATTTGAACCTCAAAAAGTAGTTGTAAATAGTAAAATTAGAAGTCCACTTTTGTCCATTTTGACAAGTGGCCTATTGTACACGCACCACCTATAAAGCACAAAATCATCTCTTGGTGGGGGGGGGGGGGGGGCTGTTGATTGATCTCATGGAGTCTTGTCACACATGTTAGTTTGATGTTAGACCAAAGTTAACACCAAGGAACTATCACAAATGGAGTGCTTTGATGCTTGATCATCTAAGAGAACTTTGGAAATCCTTCCTTATCTCTATTCGTAGATATGCCACCTAATTTTATTGGGGGGGGGTGTTTGATTGATTTCTTTTGCATTTTGGGGGTTCATTGATTGATCTCATGGAATCTTGTCACACATGTTAGTTTGATGTTAGAACAAAGTTAACACCAAGGAACTATGACAAATGGAGTGCTTTGATGCTTGATCATCTAAGAGAACATTAGGAAATCCTTCCTTATCTCTATTCGTAGATATGCCACCTAATTTTAATTGGAAACATATTTCTAATATTCTTGGCTTTCTATATAAAAATATAAGTAAGGAATGTTATGCTCCTCTTATAATGGAAAGTTTTCCTCATGATATTTGGATGGCTCTTTGGGAAGCATATGGTGATCCACGAGTTCCTCCATTTCCATAGGATATTCTACAACCAGTTACTCTAGTTATGGTACCTAAACCTCTAGTTGAGATCACACCTCCTGATGCTCTTGTTGCTACTACTAATCCAGTTCCATTCACAGGTGCTCCTAGTTTAGTGCAACAAGATTTACCATGTCTTACTACTTCACCTTCATGGGATGACTTCCTTCTAGACATTGCAGAGCTCTTCATGGAGTCTCACATTGATGACATGGGAGACATAATCGATGTCATTCACCTTCTCTTTGTTGAGGCAACTACTTCATCCATTGCTATAGTGATAGGTTCATATACTTCAGCATAGTAGGGCACACCTTGTCTTCTAGTTCTAGCATCTATGAATGACTTCTTGACAAATATTTTAGGTTTATTTGTGGAGTCACACTTAGTAGATTTGGGAAATTTCATTGATGATATATATCTTCTCTTTACTGAAGAAGATCCTTCTTTAGTTGTCATAAGGGCTCACTCTTTCCCTCTTGTCCATTATCTACATGATTAGTCTTCATAAGTTGATGTAATTATGGATCCTTATGTACAGTAGTTGTAAGAGGTCTCTTTATCATTTGAGGAAATAGTTGTTCCATTGGGATATGCTCTTTAACTATCCTTGCTAGAACTTCACTTGCTCTTTTCAGTAGTGTTGGAAGGGGTAACCATCAATATTGACATGGGAATAGTTGAGTAGGTTTTAGAGACACCATTCATCTTTGAGATTCTTTTTACATATGGGGGAAGCATCTCATATTTACCTCTGGAATTTTTTCTTCCAAAAAGGAGGAACATTGTTTAGCAGTCTTGGATCAACTTCTACATTGGACTAGTTATCACTAATCAACACTCTAGATTTGGGGGGGGGGGGGACTAACTTGTCTCCTTCTTCTTCTCTTTCATGGTGGGGTACTTTTTCCTCTTATGGGGTTTTGTCCTTCTCCTACTTCTCTTTTCTATATACTTGATGTATGTTGTAATGGGGGGGTCTTGATTACTCCATCCATCCATGCATCTTATTTTTCATCTCTCTTTTTTTAGGAGGATTTTTCCCATGAGGTTTTCCCTCTTTCTCCTCTTTATGAGAGATTACATTACACTTTGTACATAGGTTCCTAACATGGCCTAGTAGACGAGACCCATCATGCATTTTCATCCTAGCTTTCACAAGCTTAAGTGCATTCCCCTAAGTTGCACTTAAGGGGGGAGGGGGTGTTGGAGTAAATAAGTATTCACTATTTACATTTTACTTAAGTTTACTTAGGTTAATGTATTATTTTATTATTATCGGTTTGACATCTAGGATTATGCAAACTCACGTGAGTTTTCTTGTTGGCAACATAGGAGTTAGAAAACTTTGTTATGCATGTGGTGTCTACAATATAGGAGTTAGCACTCTAATTAAGCACATAGTGTCTACAAAATCTCTACATGAGATACACCTTGTCATACTAATCCTCTCATCTATAATGGAGGATAATCCACTTCTGGTGGACATGTGCTTAGTTTTCATGCTTATCTCCTAGCACCTTCTAGAGACATTCTAGATGCATCTTAGAGGCCTTTATATACATGCACTCCTAGTGTGTATACACATGAAATGACAATACATCAATTTTGGATATTATTATTTTTATTATACCTTGTTGGTCTATTCTTGTGCTTGTGCTTGAGTTCCTTGATCTTGGGTGATTTTCCCCTAAGGAAAATTCTTACAATAAGGGATACTCTTAGGATGATTCATTAGGAGAGGATTGGAATCAATTACCTCCTCTACCTCAAGGACCTCTCAGCATTCCTCCACCACTAGCACAAGACATGGAAATAATAATGGATAAAGGGTCAGTAACTCCACCTCCTTTGTAAATCCATGTAGAAATTATAAGTCAACATACAGAGGAAGGAGAATATGAACATTTTCATGCTGATGAAGTATCTAAAGAAGGACAAAAAGTAGAAGAAAGGAAACAAGTTCCTCTAGATATAGAGTCTAGGTTCTTAACCCAACATGATATAGAAGCTATCTCTGAAGATCTTCCTCACCATAAGAAGACTCTAGAGAGAAGTGATAAGGGTAAGTAGCCTTCTTTAGAACCAAATTCTTTAGCACAATACATGTCACCAATCTAGACTACAACATCATGTTTGAAGAAGGAGGTCATATTCTAACAAAAGAAGTAGATGGAGCTCACTAAAGAGGATAGAATGATAGAACTAATAAAAGTGATGAAGAAGCCTGAGCCACCTAAAGGTGATGCTAGAACACTTGCCTTCATTATTAAGAATCAAGATCAAGACCTTCTAGCACATATCACCATTCCACCTCCTCATGTTGACACCAAAGAATTAACTCCAAAATATTATAAGATGAAGGAGGTCATACTGGGAAAGCCCATGATAGATATGACAAAAGTCTTGATTACTATAGGCTTCAAGAAAGTGTTCAAACATATGGATAGAGATGAGTGAAAGAAGAATGAGCTATTAAGAGGTTACTTGAATGAAGTGGTGGGACCTATAGACCTAGATAATCCTAAGATTTCTCTTGGATCTACACTAGGAAGGAAGAAGGAAGGACCACAGAAGGATTCATTTTTGGATTTTTTCAGTAATGACATCATAGTTTTGAGGAGAGAGGAGTACAAATAATACAGAGCAAATTGAACCTATTGCATAGGATCCAAACTAATGTTGACAAATTGATCTCCATTATAAACCAAGATTTTTGGATAATGGATGAAGTACATACCTAGGCCAATGACTTGTAGGCAAGCACTCATATCTATCAAAAGGAATAGGTAACAAATGCTAATGGAGATATACTCAATAGAGGAGCTAGATAAATTAAATGATTGGATAGAAAAGATATTTTTTGAGAATAAGGTAACAGATGCTAGCCTTGAGATTTTTGAAGATGAGCCAAAGAAAAATATTTCCTTAGTACAAATAGTGGTTAACAATTCAGAGATACATTCAAAAATGCTTTTTCAAAAAATCATATAAGACAAGAATTTAAAACTGAAGAAGCATTGTTGGAACTAGACACTAAGCTTAAGGATTTTGTGGATACAAGAATAGAAGTAAGCAATTAACAACAAGTATTTAAGAATAAGTATGATTCATTGGATTTACCAAAGGAAAATGAAGGGGTAAAGATAATAGAAAAGTTCAAAAGCAAACATCCTGACATCATTTTGGAATAAATTGGAAGAAAAGCCAAATGTTGGAAATTTAGTTTTGACACTTGGAAGATTTTTTTGGATTTTTGGTTCCTTTCACTAAGGAGCACAGGTATGCAGGTGTACTTTTCTTAGTGGTCCACCGACAATTTTGAAGAAGAAGTAGTGTGCTAACAATTAACTACTAGTTGTCATTTTAGAGCATTTCATGCATCAAATACACATTTTGATAGTGGTTAACCTCCTAGAGACACCAAGAGAAGGTCAAGCTTCCATTTTTAGAGCTCTTAGTGACTCCTAGATCATCTCATAGCTAGGGATAACTCTAAAAAACCCCCCTTTGGAAAAATGTATAAAATCATGGTGAATCCAACATTATTTTAGTGGCAAAAAATTAATTTGTATTGGCAATTTTTCTTTTCAAAATAGGAAACAAATTATTATTTTTTCCAATTTTTTTCCAATCATATGAAAATTTTGTAAATCTTTAATTATTTTAGAAAATCATGACCAAAAGTAAAAATATATAGAAACCATAAATTTGTATCATCCAACATACAATAACCCTTAGTAATGGATGCTATATGATCCTATATTAATGGTATAAATCCTATTTCGAGCTAAAAAATTAAAGTACAAAAATTTTTAGAGAAAGTTTCTAAAATTATGACACTTCTCTATGGTATAATCTATTTCAGGCCAAAGATTAGAAGGATAAAATATTCCTTATAAATTCCTTGGAATAGAGACACTTGTCAAATCAAAGTACTTTACTTATAACCTGACATAAAGTTCTACTATAGATTTATGAATGTGACCATCTATTAAGACATGCATCAGAAATTGTGGGCAAAAATATTTAATTTACCATGTGGAAATATTAGATTCCATTGGTGATGTCATCATCAAAATAAAATTGATTATTTATCATTATTGGCAATTGGTATGAGCATGGGACCTAGTTTTCATAAATTGTGGGTGACATCGCCACCCCAAAAGTGCAAAAAAAAATGCCAAATTTAGGGTCACTAATGAGTGAGATTATCTATTTGGTGAATATTCACCACTAAAGTAAAACTTGCTCATAGCTTCTATCTTCTTATCTTCTCATTATTTTATTCTTTTTAGTAATGTAAAGGCTCATGCACCCATTAATTGATATAAACAAAGGTGGAAACCTACTTAACACCATTTAGAGAGTCAATTTGTATATAATTAGCTTTATTTTATTAGTTTCTTTAATATGAGTTTGCACTAAAAGAGATCTTACTTCTAACACAAAGGGAGGAGATGATTTCTTTTAAATACATGGATGTAATATGTACTCCAAGTCATTATTTTGATGCAATAATATATTTTATTAGTCCTCTCATTCTAAGTGTAGTTATTCTTGCTAGAGTGTGCTATATTTTTGAATGCATGTTCATGAATAATAGTTTTATTATTTTTTTTGTATTGTGCAATATTTTAGTTCCAGTGTCTGCCTTGTGTTATCAAATTCTACTATTGTGACAAATTGGAGAAAGGATCATCTTTGATCTTGTATAGTGTTTTATCTCATGTGAGAGTAGTTTTTGTGGCCTTGTGATTTGTTAAAACATGAAACATCTTTTAGTTATTATCAAAGTTCCCATCAATGATTACATCAATGGAGTATAAGGAACATTGCTCCTAATTTTTCTAGTTTCCTACCAAGATCCTTTTGATCATTTAGTTTGTAGACATTTTGTTACTTCAGCTTATGTCCATTAGGAATTTACTTTTTCAACAATTTTCTTAAAATTTCTTGTTAATCAATCTTTTTATTTGCTTTTCAAACACTTGGTTAAAATAGGAATTCATATAGTTGTATTGATAAAATCTATTCATCATAAAAAATAACATAAAAAATATATATCTCTGTTGTGGTTACATTTCAACAACATGTGTGTAGATT